>JAQFVV010000008.1:785381-1069134 GCA_028023455.1 Epiperipatus broadwayi | reverse complement strand
GATGTCACAGTCCTAGTCTGGTCAGCTTTGGTCTCTTTTGCTTGGATTCTGAATTCTGTTACGCGAATGTACAAACTTGACTGTTACAAGCGTATTCACATAGACCACTGTGGTCCATTCGAAGGTCGTCTATTCTTTGTAGTGGTCGACACATATTCAGGGTGGGCCAAATACAAAATAGTAAGAAACACCAGTATGGATGAAACACTCAATAGACTATATGAGATATTTGCCCATCATGGATTTCCCAAAGCATTAATTTCAGATAATGGAATGTCGTTTACATCATAGAAGTTCAGAGAAGCAATGCAAGAATGGGGGACAAAACACTTACCCCCCCATACTATCCCCAATCAAATGGACTGACTGAAAGAGAGGTGCAAAATTTAAAATCGTCTATAAGAAAAATGGGTAAAACTAAAATACAGGAAACAGTTCTTACAACTCTGCTCCATCAACATTCAATCCCCAGTTGCCAAATCTGGAAAATCACATTCTGCATTATACTTAGGAAGAGAGCTACGCACAAAACTAGCAAACAAAGTACCAACAGCAGATCAAAATAAGCAGCATAGCTATTTGTACAAATTTAAACCTCAAGAAAGATATGGGACATGAAATAAATAACTGATGAACGCAGAAAATTATGATTCAGCATCATTCAAAACATGTTGTAACAGTGTGCATGAACAATGAAAAAAATATAAATTAAAAGCATGTAAACCAATTGAAAGCATGGACCTAATATCAACAATCGTTCAAAACAAGTTGTAACAGTGTATATGAACAATTGAAAAATATTAATTAAGCATGTAAACCAATTGTGGAAAGATGAAAGCATGGACCTAATACCCATATTAGTCACAAAAGAGAGACTGAAGCGAAGATGCAAAGAGAAAACACAATTAAGTAAAATGGAAATTATCCCTCAACAGTGTGTTAAAAGACAAATTAAAACCCCAAAGTATCTCAGTGACTATATATTGTTCAAAGATTAAAAACTAATCTCCAAATTTGAGGGAACTAATGATATGTATGTATGTGGGTACATACACATACATATAATGGTAATAGTATTCTAATTATAACAAAAAAGTAAAATTAGTGATGACAAGATAAAAATGTACTTATAATCATTAAAGGAATGAGAGTCAGATTTTTGTCGTGGATAATAAAATTTGAGACTCATAATAACTTAATTAAAGAACAAATGGTAAAATATTCTGGAATCTAACATGTGTGCACTTAGAAAAATAACTACCTTATCAGATGAGCAGGAATACCAGACAATCAGCTGTAGGACAAAAACAATGAAAGAAGTAAATTGGAAAAAAAACAGTTAACTAGGAGGTAAAATTGGAGATGGACTACAATTTGGATGCTGAATGTCACCCTTTTCCCAGTAGCTTTTAGAGCTTAGAGTTTCCCTCTGGACATAAGAAAGCAAGCTAGGGACTAAACAGATCAGATCGATCTTTATTATTATTTTGTATGCTTACAGACTTAAGTGTATATATGTATATAAAATGTAAAGTTACTCTAATATTTACTGTCAGTAATGTATTAAATTATTGTGAGTTAATTTTATTAAATGCACTGGACTTAACCAAAATAGTGTTGAGTCATTACTGGGCAAACAATTGGAATTCATTCAGATAACAATAAAGCTCCCTAATAAGAGTTCTGTCCATAAGATTTAGTAAGGTATGAACATAACAGTTATGAAACATAAAACTAATTTCATAATTTGGTTAGCTATATCATTGCTTTCTCTTGCTTCAATCATTATTTTACATAGATACCTCATGATTGCAAATATGATGTAAACCATACTCATCACACACAAAAAGATAATGTTCTGATTCATAAAACCCACATAGTCAAACATATTAGTACAATAAACATAAAAATGATGTTAGACATCTTTCATAATCTGCTTGTTTACTAGATCTTTTTGGGCCATTATTGAATAAAAAGTATAAAGTAGATAGTCACCATTGACAACCAGTTATAGAAATGAAAACTTTTCTCTATAAAAAAATGGCTTTATGTTCCTCTAATACTGTATGAATGCTATATAATTCCATCCCATATGAAATACAATAATTTTTTGATTTAATT
This sequence comes from Epiperipatus broadwayi, assembly GCA_028023455.1. Taxonomy (NCBI): domain Eukaryota; kingdom Metazoa; phylum Onychophora; class Udeonychophora; order Euonychophora; family Peripatidae; genus Epiperipatus; species Epiperipatus broadwayi. The sequence continues at coordinate 1,067,013 of JAQFVV010000008.1, read as the reverse complement.
AGTGGCTTTAAATCATATTAATAAAACTGTTATAAAGTATTCCCTTATTTTGTTCATTATTCATACAGTCATAAAATTTCTTGAGAAAATGTTTTAAGAGTTTTAGAACCTACTTGTTATTTCATCAATTTGACTAATATTCTTCATTTCATAAGATCACAAGATTTAATATCTTTTAAATTATTAGATGTAAGAAAATATTTCTAAAATTTTCCAAAATATCAGCATTTTGATAACGAGTTCTATTTTCAGAAATATAATTAGTCTTACTGAAAATAGCAATACTTGTATTAGTATTATACATTCTATATTCCCTGTTACTATTACTGGTTAATGAAGGTATATTTTTAACAATAAAAAGTATAAGGCTAATCTTATAGAGGCTGAAGCATACTTATATTCGTGAAAATTCTTCCGGCTGAATCTGTCAATGTTTTCTTAGATTATTGTAATGATGTCTTTTAAAAAATGAATTGATATCAAGAATTCCATAAAAAAACTTTATTAAAAATACTCTAGATTTGCTTTTTGTTATTAATAATAATATTATTAAAATAACAACAAATGTAAGCAAGTTTCAGTGATACTAGTTTCAAATAGGCCATAACAGGTTATGTTTCATGTATTTTTATTATGCAAAGAGCAGAAATAATGTAAAAAGGAATATAATGTTCTGATAAAATAATCCTTCATAAGAAAAAAGCAAATAGAACTTAAATGACTATAATAAGAGAATTGTTTTCCAGATACAATTTTTCTATTAGCACAAAAGATCTTTTAATACTAAGTAATCAGTATTTGATATATTAAAAAGGATATATTGAAGAGAAATTCAAGTTACCTCACCTGTGAATATAGCTTTTCATTCATCATATAGACATAGATTATAATATCTGTGATATGTGGATCCAGATTATTGGAGATGCATACAATATACTCATGCTTTTCACTAAACGTATAAATATTAATGAAACTTAAAATAAAAATAAATAGCCAAAATATTTTTTTAAAAAAAAACTAGTTACTTAATAAATTATATAAAAAGCTAATAAATTTTTATCTAAAACAATATGAAGATAGTGAATATGTGATTTAAAAATCATAAAAGAATTTGTTCAAAAAAACATTTATTTAATAATGTAAATTTAGAAGTAATATACAATTATTTTCATTTTATAGTTAATATTAACATTGAAATCTTAAAAGAACTGAGCAATGCAAATTTCTAAGGTCTACTCCGTATTTTCTTATTATTCTTTATTTATATTATTTTCAAAATGCAATATTTGATAGGAAAAGTAAAATCTTCAGAAATATTCCAAAGAATTTTAATTATAATTTACAAATTGTTTTACATGTTAAAAGACTTTTAAAAAGATAGTTCATAACTGAATAAAATCAATAAGAAGTCAACAAATATTTCACTAAAAGTAGATACACTATGACAGTAGCAATAAAAAGCAGTAATTCAACAATAGATTTTCTATTAAAAATTTATTTTAAATGTTCCATTTACAACTAAATATTTTAAATTCTATAAAATAATACACAAAAATTCATAATTAAAAAAAAGGCAAAATGCCAAAGAAAGTTATTAAAAATAAATAAATAAAAGTTTCAAAGACATAAAACATCAACTTATATTAGAAAAAAAATTAGTTCAGTGATACTAAGAAAAAAATGGTATGTTTATTAAAAATAGGGATAGTATTATAAAGAATTCTACAAAAAATTATATAACAATTCAATCAACTGAAGTGCCATATACACATATTCTATAAATAAAATGATAAAATCAATGGAAAATAATCAAGTTTTTTTAAAAAAAGTATCTGTTGTGTTTGGTCTGGATTACAGACCCAACTAACAGTAAATAATGTAAAATAATACTGAAACAAGTATTATAATTTAATATATTTATTATGTACAAATATATACAATACAGTATACAAATGAATATTTATACGTTGAATCTTGGAGTTTAACGTGAACTCTGGGTTTTGCCTGCCGCTTCCAGCCACACCTTATGGCTTGCCTCATGGGTAAGGTCTATGACTCTTCCAGCTGTACAAGACAGCTTGCCTCGAGCCGAGTGTGATCTTAGCAGCGTCCGGTCTCTGTGGGACTTGCCTAGCTGCGTAGATCTAAATAGCGTAGTGCTATTAATGGGAATACTTGCTGCTGTTTAGGTTAGCAGAGTTTCCCTGGGAGAACGCAAAGCGTCTGTTTAGGTTAGACACGTTCTTCCTTGATTCTCACAAAAGGCTGACTATTTATACCCAGATCCCTGACCTTATTGAAAACCTTCGGATTCAGCAAGCATCGTTGCTCATTGGCCTGTAATAATCATTGGCTATGCTTTTATCTATACATCAGCCTATTGGCCTGTGGCAAACAATGCTTAATCCGATCAGATAAGGCGGCATCTGGAATAGTCCACTTCTGAGAGAAGGGAGGACTATAACATCCCTCCCCCTGGCTAAAATTTACCCTAGAGAACATAGTCATGCAGGTGTGCTGGAGGATGACTAAAGCGCTTTGGTGCTGGTTCTGGTTTGCTGTTGTCTTCAGTTTGTTGGTCCTCCTTGCTTGTACTGCATGTCTCTGGAGCTTCATTCCTTGTGGCTGCATCAGTATAATATAGTCTAAGTTGCTTTCGATGGCGATGATGTTGACATCCATCTGCTGTTTTGACTATAAGGGTGTGGAGTCCTTTCTGTTGGATCACGACTGCTGGAATCCATTTAGTGGGTCCTCTATACATTCTGCATAGCACTTTAGTCTGCAAAGCTAGTGGTGTTCTGGCAATCCTGGTGTTCCAATTTCTCATATTCATTTTTGTTATCAGCTTTTTGTTGACTTCTGGTTTTATCTCTTTATTCAGTGATAACTGAATTGGTGGTCCTAGATACTGACCTAGATCTTTTTTGACCACTTCAGGGTAATTAGCCTTTAATTTAGCTAATGTTGTGATCTGGTTCACCTTTGACACTGCAAAGCCTAAGTGACTGAACCAGTCATGGCCTAACAAGTTGCTGTGATCACCTGATGCCACTACCAGTGGTAGGTGTCTAGTTTTGTTAGGCATGGTTATTTTAACTCTTGTCTGACCCAAGAGTTTTATTTTTTTACCCTGATAATCTGTTATAGTCCTAGTGCTAGGATGCAGATTATATTTATTATTTTTATTAATGATAGCCCAAGTCTTTTTTGAAACAATAGACACTGCTGACCCTGTGTCTAGTTCCATTCTCACTGGTGTATCATTAATCATAATATTCTGTATAAATCCAGACTGATTGTCCTTAATGTGATTTATACTGGCAACTTGTTTATTTTTCTTATAGTTGCCTTTGTTTTTTGGAATGGTTTTTTCCATTCTCATATTGGCTGTTTGTCTTTTTAAGTTTAGACATGCCGCTCTTATATGACCGACATGCTTGCAAAATGAGCACACAGTATGGAGATGTGGACATTCTGTTTGCACGTGGATCGGTTCATCGCATCTATAACAATGCTTTACACTCGTTGTTGTTGTTGAGCTAACTGAGTGCTTGTCATACTCAGCCTTATGTTCAACTTTTTGAACAGTATAATTCATTTTTTGTAATGGCTTTGCCTGACACGCTATAGATTCTGCCAGCGTGGCTTGAGTTACAGCCTTTTCAAAATCTATATCCGGTGTCATTAATAGTTTGAGTCTTAAATTATGATCGTTCATGCCACAAATGAAACGATCGCATAGTGCTTCATTTAAGAACTCTTTAAATTGGCACGTAAGTGCTAATGTTTGGATTCGCATGGCGAATTCTCTAGCTTTTTCTCCCTCCGCCTGTGAGCAGAGATTGAAATATCTCTGCATTATTGTTAGCGGTTTGGGGAAAAAATATTCCGTGAGAATCGCCAACGCCTTCTCAAAATTCAAGTCAGCCAGTGTTTCTGACCCAATTTGCGATTTTAATATATTATACGTCTGCGACCCGATTATCGTTATCAGCGTCGCTAATTTTATTTCAGACTTTTTTATCTGATTGGCCTGCATATAGAAAATTAGGCGCTCTTTGTAGCTTGACCAGTTCTCAGGGAATCCTGGATCAAAAGCTTCCATCGAGCCAATTATACTAGCCATTTTTTTATTTTATTTTTCTCTGTTATCACGTGAGAAAAATATTTTTTCCGTATATTTGCGAGTAACCACTCGATACGATTGTTCGACAGATTTTTTACTCCGCTAGGGCGAGCTTCTGTCTTTTTAGCAAGGCCAATTTTGATTGGTTTATGAAGCACCAATCGTTTTTATGATCACTTTATGTTTCCTCCCAGAAATAAGTGATTTTGACAATGGCTGTTTAGTAAATACTATCGTGTATTTTACTTATTTTGCCAGATATAAGTGATTTTAAGAATCACTGTTTAATAAATACGTATACGTATTTTACTAAATACTTGGACCGTATTTAAGTGTGATTTAGTAATCACAGCTTCGTAACTTACGAGTGTGTCTAAATAATTGTGCACTCGCGTATTTACGTTTTCCAAGTTTTTTCTTTTTCCAGCCGTGGGGAAAAAAAATCTTTTGTCAAACTGCGCCAAATCTGTTGTGTTTGGTCTGGATTACAGACCCAACTAACAGTAAATAATGTAAAATAATACTGAAACAAGTATTATAATTTAATATATTTATTATGTACAAATATATACAATACAATATACAGTATACAAATGAATATTTATAAGTTGAATCTTGGAGTTTAACGTGAACTCTGGGTTTTGCCTGCCGCTTCCAGCCACACCTTATGGCTTGCCTCACGGGTAAGGTCTATGACTCTTCCAGCTGTACAAGACAGCTTGCCTCGAGCCGAGTGTGATCTTAGCAGCATCCGGTCTCTGTGGGACTTGCCTAGCTGCGTAGATCTAAATAGCATAGTGCTATTAATGGGAATACTTGCTGCTGTTTAGGTTAGCAGAGTTTCCCTGGGAGAACGCAAAGCGTCTGTTTAGGTTAGACACGTTCTTCCTTGATTCTCACAAAAGGCTGACTATTTATACCCAGATCCCTGACCTTATTGAAAACCTTTGGATTCAGCAAGAATCATTGCTCATTGGCCTGTAATAACCATTGATTATGCTTTTATCTATACATCAGCCTATTGGCCTGTGGCAAACAATGCTTAATCCGATCAGATAAGGCGGCATCTGGAATAGTCCACTTCTGAGAGAAGGGAGGACTATAACAGTATCCATTATAAATATATAAAAAAATTGTTATGCACAAAATGTCAAATGATAAGACTAAACCAAATGAAACCAACAATCCTACTCAAAGAATATAGGTAACTATAATTTAAAAAAAAAAAAAAACTGAGGATATCAAAATATGTAGATATTAAACTAGTGTCAGATTTATATAATTATGCAAGTAACTTGGCCTAGATTCAAAACATTGAGATATTTTTGAATTTCAGCCTGTCAGCTGAATAACAAAAAAAAATAAAAGATAACTGATGGAGGAAGTGCATAAGATACAAAAAATTCAGATGCTCTAGATCCAGATACAAAACTCTATCACTGATAAAAGCTATAAACTAGAAACTTCTGAAAATCACAGGGTAAAGATTTATTAAGCACTATATCTATCTGGTATCTATTGATTACTCAAACGTATACTAGATGGCAGAATTAGAACAAAAGAAAAAGATCTGCTACTTAATAACCTAGATTATTGGGCAAATGCAATAATGTTATTGATATTTAAAAAACATTAGAAATCGCAAACCTATCGATTGTATATAAAATATTTATTAAGATCATTACAAGCTACTTACGAAGAACTCATCAATCACACACACAAAAAAACTGGATTTAAAAATTATTACAACATAATAAATCAAATTAAACCATTAAGCATCACATGATCACATTTTCTATACCAGCACATTAATTGTTGATAAACAGAGCAAAACTCTCCATACAGTATTGCCATCTGTGCTAAACAGAGTAATCAATGGATGCCAGAAGGCTTGTGCATAAAATCCCTATTCAATGCCTACTCATCCAATATCCCCAGACTAGTTTCTGGCTTGTGGCCTTCGTCAGTGAGGAGCTTTGGATCTGAGAGCACTGCATCTAGATCTTAGAATCTAATGCAACACTCTAGCAACCACCTTTTATCTCTACTTAACTACAAAACTATGAGAATGAAATTGAAAACACAAAAAAAAATGTATGGGTGCTGAACTGAGTTCAGACCCATATGACTATATAAGCTATTGAGCTTAGATTGAAAATATTTTTTGTGTTTTCAATTTCATTCTCATAGTTTTGTAGTTAAGTAGAGATAAAAGGTGGTTGCTAGAGGGTTGCATTAGATTCTAAGATCTAGATGCAGTGCTCTCAGATCCAAAGCTCCTCACTGACGAAGGCCACAAGCCAGAAACTAGTCTGGGGATATTGGATGAGTAGGCATTGGATAGGGATTTTATGCACAAGCCTTCTGTCATCCATTGATTACTCTGTTTAGCACAGATGGCAATACTGTATGGAGAGTTTTGCTCTGTTTATCAACAATTAATGTGCTAGTATAGAAAATGTGATCATGTGATGCTTAATGGTTTAACACCAATCCTGCCTAATAGTATAGTGGTGGCTATGGTTGTAAAAGAGCCAAAGGCATCAAAATGTATGGGTGTTGAACTGAGTTCAGACCCATATGACTATATAAGCTATTGAGCTTAGATTGAAAATATTTTTTGTGTTTTCAATTTCATTCTCATAGTTTTGTAGTTAAGTAGAGATAAAAGGTGGTTGCTAGAGGGTTGCATTAGATTCTAAGATCTAGATGCAGTGCTCTCAGATCCAAAGCTCCTCACTGACAAAGGCCACAAGCCAGAAACTAGTCTGGGGATATTGGATGAGTAGGCATTGGATAGGGATTTTATGCACAAGCCTTCTGGCATCCATTGATTACTCTGTTTAGCACAGATAGCAATACTGTATGGAGAGTTTTGCTCTGTTTAATAAATCAAATTCTTAAAATAAATTATAAAAAGAAACAATAAGTTGACATTTTGTTTTGGATTTTTCGATTACACCATAGTATTTGTTTCTACAAATTACAATAAATGCTTACTTTAGCATTCATACTATTAAGAAACATAATGTATTTATATGAGGGAGATGGAGGGAGAAGTCATAATTTATATATAGAGAAAGTTTGGCATCTCTAAATTAAATTAAAATCACTTGATATTAATAAATATAGTACAAGGATAATGAAGACATTTGAGAGGTTGCTGACCTAGCTAAATGAAGAATGCTGGTGTATCTTGGAAGCCATTTATCCATTTATGACTTTAATCATATGATTAAAGTATAAATAATGAAATAAAAAATTATATATCTATAGTTTTTTTTTATTTATTTCATAGATTTCTTAATAAAGATATATATAGATGTGTGCAGATATGTGCATATAGAATTATAAAACGGAAACTGTGTAATAAAAATTAAAATAAATTAAGAAGTAAATCTGAAAACAATATGCTTTTTTTTAAGGTTGAGAATTTTATTCTGGAGATTCACTTTTGCGATAAGCCCTAATTATCTGTAAAATAAAACAAAAGAGAATCCATTAACGAAATAGTAATGGATTTTCTAATTAAATTAAGGTAAAAGAAAATTTCTTAAAATCTATATTTAAACTTGAAACAATAAAATCATTGGATTTATCAGGAGGGTGAATCTTAGGAAGACAATGCTCAAATAGTTTAGATCAAATATGGAAATTCCCTGAGTCAAGATATGGATTTTGCTCCAGGCGAATGCAAAAGGGGAATTTGTGGAATGTGACCTAAAAACATATAAAAACATGAGAACAATAGGAATCAGTTCGTGTGAGTTCATGTTAGTCAACGTTAGTTAATGTTGATTTTCTTTTTGCAATGCAGTTTGATCGTCATGCTAAGTTCATATAAAATTTACCTAAAGTGTGTCAATATGTGTTTGGGGTAAGCAAACTATAGCCTGCTTAAGTCCCCTTAGGTCCCGAATAAAATCGCAGATGCCATGTGTGCTGGTCAAAACATGTTTATCCATCTAACATGAGCTGGAACTCACAAACTGTACTTCAAACCCAGTCAAGCCCGAGATTTAGGTCAGGGACCAGCCTGGATTCGAACCCACTCTCTAAGCCCCAGATCTAACATCTAATGAATAACATAATAATGATGGCACATGAGAATTAATCTTAATCTGGCTGACTAGCAAAGCTGAGCAAAACAATGAAACATCTATTAACTATGACTATATTAAAATAATAGATAAGCATGGCTGTAATATGTGGAAGTGGAGGAAAAGGAATTCGAACTACTCAAATAAGTTAGACAATAAAAATATAGTTTAATATACTGACAAATTATTATACATTTATAAATTAATTATATACATTAGTGGTCTACCAAGCGATAGAGGATTACATAGTGTCATTCACGCTATTATTTCTCATATGCTCTTTATTAGCTAAAAAAAATATATTATAAATAAGCACACCTCTTTGGTGGGTCCAATATTAAGATTCCAATCTTATTAAAAAGAAAACACATAAAATTGTTATTAATGCTTTGGATTACAGTTCTGAAACATGATGACTAACATTATTTAGGGGAGCGTTCTGAGATTCATTATACATATGATATAAACTATTTTCACACCATTGAGGTCATGAAAATAAACAAAATACATTTGAAAACATTTGATTATATTTGAATCTATGACAAAATATTTAATGAAAAATTATTTTAACAATAGTAAGACGAACGCTTTATTTTTCCCAAGGCATATACTCTTAAATAGATATATAAATTACGGTGGAATTGTATATGACTGAAATAAATTTAATCAATAAAACTAGAAGTAGTTGGCATTTATATACATCTTTTAAGCAAAGCGTAATTTTAATATTAGTCATTAAAACTGGGTCATGAAGCAAAAGAAATAATAATACGAAGAAGTTTGCGGTGCTGACATAATAGCCTAAAATAACTAAGAGGAAAAGGTCGTGCTTCTGGATGAAAAACGAAATATCACACCCCTTCTTGGGCAGTGCTTAGAGAAAAGTGGATAGACATGGCGTGGCCCAGACTTTTGCTGGTATAACCGACACGAGAGACCTTTTATCTACAAAGTGAATATGCATAGCGTGTGCCAAACTTACGGAATCACCGCCAGAGGCATTTTATACGAAATAAATATGATTCCGGATAGCTCAACTATCTACGGAATGAGATATGAGAAGAAATCTATGGGTTCGAACTTGTCGCAACCCCCAGATTAAGACTAGAAGCACGTAATATATATATATACGAAGATAGGCTAAATGTTAGTAACGCAGAACAAATGAATGTCCATAACGACATTGAATAAGATTTACTGTTTTTAAAAATAAATGACCCTTGTTTGAGTACTATAATTTAGACAAATAATATGCTATGCAGTTATAATATATATAGAGAGAGAAGATTTCATTTAATAAAATATACATGAAGATTTTATTTAGTAAAAAAAACATTAAGATTTACCCCCATCCCTTTTCTGATATTTAAAATAATTCAATCCCAACTTCGTGATTTTTATAATAACTGGAATATTTAAATATTATCTTTGATATTTTAAGAGTATGAAAAATGAAGTAAGATTAGCAGTTATATAGGAAACAAATTATAAGTCACCCTTTCAGACTTTAATAAATAATTATAAAATAAATGTTTCAGAGCATTAATTAGCTTGAGTTCTGGATTTTCCCGGTAGAAATTCCAGTGTTAAACAAATATATTTTTATAATAAACCAACATAAAATGTTGATTCGTAAAAACAAACTGGCGAACATATTAATTTATAATGCATTACATATATATTTTAAGGGGGTGTTAATAACCTTTTCATGAAGGTTTATTTAAAATGACAGAAAAGATTTTTATAAATTAAGCTCGCCAGTTTGCTTGAGATTGGCAAATTAATTAGAAAAGCATATATGTATATAAAATCAAGTAATAAATAAATGACCGCACCAAGTTTAAAGAAAGTTAGAGCATATGAGAGAATTAGATTTAAAGAAATCATTTCAGAGCAATTTACATATTATATATAGAAATTAACTAAGAGCAAATTACATATTAACAAAAACAAAGTTAAATAATATATTAAAAGAAATCTTGATAGATTAGCTAGGCTAGATTTAGTTTGAGGTGACGGCTTGAAAAGTTACCTGGCAATTTTAAGAGTCTGATTTAAAATATTGCACGTGCACGGCAATTGAAATGAAAGTTCTTAAATAACTGCAAGCTTCTATTAGCATTAAAGTTCTTAGGTCGGGCTTTTACTTCCTCTTGGGCAGCAGAATGAGGTGGCCGCTGAAGATGATGACCCGACAGGGTCGAGCAGGTTGGTGGATTTATACTACATCATTTTTAGTTTCACAGTGACGTGTCATACGTTTACAATCAGTTCTCTTCATAGTAGCTAATCCAATCTCTGATTCAAAATTCAGTCATTTTATATTTTTTCTTTTATCAGTTGTTTTTGAAGATGCAACAGTAAGATAACATCCAAAAATAAATTCAAATCTATTTCCAGATTTGAAATAGATTTGACAACATGTTTCCAACAAAAGTATCTCTAATCTTAATCCCATTTTAAGTAAAAACTTTAATTAAAAATACCTTCCCCAGATTAAAACAATAGTGTTCCCACCCCTTAATTATTTTTAGACAATCAACTGTAGCATCATCTATATTGGATTCTATAAAAATATATAGTTTAATAGAAAAAGTACTTTAAAAAGAAAAAGTTTAAAAAATGACGTATAATAAAATATTTACAAAAAAATCAATCTTTTGTTAGTAATTTTGCTCCTATATATATATTTGAATCGCACCTATAATACTTTAATAAAAAAAAAAAAGAACTAATAATTAATAATAGAATTAATAATCATAAATATTGAAAGTTAAACTATAAATTTAGGCGCGCATTCCAAATATATACATAAAAAATATATATACGACAAAAGGAGCAGGATGGGATATACGGTTTGAATACGGGTTAATAGTAGAAACATGAAGCACAATCTTAAGCTAAGATTGACTGCTTCACATGAAGCCGGAAAATTTCTTTGATTTTGTACTGCTGAAATGTTGAACTCTGAATAAAAACAAATAGTTAGCTATTCCTATGTTCAAAACCTGAAGCCAATTTCAAATCCCTCGTGTCGTCGTGGGACAAGGATTTCAAAGTGGACTGTGAAAAATGTTAGATAAAATTTTTTTTTATATGTCTCCAGTTGATCGCGTAATTAAGTACTTTGTAAATAAGTATCTTTAAAATGTAATTTCTCTAATTTTGTAACCTTCACTTTCTATAATTGAATTTTGATGCCTCTGCTATAAATATAATTCCTGTCTTTAAATTATGCCTATCTTAATGTAAAGTTAGTTTTCTCTTAGTCAAGCGGTCTGTAAATGATATTTGTTATTTACGTATAAATATGTCATTTAAATTTATATTTGATTTTAAAATCTTACATATATGCCAGTTTGCTTTTACCTTGACAAATTCCTACCCACCATGTTCTCGTATTAGAGAATTAATTAAAATATGTATTCTTTATTTCCCGACCAATGTCTGTCGGCAGGTAAAAATTAAGATTTAGCTCTAAGGGATTATTAATTAGAGCAATCTTTTCTTTTTTGTCGAGGTGAAATGATTTATATTGTATATTTGATTATACACAGAAAACTTACCTTATGCGTAAACGATTTGGTTTCGGGAAGATGCTGGGTCAGATGTGTCCATTTAATTATATTTTAAACATAAAAGGGGGAAAATTTCATTAATTGATCATTTTCAAGGGAGAGTTTAATAATATTGAATTTAAAATGTTTTGTTGAGATTTTGTCCTAAACTGAAATATGATATTCACATAATATTAAAAATGTATTTGTTGGAATCTAATCTGGGTCAATTCGCTATTAGTTAAATGAAATATGTCACTCGATGTAATTTTAAGTTAAATAATTTAAAATTGTATCTAGTATTTGTTTTATGTTATCCGGCATTATACTTGATTTGCTACCCTTTTTGCCTGAAAATGATACCACGTGATGGTTTCACTGGTTTAAATAAAATGTCTATCAGAACTTGAAAACAATAAAAGAGAAAATCTGAGGTGAGCTTGACGAATTTTTGAGATTTTTTTTGTTTTCACCTGAAATTTTTAAATTTGCCAATGGCGCAAATTAATTTTCGTTCCTAATGTTGGCATCGCTGGGCAGGGGGAGTGAGATTAGGTTCATGTTGGTGACGTGATAAACCATTTCTTAAACATAGCCAAATAATTTCTCTCTTGGAAAATCTTTTGTTCAAGTGAAAGTTAATAACAGTAAGCAAAGGTCTTGACATATAATTATCTCTTTTCTGTACTTACTTGTGAAGTGGCGTCAACCCAAGAATTGAAATCAACCATTTGTAAGAAATTTGGCATATAAATTATACCGTTATTTTGAAATAGGCATACACATTAAGTTTATAATCACAAAATTGTATGTTAATAAACAGGAACGTTAAGTAGCGAGGCATTAGAGAATTATAGATAAATGTTTATTAAATATGTCTGAATTTAACTTAATTTACCTGTGGTTCATTTCTAATTGATTTTATTTTAAAAAATTTACTTATCCATTAATATTATGCTGCTATCTGATGGTTCTAAGCCCTACACAGACACATATTCCAAACGCATTTTTATTATATCAACTCACTCATACGCTAAATTAAATTCTATGACAGAATTAAATATTAGAAATCCCAGAGACTTATGTTCAACCGCTGTTGCAGCCAGCCGGAATTAAAAGAGATTAAGTGCTTACCATGAAAGTGTCGTTCATTAGTTATTAGATTTAGAGGGTGGGTAAACAGGTTAGAATCCATAAGTATTCTTGATCTTTGATCTCGCGTATTCCCAGACTGTGAATCGTGTTGAATTAACATACAATTTCGATTGGTACAATATATTGATGATTATTTTTTAATATTTAATAATAATAAAATAACATCATATTATTTTATAGATAAATAGAATAAAGAATAGAATTCAATTTATTATGAAAAAGGAAATAAATATGAATAATTATATATATGTTAGAATTAAATAATAAAAAAATAAATATTGGAACAAGTATTTTTAGGAAAAAGACCTTTTATGGTTTATTAAATAATTGAGATTCCGATACAAAGTGTATACATAAAATACATATTTACTATTAATAATAAAATAAATAGAGCGATAAGATTGTATTCTAGTAATAAATTATTAAAGGAAGAAATTGATATAATAAAAAATGAAGTATGGATAAATGATTATTCTACTAAATTAATTAATAAATTATGTGAAAGGAAAAATATAGCAAGTATAACAAAAAGAATATATATAAAAAATAACAAATAAAATAAGAGAAATTTTTAGTAGTTTTAATTGATCAAGATGTAGATTTTATAAGATAAATAAAATAATAAGACATACAGAAGAATAATAATAAATTTGTTATAAAAAAAATAGATTTAAATAAATTGATAAATGCTAAAAACAAGACAGTGATTGAAAAATTTTAATATCATTTACATTGCAAATTGCTCAGATTGTAAGAGATAACAAAAATGTTGTATATGAAAGATCAACAAAAAAACAAATTGAAAACCAGATTAAACCAGCATTTAAAAGATAGAAATTCTAATATAGACCTCCATATGAAAGATGAAAAATATAAAGAAAAATTATACGTAAAAAGGAGAAAATTACTTTTGACTAAAAATAATGTTAGAAATTTAGTGCAATTATAAAAAAGTAATTATAAATAATTAAATAATTTTTTTATAAAGTAAACATTTAAAATGTAAAAGGTTGAAGGCAAATACAAAATTAAGTAAAAAATAAGTAATAAAAAATAATTATAATTTTTTAAAACAGGCAAAACTCTCCATACAGTAGTGCCACTCAGTGAAGCCAGAGTAATCAATGGATACCAGAAGGCGTGTGCATAAAATCCCTATTGTATGGAGAGTTTTGCCTGTTTTAATAGTAGTTATGAACAAGCATAAGAAATGGTGACCATGTGATGTTTAGTGATTTAAATTATAATTTATGTGAAAGTATTTTATTATGTTGTTATTGTAAACTCTTTGTAAACTTATATATACATTATAAAAATAACCATTGACAATGACTATATAATATGATCGAAATGTCAGGATAAAATTGAAATGAAAATGGTTCATAAAATAAAACAAAATTTAAAAGGATATGTGAAATTAATTTCTTTTATATATTTAATTGAAATTAATAGGTCATATATTTGAAAAGAAAATAATAGAATACTGATTAATGAAATATAAATTTTATTAAATATTATTTTAATAAAATATATATTTTTATTCTTATATGTATGTACATATTGAAACAGTAAGATGTGCTCTGCAGATCTTTGTTTCACCTTTGCTTACATCTAACCTATCTTCATACACTATTTCAAACCCTAAACTTATCGTAGTGTGTGCCTACTAATAGGGTACCCATGGGTTTTATCATAATTAAATTTCTTTTAATGGTTTTATTTCAAACTGTCAAATATATACATATTCATTTAAAAGTAGGTCACATATTCTCATCTAAATACATACTGCAATAATATTTTAAAACTTAAGTAAACTAATTTTGTTTAAAGTTATTTAAATCTGTTTATTTTAGAAATATTACATTCATATTTCTTTTCATTTAATAAAATAATATTCAACTTTAAATATTATTTTAAACATTGAGAATTTAAAAAGTGAATAATTTTGTTATTTTATTTTAAAAATAAATGAGGGTGGGTAAAGAGAATAATAGTAATTAATTTTAACCTGTTTACACCAGGTTTTACTAATAGGTTTTTCCTATCAAGATTAAAATAACAGAGGTTCACTAGCAAATTTAATTAAATGATCGTAATCAGAACATCTGGGAATGTAACTATGTTAAAAATTAATTAAAATCTTAGTGCATTATTTTGGTTTCTGATTTAATTAATGTTATTAATTAATGGATTTTATCACCGGAGGACTATAGCATTGCAAAGTCTTAGTATATAAGTAAGGCAGAATATTAATTAGTTTATTCTGCTGACATTATTCATTATATTCCTTATGATTCTGTATTACTATTCTGCTTTACTCTTCTGATCCTTTCGGAGACATTATTCTGCATTCGTTCTTGAAGAATTATTGATTGAGAGTTACCAGTAAGATCTAAAAGTTTATCCAAAGAAATCACCTTACTGGATCCTAGATGGAAGACAATCCGACAATTTTTCCAGTTTTAATAATATACTTTAAAACAATGGAATAGGAAAAAAAGGAAGTGTGCTGTCTTCCCTCAGGAATGAGAACTTGACATCCGTTGTTCATCATCTGATGTCCTGTTATACCATCTAATGCCCGACAACCATCCTAATAGGTCAGAATGCTGCTGACAAAAAAAATATCTTTAATGCTGCCTAAATAATGCTGCTGAAGCCCACCTAATCCACAAATTAAGAATGAACTAAAACTGCTCAAGGAATCCATTGAAGTCTTCAAAGAGCGCATGGACTCTTCTCTTAAAAAAAACCGAGGTAATAAAAATTAACCCAAGATATCTCAATAATCCCAATCTGTAGCTACTTTTGTTATATTTAATAATTATATTTATTCCTTCAATTCTTTTAATGCATGTTTAATTCCTATTTGGGTTAATATTTTCTTTATATATCTATTTGTCTCATTTTAGTCTTTATTATAATGTGCTTGAATAAACCTTGCTGATCGATCCAACCATCCCTCCTTTTTTATATACAATACTATTTTACAAAACGCCATCTTGATGCGGACTTAATTGTTAAACTACCCCTTTTATTAATTGTTTTAAATGTCTCTATGGCTCACTTATCCGAGGGTTTATTCTCTATAAAAGTTCTCGCTTGGGAACGAAAGTACTAGATAATTCATTTTAGCCAAATATATTTTCTCTGTAAATTTTGTAAAAATATTTTAAATTAATCTACTCAAGCATTTGCGAGTTATGTAGGGAAGTTTTATATAAATGCTTGGTTGCCTCACTGTTCATAATCGCAACCACGCATTTCCCTCCCTATTTTAATTGATACTAAAATATATTTTATATTTTCACGTAAAATTAATTTTCACCTAGTTATTTTATTCGTTTAATTTTGATGGGAGTATGCGGGCCATCAGAAAATAAAATTTAAGGGAGAGAGCTATTCTGCCAATTTATAAACTACCTTTTTTTTAAAATTATTTATATATTTTATAATTAATTGCA
Organism: Epiperipatus broadwayi; assembly: GCA_028023455.1. Taxonomy (NCBI): domain Eukaryota; kingdom Metazoa; phylum Onychophora; class Udeonychophora; order Euonychophora; family Peripatidae; genus Epiperipatus; species Epiperipatus broadwayi. The sequence goes on along the minus strand of JAQFVV010000008.1, from coordinate 1,050,608 downwards.
TGTTGCCAGTGAATGTGTTGGGGTGTTAAGAATTGCTTTTCTACCTTCCCAAGGGCATCAACAGCTAAGACCATACCCTAATTTCCTCCGTGGTTCCCAGTAAAGTGTGACATGAAACATCCCACATGGGCATGAATCACGTACATCCCTACAGTCACGAAACTCCTGGGTGGGGGACAGGCTTGGGCCTATCCATGACTGTAATAATTTTATTTACTTTATTTCTTTTGTAAAACCGCATTTTCAACATACTGCATTCCATCCTTAGTACCATATCTCACTGGCACCACCATATACTTTCATTATAAATTTAGTATTACATGTATAGCTCTGCCTTATACTTAAAACTCCACGAGTCACCCGAGTTATTCTCATATCAAATGCAAATATTTTCCCTTCTATTTTAATTAGTTAATTTGTTTTCTTTAGTGCTCTGCATAGCTCGCATATATATTATCTTAGTACAATTAGACACATTGTAATAACTTAATCCAAGTATGAAATACCGTAATTTTTATATAGCTATCAAATTCGTATAGCTAATGTTGTTAATAAATTAATGTTAATAAATATTATATTTGAATTGATTCATTACACTTCTTTATTTATTTATCCTTGCAGTCTAAATTACACCCTATATACATTGATATGTATCTTTGGCACATCTATAGTTCTTGTTAGGCAAACCTAGGGCTATTTTAGTTTAGAGTCTCTTGTTTCTCCCTGACCACCGGCACCGGCAAGAAACTATTCTTTAGTAACATCAGATGCGTTATCATGTAGGTGGTGATGTGGAGTTTAGACTTTGGCTCCAAACTGGGGATTTCTGGGAGGCAACTCCTAGAGTGTTGAGTTTCGTGTCCTGGGTTTGAATTCTGCAGTGTGTTAACAAGATAGATGAATCTGGCCGTTACAATATTGATTATGTTTTTTGGATTTTTTATTAAATTAATTTGTATTACAAAAATAGCTTACAGTATTTTAATACATTTATTCAATCTATAAAAAAAAAAAATCTCAAATATGAATAAAGATAGTCAATTTCTTTGCTGAGTGAATTTTTAAAAAATTAAAAATCATATTCCAAATTAAAATCTTGTTAAAATATCAAGAATTTTTTTGTTTTCTATATCATAAATAAAGGGCAAAATTTTTAGTAAATTCAGTACATATATGCAAAAACAGAATGTGTGCAATATTTAAACCTATATATCAGAAATTGAAATTTTTCTTCCTTAACAAAGTATTTTGACAATCACTTGGAAATTGTTTCTCTACTGACATTATTGTAAAAATCAGATTTTCTTTTCATTTGATTTAATTTATCTCACTATCTAATTTGTAATTTTTTTTTTTTTTTATTATAATTGACAATATATATTGTAACCTTCCAAAAAGTTATTTATTCAATGACCATCAATAATAATCAACAAAGAGACCTAGCTCAGCTTTAATTAATAACCAATAAGATATTACCAATAATATTGTTTTAATGATATAAAATCTTATTTAACTTTATAATGTAATTAAAATCCTATGATATTTAAACAATCATGAGATCTAGGGTTAGTTACAAAAGTAATGAGCATGAACAAAGTATTTCTCCAATGGCATTGAATATTGCAAAATATATCAGATTATGATATATTATTAACTATTTCAAAAACTTTACAATAAATCAATGACTAACTTTACTAATAACAATTTATCTTCTATTATTCTGGAATAATGTTTAACTTATTTAATAATCAATAACACTCCTAAATAATATATTATCCTTTTAATAACTTTGAAATCAAATTTATATGTTTATGCAAAATATTTTCATATATTCTCAAGGTTTACTATTTATTTACAATTAGAATAATTCTAACCCAGATAGTGAAATAATAAGAGGAATTTTATTAAGATTCCACTATCTATAATATTATAATAACAATAAACCAATCATATTACAACATTAATATTTTTAATTACATTATGTTCAGTAATTATTCATAAGATTAAATAAAAACTCATAGAATTACAATTAACTTGATTACCCTTATTAGTGAACTTTCTATAATAATAATAATAACAACAATCATATTGAATAATTCTTTTATTGGGATTTCATCAAGCAATCTATAATTTCTATTCATACTACTATCATTTATTCCTAAAATAATATTCATAACACTGAACTCCATCACATATCAACAAATAAACACAAAAAAGTGAAAATAATAATTATCAATATATTCCCTTTTAAAATTTATTAAAATTTCAATTGTTATTTTTGACTTATAAATTATATCATATAATTTTCATGACATTAAAACATATATTTTCTTTTCATGTGTGGATCCATTAGACTAGTCTTGCTCTTTTAAAACAATTACCAAAATATACATTTATAATCTTGCTTTCCATTTATTAAATTCTTTAAGTATAATTACATTATTAAATTTATAATTAAAATAAATTATTTTATTTTTTTTTATATAATTTTGATCATATGCTTTTAATGTACATGATCATAAACTATTAAAATCAAATAAAATTTATAGATTCTAATCAAAAGTAGGATATAAAATATTTATTTAAACAAGATTGTATGCTATTGTTTCAAAACTGATGATATGATAATAAGACTCGAGAGGAAAAATAATGATACCAGACAATAACTTTAGTTTTAAAAAATAATTTATTTATGACATTTTATCAATTTTTAATTTAACATTAATTTTATCTAATACAAATAATTATAAATTTTAAAATAAAAATAAAATTAAAGAAATTAAAATTAATAATTTTTATCTTACAAATATATTCATTAAATATCATGTTAAAAAAATAAGTTTTAAATCATTACTATTTTTTTAAACACAATTCCTTAATATATTATCAAACACACTTTCATTATATCTTACATCAATACTTAAGGTATCATTATTTTGATTCTTATTGTATACTCATCTTTCTTAAATATAGTCTTATATATAATATACATTAATAATTCATTCAAATTATATTCATTATTTAAATGAAATATATCAAATATAAATTATAAATTAAAAAAAAAAATTACAGTTTTACTCCAAGTATTTATTACAACAAAACATTTTATGCTCAAGTGATTTTTTATTTTTATTTGATCTCATTTCATGTTATTATTTAAAATACATAACCATTTATAATATTGGCCATTTGCTTTGTACATGAATATTATGAGTCTTTTATAAGAGTAATAAAATACAAATGATGTATCCTCTCTGGTGCATAGTTTAATAAAATATTTAAATGTGTCTTATCCAATGCTGTTTAATGAATCAAATAAATAAGATAGATGTAACCTAAAGACCTTCACTAACATTGACATGAAATAACCTTTTTTTTCATCCTGGCTTATTGTTTTATAGCAGTTATGGGAATATTATTGGTTACTTACTTAACTATATGTTCAATGATTAACTTATTAAACCATTAGCCTCTTACCAGAGTTAACCAATTACACACTTATCAAGATTAAACAAAACTTTCTCTGACACTATTATAACTAATATACTTTTCCAGTGAGAAATACTATCAATATGAAATATCACTTCCAATATAAAGAAAATGAGGACCTAATACATCCTTAATATGGACTTCTCTTCTACGAAAACAAGCAGTAACACAAAACAAATACCAATAACATACTAAATGTTATATTACAAAATATTTTATTATATTAAATTATGAGATCATATTATACTTTCAATAGGAATAACAATATTTTTCAATGTATTATTAAATACTATAATTTATACTTTCTTTTTTAACATATGAGTAATATTTCTTTAATTACAGAATAAAATAATAAATACAGATATATCTAATATATAATCATACTCTATTACTTTTAGTATCTTCAACATAGTCATACATAAACATAAAGTTAAAATAAAATATCTAAAAAAAAAAAAAAAAACTAATTTTACATTAATTCTATATTTTACCTTAAAAAAAATTATTTTATGAATCCAAATGATATCTTCCCACTTTTTATCAATACCATTATAATAAATATTAAAATTAATATAAGCCAAACAAATCCTTTTTTTATTATTATAAATAAGTAAATCGATAGTTCTCTTCTTTCTTGAACTTTAAACCTAAACACATTGATATTATTGATAAGTATTAATTTCTTTGGCAACAAAAGAATGTAGGGAATTTCATTGAAAGAAACTATAGTTGTTTTTTTAAGTACTTCTTCTCCTACAGTTACAATGAAAGTAAACAAAAAAACTTTCCTTAACAAAAATTTGTGTACAGATAAATGTTTTAATATTTTGTAGTGCTATTTAGAACTAAAGGTTATTAATTTTGGAATCCCATAAAGTTGAATTTTTAATCTGTGCACACTCTTTAAGACTATTGATTACAAATCCTTTTTCCTTGTAAACTATTGATTACAAATCCTTTTTCCTTTTAAATCTTTCATTTGAAAGTTATACTAATCATTATAAAAACATATTTATTTACATCAGCATTTAAACTTTAATCATGGATTATATTTTATAAATCTAGTCATGTATGATTCCATACAATTATATCACATTTTAATATATATGAGCAATCTTCATCGATTAACTTTTTCATATTTCTTCACTTATCCTTCATCTTATACTTCATTTTAGGAAAAAGTTTATCAATCATTTAAAACATTTAAAGAATTATAAAGTTTTTCTTCCGATTTAAATATTTTACTTTATATGATACTAGATACCTTATCATATGGTTTTCATATATCAATTTAATTATATTTTAATAAAGTACAATATCATTATCTTGACTCGATAAAATATGTGTAATTCTTCTTATCTAAATAGTTCTGATCATTATAACAGGCAGCATTTTTTTCTTATGATATCATAACAAGTTCTCACAGTGATGAAGTAGTAGAAGATTTTTATATGGATGTACAAAAGGCTTTTGATCAGAGTAAACAACATTTTAAAATTGTTATGGGAGATTTTAATGCTAGAATTGGTAAACAAATGAAAGATGAAAGTGTTGTAGGTAATTTTGGTTATGGTAATAGAAATGAGAGAGGACATAGACTTGTGGAGTTTGCAGAGAAGGAAAAACTTTATATTATGAATTCTTTTTTTGAGAAAAATGTTAGAAGGAAATGGACATGGAAGCATCCAAATGAAGGTACAGCAGAATTGGATTATATTTTGACTAACAGGAAATACATATTTCAAGATTGTATTGTTCTTAATAAATTTAACACAGGAAGTGATCATCGATTAGTAAGGGGTAAGATGCATGTTAATGTAAAACTAGAGAGACAAAAATTATTAAGAAAAACTATATTTACAGTTGATATTCCTAATCTTCAGAAACATTCTAATGAATTTAAATTAGAACTTACAAATCGGTTTCAAGTATTGGTAGATTTTGAACATGATTCAGATTTGAATGAAATTAATATGAAAATAACTGATACACTTTTAAAAACTGCAACAAAGATAGCTGGTAGAAAAAAGCAGCAATTGACTAATAAAATTTCTACTGAGACTAGAGAACTTATGAAGAAAAGAAGGAATATGAAGATATGCAAGAATGATGCATTAAAAAGAATTGAATATCTCGAATTTTGTAAAATGGTGCGGAAAAGAGTTGAAAATGATATAAGAAAGTATAACTGTGAACTAGCAAGAAAAGCTGTAGAAGAAAATAAAAGTCTTAAGAATGTAAAACAACATTTTGGTATTGGTAGGAAATTTATATCTGCAATAAGGAAAAAAGATGGAATTATTACTAAAAAGAGGGATGACATTATGAAATTGGTAGAAGATTTTTATCAAGAATTATATAGTAATAAAGAACAAGTACCTCCTATATCTATTACATCTTCCGAATTGCCCAGAATTTTAAATGAAGAAGTGAGAAATGCAATTAAATGTATGAAAAAAGGAAAGGCTCCAGGTAATGATGGAATTATAATTGATATATTAAAAGAAGCAGGTGAAGAAACAGAAAAAATATTAGCAAAGTTTTACAATATACCAAATGTCTAAATGATAAAGATGTACCGGATGATTGGAAGAATGCAGTAATAATATTAATATTTAAAAAAGGTGATAAAGAAGATATTAGAAATTACAGACCTATCAGCCTTTTATCAGTTTTATATAAAATTTTTACCAAGATAATTACAACTCGTCTACAGAGAACCTTGGATTTTCACCAACCAAGAGAACAAGCTGGATTTAAAAGTGGTTTTAGTACAGTAGATCATATTCAAGTATTGAGAGAAGTTATAGAAAGGACAAATGAATATGAGTTGTCATTATGTTTTGGATTTGTAGATTATGAAAAGGCATTTGATTCTATAAACATTTCTTCAGTGATTAAAGCATTGGATCATCAAGGTATAGATCCAGGATATTGTCATATTTTAAAGAATATTTATAAAAATGCAACAGCAACAATTAGATTACATAATGATACTGGGAAAGTCAACATTGAGAAAGGTGTAAGACAAGGTGACTCCATATCTCCAAAACTTTTTACAGCAGTGCTGCAAGAAGTATTTTGTGGATTAAAATGGGAAACTAAAGGAGTGAAAGTAAATGGAGATTATTTAAGTCATTTAGATTTCGCAGATGATGTAGTTGTTTTTGCAAATAATGCTTCCGAGCTGCAGGAAATGTTGCAGGAGTTATCAGATGAAAGTAGGAAAGTAGGACTAAAGATAAATGTTAAAAAGACTAAAGTAATGTTTAATCGATTTGCTCAAAATATGAAAATAAAGATTGATTATGATGAATTAGAAGAAGTTAAGAGTTACAAATACCTTGGTCAGATTATTAATACAGATGGAAACATAATAGAGGAAATTAATCATAGAATTAAACTTGGTTGGAGTGCTTTTGGTAGAAATAACTTGATATTAAAAGGAAATATGCCTATGTGTTTGAAAAGAAAGGTTTTTAACAAATGTGTTTTACCAGTTCTTACTTATGGATCTGAGACTTGGACACTTAATAGAAGATCAATACAGAGACTTCAGACCACTCAAAGAAGTATGGAGAGATGTATGTTGGGAGTAACAAGAAGAGATCGAAAACGCAATGTATGGGTAAGAGAACAAACAGGTGTTACTGACCTCATTGAAAAAATTAAAAGATTGAAGTGGAGTTGGGCTGGACATATTGCTAGAAGAGATGATAATAGATGGACAATTGATATTTTAAACTGGATTCCAAGAGATTGTAAAAGACCCAGAAGGAGACCACATGTAAGATGGATGGATGAAATAAGAAAATGTGTAGGGGTGATGTGGAGAAGAGAAGCTAAAGATCGGAGAAGATGGATTAAACTTGGAGAGACCTTCATCCTGCAGTGGATTGATAATGGTTGATAATGATGATGATGATGATGATCATAACTATTATTAAACAATAATTGATTAATTTTAAATACTTTTTAAAATGAGTAAAACAAACATCAATAGTTCCAAAGTTTTGAACCCATCTATATTCCAATATTTGATCTAAAAGAAGCAGTTTTTCTGAAATCATAATAGAACTTTTGTTTTTAAACAAAGTATTTTTCATGAAGTGAATGAATAGCAGAGGTCAAAGCTTTGCTCCTGATGAAGTATTTGTTGATTTATTCCATTATTATTAATAAAATAATATATTATACTTATATGTATTCAGCAATATTTATTATGTTTCTGAAATTTCAAAATCAAACTTTAAATAGATTTAAAAACTTCATGTTAATACTGACTCTTATAGTTATTTTTTTATTTTTTTAAAAAATTGTCTGTTTTTTCCCCTCTATTAAACAGTGACGTAAACATTTACAATCTCTTGACCCTCATTGGTATTTATTTTAAAACTATCTTCAAAATCGATGATTTAATAAACTTATTTATCTTTTTCTCACAAAAAAAATCACATATCATATTTGATATATTTTAAAATATTGATAAAGTTTCTTAAACACTTTATTTTATCCCGTATAAATTCATAATATTAAATTTAAATATTTAATCACATTAATTTATATTTGATCAACTTCTTTTAAATGTAACAATTTTAATTTTTCAAAAAGGCAAAATAATTTCAATAATTGTTACAAATAAAATTGTAACAGCATTAAGACTTTTCACACACTTAATTTAAAATAATACTATTGACTTTAACAAATATAACTGTAATTATAAAATCATATTATTAATCAATGTATTATTGATGTATCCTATTTACATTATTTAGTAATAAATGTGTGATTGATTAATCTCCTATAACTCATCCCACATGAAATACACTAATACTTGATAAATATTTACTTTAAAATATATATATTTACTGTGTAACTATATTAAATTTAAAATTTTGATAATTTTAACTAAACTAGTTGTCTTAGAGAATCCATCATATCAAAAAGATTGCAATATATATATAATTACACCAATTAACAAAATACTAATTGGTAAATAAATATATAATAATAAGTATACGATATTCATGAATTAAACTCATCCATGGGAATTATGAATATCTATTGGGCATCCTCATACATGGTGGAGTGACTAGACAATTTTTATTTCTAATTAATTTATAATAATCACAGTTAATGAATGAATAGACTGGGCACACATAACAGACAAGTCTTTATGTAGATCCAGTCATGCTTCCTGATTGTTATCCTCTCCACATTAATAATAGTATTAAAAGATAAAGTAAAATAATATAATTAGAATTCAGATGAGAAATAAACATGCAACAAAATATTAACGAACAGAATGAGAATAATATAACAAATTGTATTTACATATTTACATTATAAATTTATTTGTATGAAGAGCATACATAAAGAGAAAAATGTTTGCTTATTCCTAAATATAGTTTATAATAAGTTTATTCAGCTACCTATTGATGTTTGAGTGAGATCACGTTTCTTTAACTTTTGAATATAGTCATACGGCCATAAGAATCCTCATACTTTAAATGTCTGCAAGCAAATTTTAATACTGTAATTTCTCGTGTTTTGTTTCATGAAATTTTTCCTATTACTGAGAGTACCTAAATTATGCAGATTTATAAATCCAGTCATACAAAAGTATTTCTCTTTGACAACTAATAAGAGGACATTTCCTTATATCAAGTGTCACATATTTCCAGTGTCCGAAAACAATTAAGACTGATAGAATGGAAGTTAATTTCTAAGGCATTCTTTTATTTGCAGTTCCATAAGGTACACTATTGAAAATTTCAGAGGGTGAGGCACTCTGAAGGTTTTTTCCCTGAAACTGCATTATCTCTATTTAAATAATCATTAAAATTTTCTTGACTTCCATCTTGTAATAGCACAATGAAGAAATAAATTATTTCCTTTCTTTTGTTTAAAAACAGACCATTAGTTTCCTTTTCGTTTCCAATTGTTTTCCATAGCAACATGGAGTTAATTTTAATTAACCTATTCATTCAGTATACTGAATCCCTCTATTTAATGGTTAATTTTATTTTACAATAAAGAATTGTAATAAAATTTTGAATTTTACAATTATTATTATTTTAAATTTCTTCATAATTCATTTTACACACATGACTTTTATACATTTTAGAATACATAATAAAAAAAATGCATATACATTTACCAAAAAGTTCATGCATGTAAACTCTGTCATGGAGATTATTTACTCCTCCTCCATTTAGAAATAAAATAGAATTGATTTAATATAAACATCGCTCAATTTTATTTCTACAATAATTTTTTTTTTCCATTTAATCTTAAAAATAATATCACGTTTTGCCACACTTCTTTAAAACAAAATTACAAGATGGTATAAATATAACAAACAATATGTCATGTCTTGTTTAAATAATATTGCGTAATTCTATTACACTTGGTATACATATAATCTTTTCATAAATTCCATTAAAATTATTTATTGGACTTGATTATCCACCAACAATGCTGACATGAACAAAGAAATCTCCCACTGACAATGACCGTATCATGTAACATAAGCAACAAGAGAGCTATCTCAAGCACAAATATAATATAACAAACCACATATAAATGAACGCCAATACATTTAACTAAAACCTAACTCCACTACGAGTCTTAAAGGCTAATACACAATACATTGTAAGAATTAAGCTTGGGTCATACTTAAGACTTAAAGTCTGATAAATATAAGACTATGTCTAGCTCACTTTTGAAACTTAGAGGATGACAAATATAATATTATGTCTGGCTCACTTTTGAAACGTACAGATTGATAACTATAAGTATAAAATGGTTGAGAACAGTGCTGAAATAAGAACTCTGTAGTATCATGAAAACAGAACCTCAAAACAATGAAAAATCTCTCCATTCATTATCAATACAGAAAGCAACATGATTTAGCCATCATACTACATAATCATTTTTCCCATTTTCTTATATAATGTACCCTTTTAACAAGTCCAAAGTCATCAACTTAAAGGTCATCCTTATTCATAGGATTAAACTTTGCCTCTCTCTGAATATTTTTTAATTAATATGCAGGCCTTACTTGGAATGACCTGAAGAATCTTTTATTTACTCTATAGTAACTCTGACTCATTTATTAAAAAAAAAATGAATTTTCCATTTCTTGCTTTCTAGCTCTATTTTTTACTTCTGTTCTCATATAATGAATTCCTGAACCTAATAATTTCTTAGATAATCTACCTAGCTTAATTACTTGCCTTAACTCTGTATGTATCTTCTTTGGTTCTCTAACTTTTAATCTTGGTAGTTTATTGGTACTTTTTATTTTATACACATTACCATCAAAATACTATTATATTTAATTTGATTAAAATGTTCTTCTTGATCATATATTGTTATCATATTTAAGTAATCTAATTCATTTTTCAAATTAGTAATTTTTTCAAATTTGCTTTTATTTATGTTATTTATACTTTCAAACACAGGACAAATTGTAACACTGCCACCAACATCCAAAGTTTCTATATCAACTCTAAACTTATTTAGACTATCAATATCATAATCAGCTTTAACTAATGCATTCTAGCAATTATCATTAATTTTATCTATTTCATATATTTTAGACATATCTATCTCTTGTGGTTCTGAAATTACATCACAATTAGTTCTATTTATTTACTCAGCTACAATAATATTTTCTTTATTATTTTTAACTTTGCAACTTATTTCACTAAACTTACTTTCTAACCCTAAAAAATGACTTTCCAACCCACTTACTATTTCTTCACTTAGTTGTTCTATCCGTTTTTTATTCTCTCTTGTTTGATTTTCAATTTGGCTTTTAAGTCCTTCACTTTGTTTTCAATTTTATCTTTCAATTCTGTGAACATGCTTTCCATGTTCTCTTTATTTTCTTTTATAATTTATGTGAACATATTCACAATCCTATTCATAAACTCACTATTATGAGTCTTACTTTCATTTCCCAACCTTCCATTTTCATTTTAGCTCAGGTAATCATATATAAAAAATTATAATAAAATTTAGCTGCTAACTTTTCTATAACAATTTAAAAACATATATATATAAAAACTCTAATAATTTTTTTCTTCCTTTATTTATTTGACAACTAGAATGCCTACCCCTCTTTCCATCATGTAGCTTTTCTATCACTGCAATGTATTTTATTCTTAATATATTAGTTTATTTATTTGCCTACTATTATCTCTACCAATTTCTATTATCATCACTGTTTATAAACACTTATAAATTTATTTATTTATTTTTGCAGCAAAAATAAATTCTCATATTTCTCATCTGACCCAGTATTTATATTCTATATTTCAAGGCTAATTTATTTTTTTGAATGCTAACAAAAAAAAAGTATTTTAGAGCTAAACTGGGTTAAATCCCTGTTTGTTTTGATCGAGAATATCCCAGACAATGCCCCTAAATTTAATGGTGTATATATAATAATAATCATATGATATTCAAATTAAGCTCATCTAGAGAAAGTATGAATATCTAATGGGCAACCACATACATGGTGGAGTGACTATACAATTTTTATTTTTAATTGATTAATTTAGAATAGTCAGAGATGATGACTAGATTGGGTACAGACAAGTCTTTATGCAGATCCAGTCATATTTCCTCACCATCTCTACATAAATATTATTAAATGATGGATGAGAAATAAACAAGCAACAAAATATTAACGAACAGAATGAGAATAATATGACAAATTCTATTTATATATTTACATCTAAATATTTATTTGTATGAAGAGCACGAATGAAAGGGAAAATGTTTATTTATTACTAACAATTCATTAAAAAAAAGTTTATAATAAGTTTAATCAGTTACCTATTTATGTTTCAGTGAGCTCACATTTCCTTAACTTTTGAATATAGACACATGGCCATAAGAATCCTCATATTTTAAATATCTGCAACCAAATTTTAATACTTTAATTTCTCGTGATTTGATTCATGAAATTTTTCCTATTACTGAGAATATTGAAATTAAGGACATTTATAAATCTACTCATACAAAAGTATTTCTGTTTGACAACTAATTAGAGGACAAGTTTCCTTATATCAAGTGTCAAATATTTCCAGCGTCCAAAAGTAATTAAGAGACTGGTAGAATGTAAGTTAATTTCTAAGGCATTCTTTTATTTACAGTTCCATAATAAGGTACACTAGTGGAAATTTCAGAGGGTGAGGCACTCTGAAAATTTTATCCTTGAAACTGCATTATCTCTATTTAAATAATCATTAAAATTTTCTTGACTTCCATCTTGTAATAACACAATGAAGAAAGAAATGATTTCTTTTGTTTAAAAACAGACCATCAGTTTCCTTTTCATTTCCAATTGTTTTCCATAGCAACATGGTATTATTAACAATTAATTTTAATTAACCTATTCATTCAGTATACTGAATCCCTCTATTTAATAGTTAATTTTATTTTACAATAAAGAATTGTAATAAAATTTTAAATTTTACAATTATTATTATTATTTTTAATTTTTTCATAATTCATTTTACACATGACTTTTATACATTTTAGAATACATAATAAAAAAAATCCATAAATATTCACCAAAAAACCATGCATGCAAACTCTACAAATTGTAATTTTTTTAAAGTGTAAGTATGTATAAATTTTAATATATATAATATAGATGCAATATTATATAAAAAGGAAATTAACTGTTTTAATAATTATTGAGACTAAATGGAAGGAAAAAATATATCACTATATCTTGATAAAATCTAATCTTTTGTTATTTGCAAATTAGTCTCTTTTTTTCATTGTTGTTCTTTGCTTATTTTAATATTGTAATATTTAATTATTATTTTAAAAAAAAAATATTTTAAAAGTAAAAAAAAAAACCTAATGTATGTGGATAATAAAAAAATATACTAATAATATAATTTTAAGCATACAAAGTCTGAATTGTTTATTTATTAATTAATTTTTGCATTAAAAGATTTCAAAGTTATATGTTAACTACTGTTTTTATAAATATAACATAGAATATTAATGTATAATTTTAAAGCCTTTTTAATACAATTAATTTATTTTTTAACGAATATTAAAATAGAATTACATATCTATTTCTAAAATGAAAAATCTTTTGTAATAAATATGCATATAAATCACTTTAAGTAAATTAGAAATGTATTATTGTCATTTCTCATGAAATCAAAACATTTTATTGGCTATAATCATTAAAATTCAAAATAAAAAAATTTAAAAACAATTGTTTGGATAAGAGTGAATGACATGCATTTTTATCAGTTAACTTAATTTTATACATAAATTAAATTTTATAGCTTACTACTTGGGATATTTTTAAGTGTGCCACTGTTAATACTAATATTTAATCAATTATCCTAATTAATATAGTAATATTAAATCGTGCTTTCACACTTCCAACGTAAAGCTATAACAACAAATTGAAAACTAAATTGAGCGCTTTCAAGAAGATGTACTTCTCATATTCATAGCCAGTTATGATTCTTTCTTTTGAATCATTATATAAATAAATCTGATATGCAAATTATATGCAAATGAGTCACTAAGACCATCTTTTAGATATCGCAAAACATGCATCCTTACAATTAATGGTGAAAGAGTCCTCTGCTATAAATAATGCTTCTTTTACCTTTCGCTTAATATCATGCCTCTCAGTACAAACTAATTTTTCAGATGTGGGTTTGAACACATGTCCTGACAATTTTTGATGTTGAGCAAAAATTGAAGTGCATTCTGGATTCATATGTGCCTTATTGTATCTATACTTGTGTTGTGATATCCTAGTAGCTATGGTGGCTCTCGTTTCACCATAGTATGATGCTTTGCAACCATTATGAGGGCATGCCACTCTGTACACCGCCTGTGGGGTCTGATCAGAAGCTATAGTGTCCTTAGTGTTGTTAATAAGCCTATTAGTTGAGATAGGTGTATGAAAACTCAAATGAAATTCCTTAGAAAAAGTCTTATAAAATGTTTTATGTAAAGAGTGCACGTAGGGCAACAATATCCAAGGCCTGTTGTCTTCATCTCTGTGTTTTCCAATATTATTTACAAAACATCTAATTTTGCTATATACTATATTGCGCCTGTATCCTGATTTATTTATATAATGATTCCAAAGAAAGGATCATAACTGGCTATGAATATAAGAAGTACATCTTCTTGAAAGCACTCAGCCACTTAATTTAGTTTTCAATTTGTTGTTATAGCTTTACATTGGAAATCTGAAAGCACGATTTAATATTATTATATTGAAGACAAACGTAAAGTATAAATATACAGGTTATTACTAATTAATATAGATGTATTTAATCAATTATAATATAGAATGAATGTGATTAATAAAACATAATAAATGAATATATTGAATAAAATTGCTTGGTACTATAAATCCACAAATCTATTATCTGCTCAACATTAGTAAATCTTATAGTCAAAAAAATAATTCATGCTTATAATTTATAAAATCATTGAATGAGTACTTATAGTAAATACTATCTTTATTATAGTCATCGCATAATGCTGATTTAAGGGACAGCAAGTTTATGAATAATTGCAACAATTCATCCAAAATAAATATTGTTCAAACTATTAAGATTCAATAAGTTTTAAATATCAATATACATCTAGTATAATGAGAGTAATATAAAATATTTAATCCAAGGTTTGAACTTATATCTACTGTTTAAAGTTGTATGCTACCATTTTTATAGATTCGGTAATCATATATATACTACAGTAATATGGATTAAAAAACTGAGTCTAAAGCTAGAATTATAAAACTACATACATATGTTCATCTCAAATTTTTTTTGATTGACAAATTAATTTGATTTAATGGACATATTGATCAAAAAGAACAAGTAATATGGCTTGAAAATACTGAACAATTATGACAACAAAGAGCATTTAAAAACTGATTAAATTTAATGTTAAACAATCAGAATCTATTAAGCATTATAATTAAAATGGGTGAGAAAGATTTATCTGAAATCATGATGGATTTGTTAAAATATATGGACAAATCAGTTTCATGCTAAAATAAAAAATACATAATTCATGTCAAAATGATTTGTGAATATAAATGTTGACATTAACAATAAAAAAGATTATATTAAAATATGATCTTGAATGATTAATTAAAAACTTAAATATTTCCCTTTGTAATGTAACTGAATTGTAAAAAGCAACAGTATATTATATGCTTTTCACTTATGATAGTAAGAGCTTAGTAAATTGATGATAACAATTCATTAAATTTATAGTGCTTCAAAAATAATTTGCATAACTACTAACATTACTCATGCAATTCCAATAGTATGTGTATAACACACACAGCATAGAAATTAATTAATTTTAAGTAAAATCATAAAATATAGAATAACAAATTGCTAAATATAAATTACAGAAAACAAAAATTACCTTTTCATATAACTGAGGTGGAGAGGTAATAATTGTTGGGCAAAATGATGTAACACCATGACTTAAAATTCCTTTAGCAACAATCTGAATATCATTTGCTACGTTGTTTGATTCGCTAGTAAAATTAACACCAAAACCACCTGTAAAATAGTCATATTTAAAATTTAATAATAATAAATCACAGAATCTTAACATTTGAAAAAAAAAAGTCACAACATTTACAAAATGAACTTTATCACAAAGTTATCTTTAGTTTTCTGTAAATATCATTTCTTATGGCAATACTATATATCAAATATCTAAATGATAAAGATGAGTCAGATAATGGGAAAGAATGCAGTAGTAATAATGATATTTAAGATGATAAAAATGATATTAGAAATTATAAACCTATCAATCTTCTATGACTTCTATACAAAATCTTAGACCAAAATAATTATGATTTACATAGAGTAAATTTTGAATTCAAACTAACTTAAAAAACAAACTGAATTTAAAAATGGTTTTAGAACAGTAAATCACATCCAAGTGTTGAAAGAGAAATTACAGAAAGAACTAATGATTATAAAGAGCCATAATACTTTGAATTTATAGATTATGAAGAAGCATTTAATTCTATAAGTATTTCCACAGTGACTAAAGCTTTGACATAGAACTTAGTTATTAGAAAACATAAAATCATATCTCCAAAACATTTTGCAGCAAATTTACAAGAAGTTTTTGTAAATCAAAGTGGGAAGCTAAGGAAATAAAAATATTATGAATATTATCTATATCACATAGATTTTTCAGATGATGCAATTCTTTTTGTAAATAATGCTTCAGAAAATATTGCAAGAGTTATTGATGAAAGTAAAAAAAAAAAACAGAAATAAATGTATGCTTAAAAAAAACTAAAATAATGTTCAATATATTTTTTCAGAAAAAAAAAAAAAAGATTTATAATGATGAATTAAAAGTTAACAACTACAAATACCTTTGTCAATAATACAGATGAAAATATAATGGATAAAATTAATCACTTATTTGTATAAAAAAACATGTCTAAGTGAAGGTTTTTAATATATGAGTTTTACCAATTTTTATTTTTGGAACAGAGACTTGTACCTTAACAGAAAAGCAATAAAAACTTTAGATCAATCAACATGTATGGAGATATTGGGAATAACAAAAAGGGATCAAAAGCAAAGTACTTGGATGAAAGTATATTATTGACATCTTTTGAGAAAATTAAGAAATTGGACTGATTAGATTGCTAGAAGAGATAATAAGAGGCAGACAGGTGAAGTCTTAAACTGGATTGTAAGGAATTATAAAAGATCTAGAAAGAGATTATGTGTGAGGTGGATGGATGAAATATAGAGAAGAGCAGATAATGATTGGAATGACTAGATTGAAACTTAGAGACTTTCATCCTGCAATGGATTAATAATGATTGAAGATGATATTGTATAGCTTGATTATAAATGTATTGACAAATCAGCCCAAAGGAACTGCCATGTTACATATACCCATATTGCATTATTTTATTTAAATATTTTTATCATCTTATATATATTATATACAACAAATTACGGCATAAATTTAAAGAAAAACTGTAAATAATTTCCATTATACTCTTTTTTTTAACAAAATTATAAATATTTGTAACTATAAAATAATATTTAAATATAACTAATTAAATAATTTTTAAAATTTAAGTGACAGTAATTTTCTGTTACTTCAGTGTAAGTCAACAACATCCATAATTACATGTATAGAAATATATAAATCATGCTATCAAAAATTTAATGAGCATGGAATAATGATATAAAGAATTATATTTCAAAGCAACTAAAATGTAACAATTTAGATAGAATAATGTTTGCCACATTATATTGCACTTATAAATATATAATTTTCAGAATCAAATGATAGAAAAAATAATAATAATGCAGATATAATAAATATTTATACAATTAAATGCGCAACATAAGAGTATTTCTTGTTTAAATTTATACAGATATATATATATATCATATCCCTTTAAAAAAATTAAATAAAAAAAAAAGAATAATAAATAATGTTATAAGTAAAAAAGTATTAAATGTAAAGATTGAAATAAATAATTAAAAAAAAAAATAGATAATTAAATTGTTCTTTAAAAAAAAAAATCACTCCATTACTATTTATGCATTATTAACACTATCAAAGATTCATCATTAAATATCTAATCAGAAAAAATTGTTATATTTAAATTTCAGTCAAATATGGCATAGAATTTATAAACATTTACCATTAATCTGAATATCAATAAATCCTGGAGCTATAATAGCATTAAAACAATTAATTTGAAAATCTTCATAGATTTTTTCAATATAAAATATAGGTTCTGGATTTTCAATTTTCCCATTTCGTATCCATAAATCTTCTTGTATAATTCGATGATTTCGCAAAATTCTACAATTTCGAAATCGAATAAGAATGCCTTCAGAAGATAATTCCATTATAAACTAAAAAAAAAAAAAAAACATAAAAACTTAATAATAATAAATTATTTGTATTAATTATTTATTTTGGTAGAATATAAAATAATTTACTTTCCAGAAATGAAATATTTGAAAAAGTAAATGATTGGTTTAAAGCAATATCATACAAAATTATAATGTAGTTTGGTCTAGATTTTACTAAATTTCACAATAAAATTATTAATATTTTAAATAACCATCAAAATTATTAATGATTTTTTTGACTGATAGATTTTTAATCAATTGTCAATTTTATAGTTTGTATATTGCAAATTTATTCCATAAATATACAGAGTGATTAAATTAACAAGGAAGTGTTCAGAATTCTGTACTGAAATATATATTAGACAAAACTCAACTAAATATAGTACAAATATTGTTTTAAACATGAATTTTCTATAAATAAAATATAAAAAAATTGTCAATTTTCTTTTACAAAACAAAAAAAAATAATCCTGTCGCAATGAGTGGATGTGATCTACAAACGACTAATTAAAATATAGACCCAAGATATTATCAAATTCTAAAAATATCAAAATTAACTACAATGATTAGATTGCATGGTATACAACAAGGTAATTCATATCTTCAAAATAATTTAAAAGTTGTTTTATGAATAATATTAAATTAAATCTACTCCTTCTTTATTACAAAAGCAACCTTTTCCAAAAATATCAGTAAAAAATGACATTTCAATGAACCAATCACTTCAGATTATATATCAGCTACAAGAAATTTAATAATTTAATGTTTATAATATGATTGTCAAAGTTTACTTTATTAGTTATGTTAATATCTAACTATTTTAATGTTTCATTTGGAATATTGACACTTATAATTTGTTAAGATCATTTTATGGGGAGTATTTTATGGATTAAAATGAAAAGATATGGAAATAAAAATAAATGAAGATTATTTAAAGCATTTAGATTTAACTGATGATGTAATTACTTTTACAAATAAACTTTCAGAGCATCAGAAAATATAACAACAATTATTAGATAAAACAGAGAAATTGGACTAAAGATAAGTATTAAAAAGATTAAAATAATGGTTGATGGTTCTTCACAAATAAAAATAAAATAAAAATTGATAATCATGAATTAGAAAAAGATAAGTTACAAATATAAAAAAAACACATAGGATAAAATTAATCACAAAATTAAACTTGGACGGAATAGAATGCTTTAAAAATGATAAAATAATTCAATACTAAAAGAAAATGTATCTGGGCATTTGAAACATATGCATCTGAGACTTGGATGCTGTTAGTAGATTAAACAATAAACAAATACTTCTTAATAAAATAATAATTGGAAGAAAAGTTTAATTATTTTTAAAAATGAAAAAGAAAATATATTTTAAAGTCTATATACATACAAACAATTATTGGGTGTCACTAGTAAATGACAAGAATCTCAAATACTTTCAAATTTTCAATGTAAAGTGATAGCTGAAATAATATATAGAGTGTGTTTAATTTTCTGAATTGAAATAAGATTTCTTAAAAAATAAGAGTGGCTATTTAATAATTCATGTGCAAACATCAAATAGATTGTACAGATAGTTCTTATATAAGAATAGTTATGTTATCAGAGAGATCAACTATCTTTGGTAATGATTAAACCAAAAAAAAAAAAATGTTGAATGCAAAGTATGTGTCGGTGAAGATGGGTTTAATTTCCTTGATATAAAACATGTTAAAATAATATACAGATGGAATCTTGAAAAATTAACGTACGTTTAATTAGATTTTATATATTTTAAAAAAAACAATGCTAAAATAATTTTTTCTTTAATTGAATTTAAAATTTATATATGTATATTGTTAAAAAGTGTTCATTATTACTGCTAATTATATTATTTTAGAGATCAATATTGAACAATAAAATTAAAATTAACTTACATAGTTAATCTCACATTGATATAAAATGATTACAACATTTTAAATCATTTTCAACATTTTTATGAGTGTATGAGCTTGGACAATTGTGAGTCTTAAATGTTTAGCATGAATGAATGACATAATGAATGAAGACTCCTTGCACTTAGTTAAAAAACCAAAAATAAAAAAAAGGCTCTAAAACCACAGAAGAAATTAAATAAAAAATAAAACAGTGAATCAGATCAAAGTATCAGTTTCCAAATATAAAAAATTAGAAAACAGAAAAATAATCCAAGAGTAGATTAATTGCTACAAAACTTAGTATTAGCTGTTTTTTTTACTCTGGAATAATGTACCATATTCATAAATAACACACTGTTGACAAGATAATAACTTCTTTAAAAAAACTTGTGGGCTTTTTTTTACTCATAATAGATAATTTTCACAGATTTTTTTGATGAAATTATTGAAAGTTTAATGAGATTTTCTATTTCTATGGATGCTTTTTTATTTTGAGCTCAGTCAAGATGTAACCAAGCAATAACCAATTGAAAATTGGATAGCCAAATTGAAACACTTCATTCAAAGATAGTATTTGTAGTAGTCTGTCAAACTAAAAAAATACTGTTGTTTTCTGACTAATTAATATTAATATGAGAAAATAGGCATTGTTTGAAAATTTGTTAAAAATAATTCTTTAATATATGAGTTTTATCAGTGTTTATATGTTGACTGTGACCTTCACATTTAACGGAAGATCAATACCGCCTGCAGATCCGATAGTGAATTATGGAAAATTGCATGTTGGGATTAATAAGAAGGACTTAAAGAAAAATATATTAGGGCAAACCAAATAGATATCACTGACATTAATGAAAGTACAATAAACATCACATGATCACCTCCTCTTATGCTTGTGTATAACTGTTGTTAAAACAGGCAAAACTCACTATATATATTGCCACACACAGCAAGCTAGAGTAATCAATGGATGCCAGAAGGCTTGTGTATAAAATCCCTATCTAGTGCCTACTCATCCATAAGCCAGAAACTAGTCTGGGGATATTGGATAAGTAGGCACTAGATGGGGATTTTATACACAAGCCTTCTGGTATCCATTGATTACTCTAGCTTGCTATGTGTGGCAATATATATATAGTGAGTTTTGCCTGTTTTAATTAATGTCAGAAGTAAGAATGTGATATACAGTTGGCTGGATAAGTCACTAAAAGTGAGAATGGCAAATGAAGTTTAAATTGGATACCAATAAGATAATATGAAACTTAGAATAAGACCAAATGTAAGATTGAAGGATAAAATAATATTTGCTGGAATGACATGGATAAGCTAATAATCGGAGAAATTGGATATACTAATTCTGCAATCGACTGATAATGATGTCAAATAAAAATATTGGTTTATTTCAACAAACGATTAAGAAAACTATGCTTCTAATTAATTCATATAAAAAATCGCCAAAACTAATTAGCATAGAACTTACACGAAATATCCATGACATAGTTTATGATTAATTTTAATTTATCATTCAATAATAAATTTAGCAAAATTTAGAAATTTCTCTTTTCATAAACAGAGAAGTAGGATTCTTAAATGTAAAATTTCCATCTACAATTACCGTTCAAGTAGTTTGTAAATATTTTTTTCTTATGTAGTATATACTTTAAATAAATTTCATATAATTCTTTTTGTTTTTAGATTTTAATCGATACTGTAAAATTATATATTTTTAAGAAAAAATTTAAAAAATATAAGCTTAAAAAAGTGAAATATATTATTTCAATAACATATATTAAAAATATTAAACTATATAATTAAAGAAAACTATATTAGTAAAAAACTAAAAATCAAATATTGTTCATTTAATAAAAACAAGTGGTTGTTAATTTTTTTTTTTTTAAAAAAAATCTGAACAAACCCGTCTGCTAACACTTCGCGGGCGCGGCCATAGTTTAAAATCATGTGACACAGTATTTCGTTAGGGACTTGTTTATATTTATTATAAAATCGTAGTAGACAAACAATGCAATTTAATAAAATGTGAGGAATTCATTATTTTATCGCAAAGTTTCATTCTCGGAGCTCGAAAAAGTTTATAATGTACTATTAACACAAGAAAGATGTATCCATATTTAAATTGAAATTTTAAAAACCAATATAGTATATGGTAATATTTGATCACCTTAGCTGTAGATAGCAATCTCTTACAGTTCATCATAAACTTTAATGAGCTTTTACTTTATTAAACTAAAATTTTAAGATTAAATTGTATTAGAAAATAGCAAACTACCTTGATTATTGAACCTCCTGTAGGGTTGAAAGCCTAGCATACATAATTGTGTTTAATATTAGATAAAGACCTGTTAAAAGTTCATTTTATCTAGACTTCGTAATTGAAATGTTAGTTTTTTGTTTCCGTGAGAGACCAGGAAGTTTTAAACGTTATTTCATAATCGAGTCGTATTATCGAAAAAAACATTATTAATAAAAGAAGTTTTCCTTAGCATACTGTAGCAAAAGTAATCAACTTTTTGTTGCTGTTCTCATTATAATATATTATTTAACCACCAAGCAATTTTAAAATAATACCTATGCATGCTAATGTCGTCTGTATTTGACAAGGTTTCATTTACGAATAAACGCTGCTTATCGGAAATAGTAAAAATTAAATGTTCATTTATTTAGGATATATATAAGGCTCATTTTAACGAGGATGATATTTTGAAAGTATTTGTTAATTATCACTATATTGTTAAGAGATTTCTGCTGCATTTTTGAAAAGTAAGTTTACCTTTTAAACCAAGGGTTCTCTCAAAATGTATTTGCGGTGACGTGAATTACCATTCAGATATCAAATATGACCTGCATGATTTAGTGGACTGGTGGATTAACGGATTCTAGAGCTCAAGATCTCTGAACCGCGATTTGCCTCTGTCATAAGTGATATTTGAACACCCGAACTACAAATCTTTCAATTATTTTTAATTTCGACTTGTTCCGTAGGTTTTGTTGAATCGGATAATCTCAATATGCGATCGGAATTTGCAATATTCAAGGGAGGTGGCTATTCTGGCAGTTTTGATAAACTTTTTGGATAATATTTTTATAAGTTTAATATTCTTATTATCTTCTTTATGCTTTAATTGTAAGATCTATATTTTTTATCTTCATAAATAAAAATATTAAACTAGTTGAAGAATGTCAGTTTTTTTATATTTCCAAGCCAAGCAGATGTTAATAATGTTTAGTATAAGTGAAATATCAGTAGCAACCAGAATAAAATTATAGTAGTCTAGAATAAAATAGGCGTAATTAAAAGCAAAGTAAACCAAAAATAGTCAAAAATAAAACTAATTAGCTTTGAATATTATCTGTAATTAAATACAATCGAAAAATAAGTCTGCAAAAAGATGAAATCCTTTCTCATCCAGAGAAAATATTTCTAATAACTAATTAAGACAGATTTTTATCTACAGAAGTCAAACTGATTAAATCTAGTTAATCTTAGGAAGTTTACATTGACTCTATTGAATAGAATATTATTAAACATCATATGATCTCCATTTCCTAGGTACTACTGTATGGAGAGTTTGTTGCCGTTTGGATAAAATGCTCCAGAAAGAACAGATACATAAACCATAGCAGAGTTATCATTTTCTGCATTATTGGTCTCTTTTGGAGAACTGCAGTTTGAAGTAGCAGAAAAATTCAACAAGGGATATCTTTTCCAGGGGAGTTTTTCTTAGTAGGTTAAATGGCCAATTAGATCATATTGATTTTTATTTTTTTAAGCTTCAAAAGCCAATAGACTCTTAAATAACAAATTGTGAAGGTAGTATGGAATTATAAAACTAAACTATATGTGTATTTTAGAGAATACATTATAAAATTAATAAAAAAAATATTAGCTTATAGAGATGCCGATATCGAATTACTATTTACATAATGTATTTGTGTTCAGTGTAAATTACTTAGTACTGAATTATTTATTTGTTAATCATACTTAAAGTATATTTTTTTTAATGGAGAATCAGGAGATCAAACTTAACAGTAAGAAAAATAATTCTGGGAACAATGATCTTTATGGAGATATGTGTCCATTAGGAATCAGTGATTTAAAAAAATGAAAAAGAGATAAATAAGGGTGTTACCCATTTAAGTAAAGTATTATAAGAATTTTGAAAGTAAAATTTCTTATATTTTTCTATAATGAGGAATTTTAAAAATGTATTATTAAAGTTAGAGAGGGTGTGGGATATGTAATTTAATAAACAATAAAAAGAGTTAAATCTTATCTAAGAAAATGATTAAAAAAAGATTAACCTTCTTATCTGTTATTGTTAATTAATTAAGCAAATTAATTTATACCCCAAAAACATAGAAGTTTGATTGGTTGAATGATATCAACTAAGTCAGTAACAAGTTTATTAATTTTTGAAAAAACTATATGGACATCTGCGAAGAAAGTATGCAACTCTAATCCTGATTTAGGTCTAACTTTAGAAGAGACTAGGAAATCTATAGATCTTACTGATGTATAGTGTGAGTAAAGTTTTATGGTATTAATATAGTGTATGGTCTGTAGTTTGAGCTATATACTATTTACTAATGATCCAAAATTAATCGGTAAAAAAATGAAATGACTGCATTTATCCTTGATTACCTAGCTTTAGCATATATTAAATAAAATCAAAAAAATTATTTATTTATTAAATATGTTTACAGAAATTCTAAGTCCATGAATTTCAAAAATAAAATCACAGCAGTAAATGCATCAAAGGTAAGCACAAAATTTATATTAAATCTAAAAAAAAAATCATCAATTGTGATCGAACAAGATGACTGATATCCTTTTCTGGAGTTTTTCCTTTTCATACATACCAGAAATATATCTACCACAATATTCTCATATTATTTGGAAACAAAATTTCTTGATTAACATTTTAATATAAATACACAAGAGAAATGTTATGGGTTTTATAAAAAATGTTCAGGCTGTATCAGCTGATAGAACAAGCATTAGATTATTGTGGTGATATTGTAACATAATTTAGTGGTATAGTGCAAAAATATGAAATGTAAACCATCAACCAGTTACATTTTAAAAAGTATACATTTTTATCTGAATGCATTATATAATATCCGTTTTCCATTATTTCATCTAAAGGTATTGTTTTTTTTTTTGATTCTATGCTTGCTTTTATTTGATAAACTTGTTGCTGTGAATGGTTTTATTTTTATAATTTATTTATGAATTTGCATTTGTGCATACATTTATTTTTTATCAATACATTTTTACATTAAATTAATTTTTAGCTAATAAATTATTATCTTGAGTTTATTTAATGTACATGGTCTAAATTCAATATTTTCACTCTTTTTTTTTTTCAATAAATTATTTTTTGAATCATTGGAAAGTAGTCTGTTGTTTTAATTAATGGGTAGACTACATTGTAGCAGTTCCACTTTTAAGAGCTATTGTAAATATTTCATTTTATTTGACGTATATATATATGATATGAAATTAATTTCAGTTGTATGATCAAATACTTATAAGTAAATGTTTAAATTAGTATTTTGTGTGCCTATTTGTAAATGAGTAAAAAATAGCACAAGCGACAAAGGTATTAGTAGTGAAAATCTTAGCCAAACAATTTTTCTAGATTTTATCATTAATAATACTAATGATTGACTCATTTGTATATAGATCACCTGCAGTATTCAAGGTCAAGAAAGGTATATACATATGTAATGTATAATGAATATGTAAAATAATAATAATTGTATAATAACTCGCCATGAATATGGGACTGTAGACTGTCCCGAGCGCTTGGCAGTAAAAATTTTGACAATTTATTAATAGCTTCATTACCTGTGCGCAGAGCACATATATATATTAATTTATTTAAGCGTTAATGAAGTAAAATCTTAACTATTTCAATAATAAGAGTATGTAAAATAAGAATAATAACTTATTGGCGCAGTTGACACAGGAATTGAATCTGAAAGAAAGTGACAGTCAATACAGGAATGGAACTACATTAAAAATTGGCTCGGTCATCATAAGATCGAATCTGGAAATAATTGCCTAAACAGCAAACTGAGACAAATCGTAAGTGGATTTGAATCAATAGAGAAATGGCGAGCATATCGCAAGTTTCTATTTGCAAATTTAATGTACAAAATCCGAGTGATTGGCCATTGTATGTTCAGAGGATCAAAAGCTACTTTATACTAAATAGTATTACCATGAATACTGTAAAAGTAGCCTCATTACTTTTGCTTTGCAGGCGAGAGGGTAATCGAAATGGCGAACAAACTGTGGAAATTCGCCGGAGACGCAGAAATACGATGAGCTCATAACACAGCTAAATGAATATTTCAATCCCCAAACATCCAAGTTTGTTGCTCGATTGCACTTTAGAGGCAGAAGGCAAATAAAGAAAGAGAAAATAAAAGAATGTGACATTGGTTTAAGAGAGATGGCAAAGTCATGCCTTTACGGTAAATATTTAGAAGAAGCTCTTCTAGAACAGCTATTATACAGAATAATTGATGACCAGTTTAGCATTGGCAATAAAAGATCTAATTTACGAAGAAGCTATCAGACATGGAACAGTTAATGAACTGCTGCTTGACCAAGTGAGAGAGTTCAGAAGTTTCAGGAGATCAGAACCACTTCAAACTACAATATTTAAAACATTTGGAGTTAAACCCAAAACCGATAAACAAATTAAATGTTACCGATGTAGAAAAATCCGTCACAAAGCCCGTGATTGCAATATGCCAGAAACCGAAAGTTATCAGGAAATAACTGAGTATCCCGAAAGATGGCACCACTATACAAAGCCTAACAGAGAACTTGCATGCGAAGTGATGGAAAGTAGCTACATAAAAAGTGCTACTATAAACGAAACTGATCAAATTATGATAAATGTAAAACTAATCGGCAAGCCAATAAGCATGGAAATTGATAGCGGAGCAAAGAGTAAAGATTGGGAAAGACTAATCCAGAATTTAAAATTCCCTCCAAGGATAGAGAAGACTCAACTCAAGGCCTGGGATGCTAATAAAAATCCCATAAGGACATTAGGAGTTGCAAATGTAAAGGTAGAAACAACGAAAACTAAAGAAATACTACCAATATATATCATGAACGGAGATATTAACCCGATCATTGGCCGTGAGTGGTTTGCACCCCTAGGCATAAAAATATGCATTATAAAAAAAATCGATATAGAATCGCAATTCAAAAATATCCCAGCTTCTACAAAAAAAACCAGGAAAACTAAAAACCTTGCCTGTAGAGATAGAGTTAAGAGACAGAGGAAAACCTATTGTAACAAAACCTCGGAAAGTACCTATAGCACAGCAAAAATTGGCGCATCGAAACCACCATCAACAAACAGCAAATTGGTGAAGCACAGCAAAGACCGCCAGCAACCATCTCAACTCAAAGACTATGTTAGGTGAAAAACCATACTTCTGGAGTGGGGGAGGAGTGCAGTATTCAAGGTCAAGAATGATATATACATATGTAATGTATAATGAATATGTAAAATAATAATAATAAGAGTATGTAAAATAAGAATAATAATTGTATAATAATAAGAGAATTGTACAATAATGTAGAATAAAACTAATAACTGAAATGTATAATGAATTTGTAAAATAATAATAATAATTGTATAATAATAAGAGTATGTAAAATAAGAATAATAATTGTATAATAATAAGAGTACAATAATGTAGAATAAAAGTAATAACTGTAAAATATAATGAATATGTAAAATAAGAATAACTGTATAGTAATTATGTATAATGATTGTGTAAAATTGCAATGCTGTTAAATCATAGAAAGCCCAGCTGTCCTTATAGGGTCAGAAAACTGTGTAAAATACCATATATGGTGAGAAATGTAAAAACACTGTGTGTATGTGAAAACGTATGTGAAAACACCATATATGGTTAGGAATGTAAAAGACTCCAGAAGTCTTGAGGGGTATATAAACCCCCATAACCTGATCTAATTGTTCTGAGTTTTAATTATAAGTCAGAGACTCCTGCCTCTGTAAGTCCAAAAGCAGGACTAGGGTATTTATATGCAGGTTTCCACGACCTTTTATTATTTTATTACGCCTTATAATAGGCAATGTATATAGTTAAAATTATTCGTATTAAACTATAATCTTACCATCTCAATTCTGCCTTTGTCCATTTATATACTTGCTGGTCATAAGACACAGCATTATCATAGACTTTTTTATTATTATTAACTTAATAAGAACAATTGGAAAATAATGATATTATTCTCTATTTCCAAAATTAAGGTAACTGAAGTTACTAATAAGCTATGTAATCTTAGAGACATAGAATTGTAGACATATAAAGAAGTGGAGAAATTAAATAATGCTATATAATTACACTATATATTTTAGAAATGAGAGCTAGAGAAAGGAGGAAAATTATCATAATATATTTTGATCTTTGCATCACGAGAGCTAATTAAATCAAAACAGAAGAAGCACTGGTAGAACAATTGCTAAGAGGAAAGGCTGAGATAAACTCTGTCAACTTGCTAGAATATGAAAGTGATGAAAGTTCATCAATAAAGGAATAATATGAAATAGTTGTGGAGCTCTAAACCATGAAAGGAATTAGTAATAAACATATGGTTCAGAAAATCAATAACATGAACCACAGAAAAATCAGAAAGATATTTTGTTATTATTATAGAAAGGAAGGTTACTTTATGTCCAAATATAATTGGAAGTATGAAATATTTTACAAATGTAATCTTTGGGATCACTTAGCAAAAATATAAAAAAAAACAGCTAATAATAGTGATAATGCAAAGGAATAAATAAAAACAATGTCCATTGAAATGTTTCTAAGAAGTCGCTGAATATTTTTTTTTATATACATAACAAATAGGAAGTGAAGAAGTAGGTAGTGGATTTAGAATATCCATAATCTTAAAGTAAGATAATAGTAAAAAAATCTTAAGTTAAAAATGGCTTGCTTCAGTTTTGAAAAATTTAAATAACAGTAAAGAAAAATGGAAATCAAATATTAATACTAAGAGAAGTAAGAGTATTAGCAAAGCTAAAAATTACAAAGATTAGAATATTATATATTATAAAAAACCACTAATAGTGAGAGAATGACTTGAATCTCTACAATTATATATACAACTTAGAATAGATTTGAGAGAAAATAAAAAAATATTCTGATTTATTTAAAAAGTGACATGGAAATTAATACTAAACCAATTAATTTGATGAGCAATAAAGCAAAAATCATCATATATAAACTTAGAAAACTGTGTTGTTTAGCAATGTTTAATAAGGTAAAAGAAATGCTAGGAAAAATGATAAAATGAAGAATATTGGAGTGAACGTAATAGAGAAATACATTTTTTTTCTTCCTCCTTTTCTTATATTGATTTCTATATTTATATATCATACCATTTCCAATCTTCTTATACTTCAACAATACTATTTTTTATACGAAAACATTATTCTTACAGTATCAACTGGCTGATGATAACTGTAGGACAGTCGAAGCTATGGTATAAAAAATAGTCTTATTGACATATATAAGAAGGTTGGAAATGGTGTGAGATGGTAGAGAACTCAGAATGCATGATTCTTATCAGTGGGAATCAGAGTTAGATAGTGAGATTCATATATATGATTACTGTGTAACAGTAAATCAAAGTTGTAAGAAAGATACTTACCCAATACCTAATATAAAGGAGATCCTCTCTACATTTTCAAAACTTTCTATATTTTTTTGCAAAATTAGATATCAGTGATGTTTTCCAATAAGTTTCTGAAAATGGGAAAATGACAAACATCCTTATTTTTTCTACTCATATTGGACTTTTTGGTGCAACAACTAATTTCCAAAATCACTATATCTAATATATTCCAAATGAAGATCAATTCCTTCTTGTATGGAGTGGGGAAGGTACTGTACTTGGATATTTTGATAACAGAGGACAAACTGTATTGATGTATAATGAAGATTTGTAAGAAATTGAGGGTATGTTTATGGAAAACTCAGAAAATAGAATTTCTTAGTCATCTGATATCTGAAAAAGAAAAGAAACTGTCATTCAAGAAAGCATGGGCAGTGATGAAGACAAAGGCTCTTATGTAAAGGAATTACTGTTATTTTAGAGTCTCATTAATTTTTTTAATGAGTATATAAATGCAAATCATTGTTTAATCTGTTAAAAAAATAATAATAATATGGGAATCAGCTCTAGGAGAATTGTTTCAGTAAATTAACTTCTCTACTCTGAGAGTTTCATCATTCATTATCAGGAAGATACTGAATTGACAATGCAATAGCATTTAGAATGGCAGCTATAATGTCAAAGACCAATAGATGCAGAAAGGAAAATATACTCAGTTAAAGATGCTTTAGCTATTATTTTTTAACATTAAAGGTACCATCAATATTTGTATATTCAAATTTGCAAATGTTTGTTCATCTGCATAATGAAGTAATTTCTACAACCTAATGCTAAGTGCACTTTTGGTGAAAGTAGTCAAAGACAATTATTTCATTATAAATACTAGCAAGAACCAAACCAGCCTCAAATTTAAGTTGATAGAACCTGTTATCAGTATATATACTCAAATACTATATACGGATGCATTACTAAATTTTCAGTTAAGTCTGACCCACTCCAAAAATTATCAGCTATCAATGGTATAGATAATATGAATTCTGAAGTCCTCAAGTGTAAAGTATTTGAGAAGTGAACTGAACTGAGAATGATGGAGGATGTTATCATCTATTGAAGTGGATTAAGATAATGTTAACCTCTACTGTCACATGATAATGTCTATAGATTCTGGAATGGCTGAAGAAATTTTTCAACATGCAAAGGATTTATGATATATATCACAAAACAAACAAATAATTATATCTGTACTTGAGATGGAAAAGTTATTAGAACTATTTCAAAGCAAAAGCTATGGCCTGCTAATATGCTATTACCTAGGAATAAATTGGGAGGTGTATCTTCTATGTTCTTAGATAATTTTTCTAATTATATAATATGGATTATGTCAAGGGACTACAAAATTACCATAGAGTATCATCCATAGTGTGAAGCAATAAGCTCAAAGCAAAATGTGTATGCAATATTCTAATAATGATGTGTTTCTTGTTAATGAGAAGATTAGAGACTTAAAAATGTCAGCTCTGAAGAGACTTACATGCAATCAGATTTATTTATATTAAGAAATCTCAGATATACATATCCTTAACAGTAGTGCAGTAACGTTTAAAAAAACCGAGGATGGTTCAAGTGTTGATACATTTCAATGACTCATAGTTAAATAGCATAACAGAAATAGCTGTGAAACAGTTATGGGAGTGAATAATGTATGTGAAGCTATATATCCTTTCCTATTTCATCAATGGTAATCAAGAAAAGCCAAAAACTACATATTAAATTGTTTTGTTAGTACAAATTAGCAAAAAGATAGAAAAGATTGTATGTAATAATTTAGAAGAAAAATGTGTTGTCTGTATTAAAGACAGCTTAGAGAATAATAAATTTAAAAAAGATCATGGATTAAAAAAAAATAGAAAGTTAATACCAAGAAATATTGTGATGTAATAAGAATGCAAAATGAAAGTAGGTATAGAAGTCATATCGACCATCTTCAAAATGAAAGTAGGTATAGAAGTCATATTGACCATCTTCATTCTAATTGTGTAACATGAGATAACAATAAAAAGGCAAAGCTAATACTGAAGAAGAGATAAACAAAACAGTCAATAAATTTGAACTCCAAAACCCAATACAGTGGGAAGAACTTTATTTGGAACTTCATAATAGTGTCAATCATACCAGAGAAGAGTTTGATAGATGATTTGAATATTTAAAGATTTATGTCACCAAGTTCAACTAGGAATATTCAAACTTCTAAAATATTAGAGGAATGATCTGTTATGTATTTGAATAAAATTAAAAAAACGTTATAGCTAAAGTTTTATGTACATATTTTTGATAATGAGGAATTACAAATTTAGTGATATGATGTGATGCATTATAACTTCTTATATGTAGCCAGGAATCTCTCAGCAACAATGTCCAGGAAAACCTGTTAGCCACTATATCTTCCCTTTCCATTCACCATCCTAAGTTTTCCCATATCCTGCTCCATCCCATTTCCACAACATAATCTTTGTCAACTCCATGGTCTTTATATCTAACTCCCTCTTTTCCCAAACCCAGCATAAAAATCAATAGTAGCAACTCTATACAATATTGCCACCTAGTGCAAATTGCAGTAATAAATAGACACCAGAAGGTTTATGTATTTAAATCCCTATCTAATGTCTATTCCAATATTTCCAAACAAGTTTCTAACATAACTGTCATAGTGAAGAGTTTTGGATCTGAGAATAATGCATCTAGATCTTTGGATTTAGCACATTCTTCCAGCTTTTACTTAATTAATCAACTATAAAGCAATGAACCCAAGTGGAAAATGCAATAATGTTTTCAATTCAAGATAATTTGCCCGTATAGTCGTACAGATCTGAACCCAGTTCAGTTTTTAGATATTTTACTGTCTTTAGTTTTTTATAATCACAATCACCAACATTCCTTGGCTAAGATTAATATTAAACCATTAAAACATCACATGACCAATTCTTTTCCCTTGTATCAGCTATTAAAATAGTAGCAACCCTCCATGCAATATTTCCCACCTAGTGCAAGCTATAGTAATCAATAAATGTTAGAGGGGTTGTTCATTTAAATTCCTATCTAGTGGCCACTCATCCAATATCACCAGACTAATTTATAGTTTATAGCTGTCATCTGTGGTGAGCCTTAAATTTGGCAGCAATGCATCTAGACTTTTTGATGTAATGCATCCCAACAACTATGTTTTACCTATTTACAACTATAACTGCATAAGCTTTTTTCTGGCATATTGATTACTATAGGTTGCACTAAGAGGCAATATTGTATGAAAAGAGTTGCCATTATTGGCTGATGCAAGGAAAAAAAATTAGTGGTCAAGTGATGTTTTAATGGTTTACTACCAATCCTTGCCAAAAAACTTTATATCTGTGGTTATAAAAAAAACTTCTGTTGACTATATAAGCAAATTAGCTTGATATGAAAATGTGTTTATTGTTTTATAGTTTACTAAATAGATAAAAAGATATTTGTTGAAAGGATGAATCACATTCAAAGGTCTATTTGCATTCCTCTCATATTCAAGACTCCTCACTAATGACAGCATAAGTTAAAAAGTAGTCTGGGGGATATTGGATGAATAGGCACTAAGTAGGGATTTAAGTGCAGAAACATTCTATCATCTATTGATTACTATGGCTTGCACAATGTGGCAATATTACATGGAGAGATTTACTACCATTTTGATAACTGATGAAAGGAAAGAATTATTGGTTATATGATGTTTTAATCGTTTAATATCAATTCTATCCAAGGGATATTGATGACCACAGTTTAAAAAAACAATAAATTAAACCAAAATATATAGATCAGAGTTGGACAAACTTCACGTCTAAAAAAGCCACAAGTTAAAACAACAATATATTCAAGAGCATCAATTAAATTTTTGAAGCATTCAGCAGAAGCAAATATTTGATTTTTTTAAATTTATTAATCAAGGATTTGTATTGTACAAAAAACCAAGAGCACAAAATAAATAAGTGGACAAAATCAAAAAAAAAAATTATTATTCACAAGTGATTATATCTAACTGGAAAGAGCATTAAAATTTGGCTTTAATTTGTTTACAAAGCATGCAGTCATTCTGTAAGATGTTCTTTCATTCTTCAATTGTGCTACAAACTTCATTATTGAGTATAATTCTGCACAAAAATATATTGTCCCAAAAAACACATTAGTTTACAAGCAGATTCTTCTAAAGAGGTTACTTACAACAATAATTCTTTTTCGGAATATAAATTAAAAATAATTACTGTGTTGCTCGATTAAATTAATGAAGGAAGTTGATGTTTGAAAGTCAAAATAGAAGAACATACATATAATATTTGAATTAAAACTGTACAAAGATAATATCACTGGGCAAAGTTCTAACAAAATCTGAACCAACGTGTTCAAACAATGCATTATATTTTCAGGAAATGATAATAAAATCCTGCAAAAGAATAAAGAATGTATGGTTTCAAAATAAAAGGTAAGTACATCATGCTAATGCAAATTATATTTTACTTTAAAAGCTTCTTCCATGATGGACCATCTAAACAGAAGCATGTGGTGTGTGAGCTACAGTTTAGCTAGAATGGATCTAGATACTGAACTGATTTCAGATCTGTAGAATTATACAGAAAAATTAGCTAGAATCAAAAACATTATTGTGTTTTCAATTTGAGCTCATTGCTTTACAGTTGGCTAAATAGGCAAAAAGTGGTTGTTAGAGATATTAGGTCTAAGTGCATTGCTCTCAGATCCAAGACTTTTCATTGATGATTGCCATAAGCTAGAAACTAGTCCGGGAATATTGGATAAATAGGCAACAAATAGAGATTTAAATGCATAAAGCTCCTGGCATCTATTGATTACTATAACCTGCACTAGGTGGCAGAATTAATATTTCATAAATATAGAATTTATGGTGTGTTTCATTTTAAAAACACAGCTATATGAACAATGAATAAGAAAGATACTCTAAGCAATCTATGTAAATCATATTTATTATATTATTTGTGAAAGCCTTCAGGAGCTTTTGATTTAATTTGATGTATATGTATGGTACATATTTATAAATAAACAATAATCTGTAGGTCTAAGTTTGTGTTTAACAGTTTTTCTTAGAGAAATTTAGTTTCAAATTATTGATAAGAGATTATATATCTGACAGATAACTGATCTTGTAGGTGAGTTATCACCAAGTGCTATGATTTTAGATATTGTTAAGATAATGTTACATTGATGTTGAAAACGATATTGTAAAAAGAGTTACTAAAAAATATTGACAATGAAGAAAATGAATAAGCAAGTAGGAAAAGTAGTATTACTATCTAGGTTTGAAAATGAGCATAAATTTAAATAAAATTTTAAAGTTAATA
This sequence comes from Epiperipatus broadwayi, assembly GCA_028023455.1. Classification (NCBI taxonomy): domain Eukaryota; kingdom Metazoa; phylum Onychophora; class Udeonychophora; order Euonychophora; family Peripatidae; genus Epiperipatus; species Epiperipatus broadwayi. The sequence continues at coordinate 1,015,160 of JAQFVV010000008.1, read as the reverse complement.
TTGCTATATTAAATATTAATTTAATAATTTTTTGGTGGTTAGCATTCTTGTCAAAGGCAACTTTTATATTAAAAAAAAAAAATGAGCACCAAAAATTTATTAAGTTTTTTTTTAGTATTTTCAAAATTTTCTCAAGAATGAAACAATATTAGTATTGTACTTTAATTTATTACATTTCAATGGACTTATCGTAGCTCTTTAAACAAAATTTATGAGATTAATTTGAGATTCTGTTAGAAAATGGAGGTGTGATTTTTTAAAATATATAAGACATATTTAACAAAAAACAAGATTTTATTTTAAAGAAATGAGTTAAAATTATTAAAGAGGAAAGATAAAATATTAAACAAATTCATTGTAAATTAAATTTTGTTATTCATTAAATAAAGAATGGTGATAGGATATAACAATGTAATGAATTAGAAATAAATAGAATAAGTTTACACTTAAGAAAGGTAATTAGATAGAGGAAAGTAGGAATAATGACAGAGTAAAGAATAATATAAAAGTTGAGGTTTTTTTTACAGATAATGCAAGAAAATATAAATATATAGAAATAGAAAAATTGGAATTTTTTTTATATGAGAGAAGTTAGATCTATTAGCAATAGTAAATGAATTTGAAAAATGAAAATGTACCATATTTTCAAAAATGAGAATGGAATAGAATAAATAGATGTAATGATGATAAAAAAGGAGAGATTTAAGGAGTTATTAAGATGTAGATTTTAGAAGGAAATTATAATGAACTTATATGAATTTTGATTTGAAATTGAATAAAGAAAAATGGATGAATGAAATCAGACTTGATTAAAACAATCTTAGATACTGGACTAGTAAATCTTGGAACAGCCCAAATGTGATAATTATCTAATCATTAGAAAAAATACCCAAAATCTCATTCTTCATCTACTTGATGAAATTTTAGCATTAATACGATTTTTTACAAATTAATAATCTTTAATTATCCTTCATTCTTGTAGTTATTTAGAATACGTCACCTCCCTCTCTGTAATGTAATTTTTATTGTGTATATGTAATTTTAGAAGTAATTTACTAACATATTTGTTTTAAAAAATGTGTTTTCCGCATATTTATATTTTTAAAATAAAATACGAAATATTTTTAAGCATTTTTGTTATTAATTTAAAATAAATTTACCTTGTATTTTTCACCTTCTTTTCAAATAATTTGTTAATATTTTGCTTTAAAAAATATTTTTTCACTATAGTTATATATTCGAAAGTACTGTATGAGAAATATTTTTAAAGCCTTTTTAATGCTATTGATTAAAATAAACTTATTGCATGCTGCATGCCTTCTGTTTCAAATTTTTGTTAAATTTTTAGCACTTAGAAAAAATAAAATATAGAGTAATAATAACTGAAACACACAGGCTTATTATATACCTGTGTTTATATATGTAATGTATAGGGTATGTGAGCACAGACTTTCACATGACCCACCACTCTCCACACTATCTTATAACACTGATACACTTGAACACATATATGTTGAAAAGATAAATAATCACCAATATACATATTTCATGCTAAACCAGCAATCATCAGTTGGTCCAGATTACCATCTCTTCACATATATGCTATAAGTGCTCAGATATATATTAAGATAGCCAAACCTTATACTTTAATGGACAGGCTTCAATCTACTACTCCAACTCTTCAACTGTTCATCCAATTGAAAATCTGATGATGGAATGCTCAAAGGCCACCCTGAGGCCAAGATTCTTGTCACACCCATGTTGACCTAAGGTCAATATGACCCCTCATGTACAGGACATAATCCATTTAATACATATACAAGGGATGGGCAGACATCTCTATTATTTCATAATGGATATGACAAGCATCTTGGTTTCAGGGTGGCCTTTGAGCATTCCATTATCAGGTTTTCAATTGGATGGACAGTTGAAGAGTTGGAGGGTGGAATAGATTGAAGCATGTCCATTAAAGTATAAGGTTTGGCTATCTTAATATATATCTGAGCACTTATATCATATATGTGTAGATATGGTAATCTGGACCAACTGATGATTGCTGGTTTAGCATGAAATATGTATATTGGTGATTATTTATCTTTTCAACATATATGTGCTCAAGTGTATCAGTGTTATGAGATAGTGTGGAGAGTGGTGGGTTGTGTGAAAGTCTGTGCTCATATACCCTATAGAGTAATAATATTGTTTTGCTTACAAATTATAAACATTGAATATCTTGACATTAGGAGAGAGTGGGGAATGTACTTATTTGCTTATATCAAACTCTAGCCAAAAAGTGCAATTGAAACCTACTATACCGAATTCAATGAAAATATTATTAGTTTATAATTAGAGCTTCAAACTGATGTCTATTTAATTTTTTTCTGTTTATAATCATAAATGTTATGTGTATGAAAGATTACATAAATCTTTCCGTAGTGTAATTTTCATTACACCATTCTCATGCAAGGTAAGGGATAGTTTTTATCAGCTTTTATCATCTTGTGGAGGGATTTAATCCTAAACTGCAATGTCTTATGACCCGCAAGTAAATAAATGGACAAAGGCAGAATTGAGATGGTAAGATTATAGTTTAATACGGATAACTTTAACTATATACATAGTCTATTATAAGGCGTAATAAAATAATAAAAGGTTGTGGTGACCTGCATAAAATACCCTAGTCCTGCTTTTGACTTACAGAGGCAGGAGTCTCTGACTCATAATTAAAACTCAGAACATACTCAGAATGTATTCAGAACATCAGAACAATTAGTTTAGTTTATGGGGGTTTATATACCCCTCAAGACTTCTGGAGTCTTTTACATTCCTAACCATATATGGTGTTTTCACTTACGTTTTTACATACACACAGTATTTTTACGTTTCTCACCATATATGGTATTTTACATAGTTTTCTGACCCTATAAGGTCAGCTGGGCTTTCTATTATTATACAACTTTCTATGATTTAATAACATTGTTATTTTACACAATCGTTATTCTTGATTACTATACAGTTATTTTACACATTTATTATATATTACAGTTATTGCTTTTATTTTACATTTATACAATTATTATTATTGTTTTACATATTCGTTATTTTTATACAATTATTATTATTTACATATTCGTTATACATTATCTGTTTATACCTTGACCTTGAATACTGCATAAACATATGACTAAAGACATGAAAAAGATCTATGATTCCCAAGATGAACATTTTGTGCTGAACCAGCACTTATCAATTGGCCCAGACCACAATTTCTCAGTCAATTGATGAGTCCTGGTTAGCATGAAATGTGCTTATTAGGGATCATAGATCTTTTTCACATGTCTTTAGTCATATGTTTAAGATTATATCCATCCACAAGGTGTTAAAAGCTGATAGAAACTATTCCCTACCTTGCATGAGAATAAAAATTACATTCAGAAATATTATTCACTATTATACCTCTAGATATGTTTTTACATAAATTTCTTTTTACCTACTATACAAATTTATATGATGTGATTGGCTTTAAACACTTGAATATTTTCTTCTGTTCTTTTTTGTTGCTTCCATTTACTGATATCACTTCATACTGCTTATTTATTATTATATTCATTCACAATGAATTCAAAGAATTTTCATTTTTTACCAAAACCTATTATTATGATTGTGATCTTTACCAATTAATTGCATTTCCGTGAATTTTTACTAAACAATAAGTATTTGCACAATTGTTATACAATCATTGATTCATGTAGTATATATTTAATGCTATTATATAACTGAACCTAGACAGCAATAAAATTTAAGGGCAAGTTGCATTCAGCATTTCTATCAAATTTTGGATTTGTATTTACACATGTTCCTAATTCTTATTATTACAGATGAAAATTAATGGTAAATTAAAAAAAAAAAATTTTTTTTGGCAGATACAAGCTAAATATGTTCAAACAAAATAAAATATTGTAGATAGAATATAAATAATAAACTAAAAAAATGTTGAAGATTTGGAAAAGTAAATGATAATTAGAAATATATTACATTATGAAGTTTTTTAATAAAGATAAAAATAAAGAAACACTGATAAATATTTGTTAGAAAGAAAAATCAATAGGAATTCTTAGTAATATAATTTACTTAGTGTGAAGAAAAGAAAAATTAGAATCAACAGGAAGTATGAAAAATCAGTAAAAGAATATTAGATGCAAATAGTATAAATGGAAATTAGAAAAAAAAAAAACATTGTAATAATACATTAAATAAAAATGATTAAATAAAGAAAGAAATATAACATCAGATATAAATAATCCATGGATAGTAATAGAAATTGTTGGAAATATATTAAATATAAATCTTATAAAGTGCTAAATTGGTAATTAAGGAAAGTCAAAAATGTATTGGTAAAAGAAAAATAGAATATATAAATATAAGAAAATATATTAAGTTTTATGTTGGTGATAAAAAAGAAACTATGATAAAAAAAATTTATACGTAGAGAAGTAAGCTTTCAAAAAGCTAAGAATGGAAGAAGGTAAATATTTAGATGACCTAGAAGATGAAATTATTTTAAGATTAGAATACAGCAATGAAAAAGATATTCCCAAGAATTGAAAAATTACAAGAGTATGATTACTTTTTAAGATAAAAGATAATTAAATATTTGAGTAATTATATCATAAACTTTTCCCACATATTAATGGAAATAAATTTATGACATGAATGTACAAAACAATACACTAGCAGAAGTATAAGAAGGATTTAGTAGAATTGAAGATCAAATTATAACAGTGAATTATAGCTGAGATTGAAAATAATATTTAGCACTTTTAAATTTTGAAAAAAAATATAAAGTGGCCAGAGAATGTTTATGCTTTAAATTTAGAAAAATTTAATTGGAAAAAGATTTATTACAATTATTGGAAAAATTATGTAAGTAAAATTACTATATATATATATATTAATAAGACAATTATGAATCAGATAATTAAATGATCCTATTTCAAGTAAGATTATTCTTTATCACATGATTCTCTTTGTTAAAGAAAAAGAATATATGTATATGTTAAGATGTATATATTATACTGGAAATTTTTGACTATTCTAAATGTAATTGAACATTAGATGACCAAAAATAAATATTTATAAAATAATTAAAATACATTCAAATGAAAATGATTAAAAAATGTAAATATATATAATAATATTAACCAAACACCTGTGATGATGATGATGATGACTTATAACCTAGCATTAAAGATTAAACTAATTATCATTACTCCAGAAGTATTTTAATTTGTTTTTCTAGTTTCAATAAATAATAAAAGTGAAATTTTAAAGCATCAAACCTTTCAATAAGAGTTTACTTTTAGAAAACTTATTAATTCCTGATAATAATCATTTATAAGTTACTATAATTATCCCTGCATGTCACCCAGTGGATTGCATTATTCTCAAAAGTTGTGAATAGTAATAGCATAATGGATGTTAGTAACAATGTTTGAAGTGAGTTTGATAAGCAACCACAAAACTAAATTGACTAACAATAAAAATAAATCAACAATTTATTAACATTAGATATATAAACTTGCTGCTTATGTATTTGTAACTATTATTAAGTATAATAAATAGTAAAGATAATGATTATTAGAGCTATACACTTATGGCCTTATGATAACTACATTTATAAGATCTTACCAAAAGTAAAATTTGAAAAGTTCAAAACCAGTTTTCTGTAGATATTGTTCTTTTATTCTATTTATAAATAAGTCTTGATTAGTTGATCCAGTGTAGTAATTATCCTGATTGGCAATGATGACATCAGATATGATAGTCAGTAGGTCTTAAAGCAGAGTCCACTTTTTTTATGGCATGATTGAAGCAAGCAATGGCTGATTTTAGTAAATTTCAGGGTTAGTCACAAAATCCAATTGCATCACTCTGGGTGTTTTGACTGTGGTTGTTGGTTTTCTAGCCACACATAGTTGATAGTTTTCTTCTAACTAATGTTATACTCCCTGTGATGGATTTTAGAATTAAAAAATACTTTTAACATCAGCTAAAGCATGACAATCCAAACTATAGTGGAAAACTGTTTTAACCAGCATTTTCTCTTCATGGGAGCACTGCAAAATAGTCATTCAGTTAAGGCTTAAAATAGATTAGACTTCCCCAGTTGTTCAGATTTGACCTATTTAAGTCCCACTTGTTTTTCACATTGATACTGTACTCAATGGATGTTTTCCAAAGAACAGTTTTATCTGAAAACATCTTATTAATTACAGAGAACATGCTGTTGAAACAAATCATTTTTCATCTATTTTTTTAAAATTATACAATTATTTCTAAAAATGCATAAACAAATAGTTTTTTTTTGTATTGTTTATGTTAGCGGTAGGAAGAAGAAAAATTATTACTGACTTCTAAAAATTATTCAATAACATTTTTAATTCTAGTAAACCACAATTTTCAATAATATATTCAGGTTTGCTATAAGAAAGAACAAATTATTCATTTAAGACCCCTCCAATGGAAAAATCTGAAAGAGTCACCAAATACTATGCATTTTCATAAGCTGTGCAAATTAAATTCATTTTCAAAGCATTAAAACCAATTTTTCTCTCCTTTACATAATATGATTTATAATTTTTTATTGTATTACATTTACAAAATATATTTTATTTATAAAATATTTAATAATATGACTAAAATATATAGATAGAATTTTTAATTATTTTTTTTAAATATACTTAAGTAACTGTTATATCTAGCACATGCACATACATGGCATTTTATACCTTTTTCAATCAATCTATGTCACTTTTCTGTTTATTTAACTATGCAGCATTATAACTAAATTATTCAGACTGCAATTATTTATATAGTTACAATTCCCCTTCCTAAACGGTGACAATGCAACAGTATAACTTTTTATTTCTCAACTTACTGCAAAAATTTTAACTTTAATTTATTTCTCTTCTTATTAATACATTAAAAATTTAACCATAGGACATTAAGAAGTATAATGAAGCATGAACACTAGAAGGATTATCTCAGTTTTAATTCTGTTAAACTAACTACAACATGCCAATAATTCATATACAATAAAAAGTTGATTTTTTTTGAGTTATAGAGGTTGATAAATATTTGAAAATTAAGTCTTGCTCTTTTTTAAAGGCTGATAATTTCAACATACATTTAAAACACACCTTGCTTTCTCTGGGCCTTACAGGTGGGTGAGTAAACTACTTGAAGCACCTAAGATAATATAACCTCAAAACATGACATAACAGTATAGTGTCACACATGCATTATCAAACCCTAATACATCACTAGAAGTTGAACATATCTAAACAAACTTTAATAGAATTTTTTTTCTTTTTCTCTTCAAAAACCAATTTAACTATTCTGATCATATGTTTTATATCTATTGACACCATCTATTTATCACTTAAAATTAATACAATTTTTTTTATCAATATTATCAATAAAAGTCACATTTGCTTTCTAGAAAGCTGGTAATTTCTCATTTAATTATCACTTTCTGTATTCATATATTTTAACTTTTAACACATTACAAATATTTTTTTCCTTAAATCATTCTTTTAACTGATCCAGGGTCAGCAGTAAAGGTCATACTTTATTCTTCTATAATAAAGTTTTACATCTATCCAGATAGTTTTGCAGTGGTGATAATGGAGTCCTCATTCAAATGGATTTGAGATATGTTCTGCTGGGTCACTGCTGATTTCTTCACATTGGTTTGGATCCCATTCTCTTCATTTTCTGGGTCTACTATCTTTTTCTATTTCACTATTAGTTCTTGGGCTTGGTGAATATTCTAGAGATTCTTCATAGTGTCTGGCATTTTTGGGCTTGGAAAACTTGCTTCTCTTTTGCCACTTTCTATAGAGTTGAAATGGTTATCTTTCACTCTAATACAACCAATAGTTGTCTCATTTCTCATTTTGTTTGACTGCTTGTTTGGGTTGTAAATTTATCTTCTCCATTATCTATACCCTTCCTGATTCTTTAGACTTTAAGTCAATGGCATTTAAAAACTCAGCTATTTATTCTATGATTTTTCATTCTATGCATAGATCATCTGTATGACATGAATGGATAAATTGTTTAGTTATCCTAATGATGCAGACAATGTCCTTAAATGTTGACGCTTATCTTTGAAAGAATTGAGTATAATTTTTACCACCTCTTATACAAAATCTTTTCTGCATAATTTGATACTGATTGCTTTTTGGTAATCTTCTGGACAAAATATTATTCAAAATTTGCTCTCTTTGTCCAGAATAGGAGGTTGGGTTTTTTTTTATTAATGAGTTCCATCATACCTTAGCAGATACTTGTAGATGATTATAAGCAATAGCCACTTGCTCTCTTTCTGTTGAGTGTTTTTAATTAGAAATAATTCTCCAAATTATTGAAGTGTTCCATAGATGTCTCCTGCCTCATCTCTGAAAAGCTCAATTTTGAGGAATTGGTTAATAGAACTAAAAACCTCATAATTTTTGTGCTGTTCTGTGATTGTTGTATCCTCATAACTTTCTTTTGGTTTCATATCTCTCATGGTATCATTTTTGCTATCTTTAATAGATTCTTTTGTCCATTTTGAATACCAGTTTCATGTATCTTTTTTAATCTTAGTATTATTTATTTTTATGTTATTTATGATGCCAACTACTTTTTCTGAGTTTTTTGTATTTTCTCTGGAGTCTCTAGGAGTTTTTTTTTAATGATGAATTTTGAATTTGATCAACAGCTCTCTTCACTTTTTCTTTCACTTCCCTTTTTTCTATTATACTTCGGACACTTTCCTTTAATTTATTCTAATAGATTTTTAGATCAGTTCTTCTAAATCAATACGTATTTTTTTTCTATACACTCCATTTTCTGTTGTACTTGTTCTTGCATTTGACCTGCAATTTTCAACTTCATGCTGCTTATAGTCTCTTGTACTACTTCAAACTTTTATTTCTTGATGCATTTCTTTAAATTCACTATCTCTTTTTTGTTGCTTTTCTTTAAAATTTTGTTGTTCTTCGAGTTTTAGTTGCATTTCTTTTAATTCTTTTTGCAGCATTTTCTGATTTCTTTGTTTTGTTTCTTCATTTATTGAATCCATTTCTTTAAATTCTTTTTGCAGCATTTCTTGATTTTTCTAATGTGATTCTTTCATAAATGCATATAGCATTTCTATAGTAAATGTGCCTGTTTTCTCTTCTAAATGCTTTTTGTACTGTCTGAACAGATTCTTGCTTTATCAATTCTGATTCCATTGGTGATACTTGTGATGCTAATGGAGCCATGTTTAATTGTGATCATTCTTGTTATGGAATATGTTATTATCTGTATATGTAATTAAATTTTCTATAATACTCTTTTATCAATATTTGCACTTGCACACTCTATACTCAGAAAAGTTTAATATTATAATAACTTTGAATATAATATTAAGCTTTTCTGAGTATAGCTTGTAAATACAAATATTGATAAATTACAGTTGTAAAAGAAAAATGTTATTTATTTTAAAATATAGTATTCTTTTTGATTATGCTATAACTGTATTATTTATCCTCTTTATGTAGAACTATGAACTTAAATATTTTTATATATACTTTATCATTAAATAAACACAGCAGTCTCAACCTTTTTGTATGCAATTCTTTCCAGAATAATGTGTGACATACCTACCTTAATTGTTATTGTTATTATTTTATTTACATGCTGTCACTTATTAATTATTTTCTTGCCTTCTGCTCAAACTACTGTTTTCATAAAATGTTTTAATTCCAAACATTTATTGAATGTTACTTATTATACACCATAATGTGCTCAACCTATCCATGTTCATATTTAGTACATTATGTGATTGTACAGAAGTGAAGTTGAGCAGATGGGATGTTTAGGCAATGTGACTGGTTTTGCCAAATATAATGGAGATATTTGATTATTTTAAATATAATGGATCATTAGATGAGCAAAAATAAATATTTATAAAATGGTTAATATTATTCAAATGAAAATGATTAAATTCAAATATATACAATAATATTAACCAAACACCTGTTATGATGATGACCTAGCACTGAAGATTAAACTAATTACCATTACTCCTAGAGTATTTTAATTTGTTTTTCTGGTTTCAATAAATAAATAAAAAAATAAAACTTTAAGACACCAAACCTTCCAAATAAAAAGTTTACTCTTGGAAAACTTATTAACACCCAGTCATAATAATTTATAAATTATTACCATTATTTCTGCATGTCTACCAGCAAATTGCATCATTTCTCAAGATTGTGGATAGGTTTTGAGTGAATTTGATAAGCAAGCACAAACTAAATTGATTAATAATAAAAATAGATTAACAATGTATTAACAATAGCTATAAACAATTGTTGCTTATATATTTGCAACTATTACTAAATACAATAAAAATAATAATTATTAGACATATATTATAAACTTAAGATCTTCTGATAATTATATTGATGAGATCTTACCAAGTGTAAAATTTGAAAATTGAAACCATGGTTTTCTGCAGATGTCTTTTGAAAATGTATTTATAAATAAATCTTGATTAATTTATCCAGGATAGTAATTATCCTCTTTGGGAATTGGTGATATTAGATAGATATAAAGTAGGTCTTACAGCACTGTCCATTTCTTTCCTCACAGCATGATTAAAGCTAACAGTGGCTAGTTTTAACAATTTTCACCAGTTGTCTCTGGATCTGACTGCATTAATCCAGATGTTTTGAATGCTATGATTGTTGATTTTCTAGCCTTACATAATAGATTGTCTTCCACTAGTTGTTGTCATACATGGGGTGGGGGTGGATTTTAGTATTGAAAAATACTTTTAATATTAGTAAGGCATGGCAATCCAAACTACAGTGGAAAACTTTTAACCTGTCTTTATAGGATCATTGCAACATTGATTTTTGAATTAGGGCCTAGAATATACTAGACTGCCTTAATTGTTTGTATTTGATCTATTTATAACTTGTTGTTTTTTACACTTATTGCTGTACTCAATGAATGTTTTTCAAACAACAGCTCAATCACTTTTATCTGAACACATCTTACTAATTAATTAGAGAAAACATATTGTGAAAACAAATAATTTTATTTAAATTATACCATTATTTTTATAAATGAAGTTTTTTAATTATGTTAGTGGTAGGAAGAAAGACAAAATTATTACTCATCTCTAAAAATTGCTCAATAACTTTTTTAATTCTAGTAATCCACAATTTTCAATAACATATTCAGATTTTCCATTAAATTTACTATGAAAAGGGGGAAATTATTTCTTTAAGACCCTCTCCAATGGGAAAATCTAAAGAGTAACCAAATACTATGCATTTTCATAAACTGTGCAAATTAAATTCATTTGCATAGCAATAAAACTAATTTTTTCTTCTCCTTTACATAATGAGTTATAATTTGTATTGTTTCATTTACAAAATATATTTCCTTTGTAAAATATTTAATAACATAATTAAAATTTTATAAATAGACTTTTCTTTTTAATTAATTTTTTTTAGTGTAATTAAGTAATGTATATGCTATGTTTAGTACACACACATACATGTGGCATTTTATACCTTTATCAATCAATCTACAGCACTTTTTTTGATTCTTTAATTGTGCAGTTTCATAACTAAATAATTCAAGATGCAATTATTTATATTGTTGCAATATATTGTAATGAATTGAAAGTACACATATATTACAGATACACATCTGTTAATTAACATATCCACGGAAAATATAGTTTTTTAAAAAAAATATTCAGCTTTATTACTGAATAGCATGCTTTTGATATAACATGTCTATCATATTCATGACTTATAATAATATGAGTCATTCTATAAGCATGAATATGATATACATGTTATATCAAAAGCATGCTAGGCAGTAATAAAGCTAAATATTTTTAAAAAACTACCTTTATTACTATAAGCCATGAATTCATGACACTTCTTTTTTTATAATGTTTTTATTTCACTTGCCACAATTTTTATGGAATAGCACCTAATATATTTACATTACACACATGTAGAAAAATCTGAAACTCTCTTATCTGTAAATCAGAGAATATATTATCAATATATTTTTATCTTCAAAATCCTTTTAACTTAAAAGTTTTGACTGTAAATTAGATCTTGTTTGAATTTCTTATAATCAGTGGGAATGAGTTAATAGAGTTCATTCCATTTACTATGTATATAAAAACATCTTCCAAATCCTTATAACTTAAACGTTTTGACTGTAAATTAGATCTTAGCATTGTCTGAATTTCTTATAATCAGCAGGAATGAGTTTGTTGAGTTCATTCCATTTCCTATGCATATAAAAACAATTATTAATCATCTAATGATCAATAATAAAATAAATAAAATATATATTTAACAAGTAAAATAATTTGAAAAAAAAAAACTGTTGTTGTAACAACCATTAATATTTAAATTCACATACTAAAATCAACCAGTACATACATGATTGACAATTCAATACCTTGCCAAAACAAACAAAACAGCATTAATAAAAATAATAACTCAGCAATCTATATACTGAAAGTTTATAAGAAGGAGCAATGGATGAAATGTCTAATAAAGATAAAATAAACTCAATGCTGAAAATAATATTTAAAGTAACAGCATTAAAGGAGCAGCTATATTTAAAAACTATATATGTATAAAATATTTAAATAATATCATTACTAATTCATTGTTATAGACACCCACTTTAATATATAATAACATTACCCATGCTCTTATAAAAATATTTATTAAAAATTAAATCATTATATAATTGAAGCCATAGGAATTTACAAATGGTACTAACAATATCAAATTAAATACATACAATCATACAATATTTAACATAAATACATGCAGCATTATACCACTCTTATATACAAAATAAATACTCATTTAGCAATTAAACATCATTATAAATTTAAAATTATACATGATTATCTTTAAATAACAAAGATTATATATTTTACAATGTGCACCAAAATATGATATCAATATATTTTCAAAAATAAGAATAAATTATTATTTCTCACATTTATACTATATTTTGATTATTTCAATAGAATATTATCTCACAAATTATAAATTTAAAACAATATTTAATACCGATAATTAGTTATTAGTAATTAATAGTTATAAAAGTATAATAGTTTTTAAAATAACTTATTTGCTATGATTTATTAATAAAGTTCTGTTTTCCTTTAGCAATTGATTGACAAAACGGTTAAAAACAATAAATAGAATCAGCTGATTTTGTCCATTATGACAATCCATTTTTGATTATACAGAAACAGGACCATAGGAAGTTGAAGATAAATAATAATTTTTACAACTGATGGTTTGAAAAGTACTCCCATTCATTATTGATGAAGATATGGAAGAGTAGATTATCCATTTGAATTTGTGTCCTTGTTTTTGGGATAAAAACTATATACTTAAAAATTCATTTTATGAGCATAAATTTATTTTTAAAACAACAACAACAACAACAATCCAATCTGCTCACATGATTAATCAGTATTACAAGAAATGATTTTGTAGTTTAATTAGTAAAATAATAATATTAGTTCTTTATAAATTAGTATTTTAAATTCAACATTTGATTTCAATTAAGAATAATATTTTGTACAATATAAAATATATTAATTTTCTTTAAAGAGTGCACAATGTGTTTAATTAATGATAATAACAAAATACCTTAAACACATTAAATGATGTCACATTGTTAAATCATTAAATAAAATTTTTTTTCAATCCATATAACATATATATCAATGAAATATATATATTCCTATGGAATATATCACTTCACTATATATAATACTAATAATTCTTATCATTTTATAAAAGAACATCATGCTTTATATTTCTCATCTCATCAACACAAAAATTATATTTTTCAAAAACAACTAATATTACAATATTCTGTTATTTTTCTTGACTGTACACATTGAAGCATTGTTACACTTTGTACCATTATGTGCTAAAAAGTAAAAAAGAAAAGTGTTTCTTTTACAGATAATATTTTATGTCTTTCTGTATATTTATGTATATGTGTAGATAAATATAAGGTCATAGCTGAGTCTGGATTCTTAATAATTTTGGTTTATTTCCAAATATAAATGTAAATCTAGATCATGCCTGTTTTATGTGATTGGAATTGTCAATTTCTCTCAGGCTGATACAAGTTCATCACCAGTTAATTGTGATATGCTCCATTCATAAACTTAGACCACATTTTCCATGATGTCTTTCATTTTTGACTTCCATCTAAGGAGAAACTATATCTGTTCATTTATAGAATATTTTGGAAAAAATTTGTATGAGTATACCAGTAATATCTATTACAATTAGCTGATGATGAACTTCTAGGGTTTTTATAAATGTTTCTTCATTTATATAATAATTATTTTTTATTGGAAAATGAAAAAAAAAGTATATGAAAAATGCATACTAATTGCTTAATTGTTTTAATTTTAGGGCAAATTTTCCTAATAAATTAGATTTAAAAATAACTAAAATATAATACTTTTTAAAATCTTTGATTTTATTTTACTAATAATTTTGATTAACCCATAGTTTTCATCAGAATTAAAAAATAACTTTAAAACAAATATTAAAATTTATTATTAATAATCTTTGTTACATTATTTGAGTTTGTGTATGTGAATATATATATATGTATGTACGGAGATAGATTTGATATAAAGATATATATATATTTTTAATTTTTAAAATGGTTATATTTATAATTTGTGATAATATTTTAAAAATAAATAAAATACATAAATAATTAATAATAAATTTTAATATTTATATTGAAATTATTTTTGTCTATGAGGAAGACTAGATCACTTAAAACTGTTAGTAAAATAAAATTGAATATTATAAAAATCATTGTATTCAAGTGAATAGAAGTGGATTTAAATTTTTTTTAATATATTAAAATACAGCTAAAACAATTCAAAAAAGGATTAGAATGTTTTAATAAATAAGTCTAACAAATCATTTGATTATTTATTAAATCCATTTTTTTATTTAAAAAAAAAAGCTTTTTAGAATTATTAATTATTTTTAAAATTACAATACATTATAAATTAATCTGTTTTGCAGGAAAAGTAAAAATAAATTATATTGTTTAATAAGTATTATCAATGATAATTTCCCTAATTCATGCTCATTAATATGTCTGCAATTTGGATTTCAACTGCTGAGATAACATCATTATTACTGTACCATGTGCTTTCAGAGTCTTCTACTTCTAAGCATAATATATATATATTGTTATGTTCATTGTATAATGAAAGAACTGAGTATATTACCAATATTGTAAAATCCATGATTTGTTATTGATATTAATTTAAATAAATAACACCTGCATTTGTATTTTGAATCCATCTACTTTATGCCTACAAGATAAATAATTATGAATATACTCTCCTATATAATGTTTCTACTTTGTATATAATGAACAATTCTCCTAAAAAGACACTGCAAAAAATTAAGTATATAAAAAAGATCATTTACTAAATATTGATATATATGTATGTAATATTAACCGAAGAATATTGTTTATATTGCTAATTACATTATTTTGTTTTACATTTGTTTATTTTATAAATTTTTGTGATAAAAATAAATAAATTGGTCCTTTAAATAAGTAAATAACTCAGATTATATGTAACTGAACAGGAAATGACTGAAGCTTCCAATGATTATATCATGATTACAACCCATTCTCAAGCATCCATCAACTCAGAAATAAGACCAACCTCCTCAGATCATAGATACATTAGAAACATAAACTTTATCAAGCAATTCATATAGCATATATGACATTTCAACTTCATACACACTTTATTTCTAAGGAAACTCTAACCTTAATTTTATTAATTATAATTCTATCACAGATTACCTAAACATATGATTAAAGATGTAATTAATAAAAAAAAAATTACGTTTAGGGTTTCTTTAGAAATAATGTATATGTGAAGTTGAAATGTCACATGTGCTACATGAATTGCTTGACGACGTGTATGTTTCTAATGTATCTATAATCTGAGATTGGTCTGAATTCCGGGCTGATGGATAGTTGTGATTGGATTGCAAGCATGATATAATAAATTGATCTTTTGTAAAATATAAATTTTAATGTTTTAGATTTACGAAAGAGGGCGCGCAAATCTTACAATGTCTGCTACTTACTTCGTAGGCTTAGAACTTAACCGAAAGTTATTTATCGTAATTTTAAAATGATTATTTCTAACCGAAGAAGAAACACGAGGGGCACCCCGTTTTATTCAATTAGAAATTACTATACCTCAACAACAATATTACTTTTTGGCTTAACTGGTTCTTTAATTTAGTAAGTTTTGAATAGTTTATTATATACAGATTCACGTTAATATTTTGCTGAAATTGTTGTGCAATTATTATATTTAATATGTTCTTAGTTTTTGATTAATTGTTTTTTTGACTTATAAGAAATAGATTTACTATGTGTACTCGCATTACGTTTATTTTCTTAATATATAATTTAGAACATTTATTTTTGTGTAGTATAAATTTATTTTGAACATTCATTAAAAATATTCTCAATACTGACCCATCATCTTGACAGTAAAAACGTAGATAGTAAAAAGAGATCGATAAATACAATTATTATAGTTAAGACGTAGACCAAAACAAATTCATTGATTCTTAGCATGTTCTTTACAATGATTTAATTAGAACTGTATCGAATGCTGAACTCAGATAAACGATAAAAAGTTGAAAGTTAAATGACCTTGTAATATAAACATTATTTACTTTAAATAATATGTAAAGATTATTCCTGTCAAGAATATTTCCCATTGTTTTTGTTTTTTAAATATTTATATGTCTACATCTTTATTGGTATAAGTCATTGGCATGATTTAATTTACAATCGCTGCATTTTACCCCAAAATTAACGACGATCATCTTATAACATTCTTTATTAATTATTTATTAAGCTACTAATTATTATGTTGTTCCTAGTCATTTATAGATTTTAAACATGGAAAGATCAAGTTGGCTTTTTCCCTCAATGTCTTTATTCATTTATTTGAAGTATGTATAGTTAGATACACTTAATACGAAAAAAATATAGTTCAGTTTTCTAAAAACAGAGGGCGAAATGTTGGGTCCGCTAACAGTTAGTTACACAACTTATGGAGATGAGTAGGAATTCAGGTAGATCGTTATATATGAGTTTTATAAATATAGAGAAAGCATATGATAGAGTAAATAGAAATAGATTATGGGTAAGATTAGCCAATTTGGGAATGGATGAAGCTTTAGTAAATATTATTAAGAAATTATATGAAAATAATTATTATACTTACCAATTAGGGGATATAGAATCAGTTAAAGTTAAAAATGGGGTGGGATTAAGGCAAGGATGCCCTATGTCACTGATTTTGTTTTTGTTGTTTTTGAGTGAAATGGAGAAAGCAATAGAAAGACTAGGAAGAGGGATAGAGATACCGTTAATAGGTGGCAAAGGAGTATATACTTTGTCGGGTCTTTTTTTTGCGGATGATATCCTTTTATGTGCAGAAAGAAGAGAAGATATGGATATTATGTAGAGGACATGTGCAAGGGTGGATAAAGAGATGGGGATTAAATTTAGTGAAGAAAAATCAAATATAATGATGGTTAATACTGGGGGAAGAGAGGATGTAGATTTTTTATTGGGGGATATAAAGTTAAGTGTGGTGGATAGATATAGGTATTTGGGAATCATCTTATGTAATCAGGAAAATTGCTTGGATGAATGGGAGAAAAAATTGGTAAATAAAGCAAAGAAAAGAAAGAGTTTGGTAAAGAAACTAACAGTATTTTCATATAATAAATATGATGTAGCTAGAATTGTATGGAAGGGAGTTGCAGTAGCAGGGTTAACATATGGTAATGATGCATTATGTGTTAGTAAAAGGATTTTAGATTATTTAGAGAAAGTACAAAGGGAAGTAGGAAGACATGCATTAGATGTAGAGGTGTGGACAGCAAAGGAGGCAATTCAAGGAGAAATGGAATGGTCGAGTTTCTATATGAGAGATGCAAAAAGTAAAATGAAAATGTTTGGTAGGTTGCAGTTTATGGATAGTAAAAGAATAGCCAAAATAGTGTTTAATTGGTTTACGAGTAAAGGACAGGTAACAAGATGGATGAGAAAGGTAATGCGGTATGCAAAAGATTTGGATAAAGAATTTATATTGGTATACTTGTATAAAAGATGGGATGATTGTGTTAGGAGGATTGTTGAGTATTATAGTGGTAAGGAATGGGATAAAAGAATAGAAGCATTAATGAAAAATAGGGAGTTGGAGAGATGGAGAAGTAATATGGAGGGTGAGAAGAGTTTAAATATATATAGAAGTAAACGGAATATTGGAAGCGAGTTAATTTATGATAATAGTAAGGAAAGTAGTTTATTATTTAAGGCTCGAACGGGATCGTTAGCAATAAGAGAATATACATGTAAATGGAAAACTATGGGTGATTTAGTGTGCAAATTATGTAAGGAGGGTATAGAAAATATTAGACATCTATTGATTGAATGTAAATGCTTGAAAGCAGAAAGGGTACAGATAATGAAGTTATGGAAGAATAGGTATAACAAAGTGACTATATAGAAAGTGAGTTATTAGCTTTTTTGCTGGGTTTGCGAAAAGATAAGGGGGATTTAGATTTAAAGGCCATAGAGGTGACAAAGATCATGTTGTGGAAATGGGATGGGGCAGAATATGGGAAGACTTAGAGTGGGGAATGGAAAATAAAGTGGCTAACAGGTTTATCTTGGCATAGTTGCTGAGATATTCTTGACTTCGTTTAAGGAGAAGCCAAATACATCACATCACGTCAGTTTTTTTATTAACCTTTATGTAAAAACATTTATAGTTAGATATAGTTTATTTATAGTTAGATATACTTAGTACGAAAAAATATAGTTCTGTTTTTTAAAAACAGAAGGTGAAATGTTGGGGTCGCTAACAGTCAGTTTTACCGAAATATGATTGTGTTAAACTAGTTTTCAAATATATATTTACATTAATATAATCTGTTTATTTGATTTCTTCTCAACACTAACTGCAATAATTGAATTTATGTAAGAGCAACCACAATTCTGTTCATTAATTACATAGTCAGCAATACCGACTCCACCCTTTCTACTTTTTTTTTTTTTGACAAGTATTTATGAAGGTAGATATATAAATTCTTGATATTGAGAATAAATTTATTAGATTGATCATTATAGAGTATTATAGTTAATTAAAGACTACATTGTGATTTGGGACAAGTTTACTCAGCAAATGTTTAATAAATTAAAGACAAGAGAAAAGCTTGAAAATATTAAATATATCTATAATGCAGTTTCAGTTCTAATAATCATTGTTAAAGGCAAACCTTATTTACATCATGTTTCAACAACTGCTAAATGCTAATTGTGGATATGAGTAAATTTGTTTTTGGCTTCATTAAACGAATAATTCAGAGTGATTCTGTGACACTGATTATATTATTAGTAACTTGATTAGCAGTAAACATGATATTCTTTTCCTGGATGAATAATAAAAGGAATTTGGAACTTCATAAACCATATGGGAATTTTAAAATAGATTGTTCAATAAGTGACAAATAGACTTAAAAAAATAAACAGAGATTAAACTGTGATATAGTCATCTACTCATCATGGTTATTTTATGGTCCAGAAATATTAAATCAACAGATAGTATTTATTTATGTACTAATGTTGATAATTTGTTAAATAGAACGAGTGTTTTGATCATCTTTTGGATAATGACACAAGAATGTAGATGACTTCATTTAATCCTATTCACTTACTTAGATTTAGATAAAAATATCTAGCTTTATGAAATTCCAAATTGCTTTTTGTAATCTTAAAAACAGAAAAATTGCAAGTTCTTGTTGAATCCTTAGAGAAATTTAAAATTACAGTGGTTGATATGTTAATTTTAAAATTATTGGAATTTTTTAAGAGTATATAAATTCGTGAATTAGGTCACTTAATCTTAAGGTTGGTTTTTATAATTGATTAGAAACTTAATTGTACTTTTAGAAAACAAGAAATACTATAGATATGGTTTTTGTTTCCAAAAAAAATACAATGGAGGTGCTGTGATTTTTATATTATTTGTACAGATTTGGTTATTGCATTTGATTCTGTTAACTGAGAAGGTTTTATGTCAGTTTTTCAAAATAAACAGTTGCCCACTCAGAAATTTTTTGTACTATATATCACTGCAGAAGGCATTGAAAATTTGTGACATTTGAAATAAAAATTGCATTAAAGAGAAATATTTATTAACATTAACTTTGTTTACTGTTTTTATGTTAATAATCATTGAACAAATTTGATCATTTTCATGAAGCAGAGATCAGAATGTGCTAAATTTTTTTTTTATTAAAATAAATTAAAATTTATTAGATACAATTGAACATATTTATCTATACATAGCTATATTCTTTCTACACTGTTGCAAAGCATTCACTCTGTAGAACTTGTTGTGGTCCGAGACTGGCGGCCATTGCCTCCATCACTTCTCCGGGAGGGTGACCTTAGCCCAGGTGAGCCGCTTAAGTAATTTGATATAGATGTTGCGGACACCGCGATTGGCATTTTCAAATATTCACTTGCATCTGGATAGACAGATTGCAAAGGTTAATGGTGATTCTTATTTTCGAGAATATGCTACTCTTTATAGCCTTTTGATTGACTAAAACTTCTCTAATATCGAGCGACACACTTTCGACAATAAAGGATCTGATCGGCTTGAGAAAAGGGCAGAAATACAGGAGGTGATGAATTGTCTCATCTGCTATGTGCTAAATATTTAAAAATGAGATTTTTAATTTAAACATCATTTTTATGGTTGCTAGATTTACCTATATTAATGGGTCATATTTGAAAAGAAACTGATGGAATATTTTTTGAGTTTATTAAATGATATTTACATTAAGATGATGATTATATCATTCTTGCCATATGAATGACTTAATAGAATGTTCTTATGTAATATTCAAGTTTTTCTCCTTTTCCGTATTCTATTTATCTTTAGTTTGCTTAAACATTTTGAACATTAGCTAAGTAAAGATTTATTCCATTTGATAAGTCTGTTGACTGCAGCTGAGTGATAGCTTTCCTCATGTGTAAATATAGTGACACTTCTGACTGTTCTGTGGTAACTTGCCTCATATCTGAATTAGGTTCTAGTTGCTTGAACATGAATTTGTTTCACTGCTTTAAACATATAATGGATGCTGTATGTATTTCGTTCAGCTCTGACAGTAAATTGTTGTTGTCTCACTATACCTCTAACTGGAACTGATTATAACCATATCCCCATCTATAATGAAAGCAAACTAATTTATTGGGCATCATCATCTTTGGCCTGTTTTTTCTATTGAATATATGTTATTTATTCATATATCTAGTGGCCTGTGGTGCTGATTGTTCAATCCGATTAAGATAAGGAAATCTGGACTAATCCATATGTTGAAGGTAAGTTGAGATGCAACGTTCACTCTCCTTGATTAAAATTAGCCTTGGAGAATGAAGCCATTCAGATCTTTGGTGAATGTCTTCATTGTTTTCTGATTTCATCAGATTCTGTGACTTCAACAACAGATCCATGTCTTCATTTGTAGTTCTGGAAACTTTGCCTTTATAGCCTCTGTGAATCTTCGCTATTGGTTGGTGATTCTTTACTGATGGTTGATGATATAAAATTCAATTTTAGCTGATTTCTGTGCCTGTGGTGTTGCTGTCCATCAGCTTTTTGAACAACTATTGTTTGCAATCTTTAATTTGATTACAACTACCGGAATCCCTTCAGTAATTCTTTGAACATATAACATAGAACTTGAGCATCTATCCTCATTTCAGCACTTCTTTTTGTCTTAAGGATCAAAGTTAGATTGCTTTCATCCATATCTAGGTAGACCTTTTATAATTTTACTTTTGTGAGCTGTTTCACTTTAGTCACTGTAAAGCTTAAGTGATTGAACCAATCACAGCCTAATAAATTGCTATATTTATTAGCAGACACAACAAGAGGCAAGTAGATTGTTTTACTAGGTATAGTATCTTTAACTCTCACTTGCCCCAAAAGTGATTTTGATTGCCTTGATAATCAGTAATCTTCTCCTGCAAGGATGCAAATGATTATTTTTTCTATTTATGATAGCCCACTTCTTTTTGACATGACGGACACTGCATATCCGGTGTCCAGTTCCATTGTTATTGGTGTATCATTAATATAATTTTTTGTTTGAAATTGAATTAATGCATCTCACATTTTACACAGGCATTGTTGATTTTATTTGATTTTAAATTGCTTTTTTTTGGCTTTTTGGAGTGGATTCTTTCATTCTTGTCTGAGCCACTTGATTTTTTACTTTTTAATTAAAACAAGCAGTTTCCATATGACTGAAACACTTCCAATGTCTACACACTGTATCCTGGTGTGAACATTTGGTATGTGCATCATTTGCTGTGTCACAGTTATAACAAAGTTTAACAATTTTATTATCAATTTAAATCCCATAAGCTTGTTCTGATTGGGAAAATCTTTTTCTGACTCTCCAATCCACAGCTTTAATGCTGGGACTACTTCTGTTTAATGGAGCAGTCTGTCTTGCTGTTGATTTTGCTAGAATTGCTTAAGAACCAGTTGAATCAAACATGATATCAGCGTCCGTCAACAGCTTGACCCTAAGATAGTACCTTTTTTATTCCATGAAATAATCTCTCAAGGTTTCATTGAAGAAGTATTTAAAGATGCTATTAAGAGCCAAGTTTCTAAGAATTTAACAGCACAATTTGTGACTTTTTTTCCCCATCCTTGTATAGAGATTTAAGTAGTATCTGTGCACTATCGTTAAGGATTTTGGACAGAAAAAGTTGGACAATAGAGATAATGCTTTATCAAACTCAAGCTCAGCTAACAGCCTGGGGCCGCTTGTACAGGTACTACATCATAGATCTGAGATCCACATATAAACACAAATGTGGATAATTTTAAGTCAGGCTTTTTGATTTGATTAGCCTGCATTTACTCAATCCATGTGGGATGGGTAATTTTCATGATAGCTGAATTGAACTTTTCTAATGAGCCAATCTTAGCCATTGATTTTTTTTTCTGCTGTGAGAAAAAAAAATTTTTGATTATATAGTTAACAAGTAACGACTCGCATTTGATTTTTTTTTTCTCTAAATTTCTATTAATGTGCTAGCTATCAATTTTTAATAACATAGATCTAAACAACCCATGGGAGGAAGATTGTGTCTTTATAGTTAATGAGTAACCACTCAAATTTGATTTTTTAAAATTTTTATTGACATTTTAATAATGTTGATGACTGCTCCAAACTGTTGATTATTGTGTGGTTATGATAAACACAAATTCATAAAAATACAATTAAATATTTAACTCGATTTGACATCCTCCATTCTATACCAAGCAACCCATACACATGCGAAGAAGATACATTATCCCCAATTTAGGTATTTCATGCTGAATTGTGTGTGTTGTCATGTATGTTGGTTGCTTGAGATAGAATGGAGGATGATTAGACTGAAAAATTCTGAGTTCAAATCCCTCTAATTACATATATAGGAAACATTCAGAATAATCAAAGGAAATACTGCCTTAGAATTAGTTAAATATTTATTAATTAAAAGAAATATACAAATACGTATTTACAATATATATAACTGTCATACATTCACTTGATACCATTGGCTTGGTACAGCATTTAGTTGCCATGCAATTAATAATGTAAGGGACTTCAGGTACTCTTCTGGATTTACCTATTACTTCCACCAGTTCTATCGACTGTGACAGCTTGGCTTGTGAGTAGATACCATGACATTTGCAACTTTACCATGACAGCTTGCCTCATGTCTGATTTAGGTTCTAGCAGCTTCCAGTTCTTACAGAACTTGCATCATTGCTTCAGCCATACAGTGGATAAGATATGGCTTGCTATTCAGCTTTGATAGTAAATTGTTGTCTCACTATACCTCCAATTGGTTTGACTATTTATAACCAAATCCCCATCCATAATGAAAACAATCTGATTTACTGAGCATCGTCATACATTTCTTTTATTGGATATGTGTTATCTATTCATATATCTATTGGTCTTTGGCGATGAATGCGCATTCTGAT
Organism: Epiperipatus broadwayi; assembly: GCA_028023455.1. Classification (NCBI taxonomy): domain Eukaryota; kingdom Metazoa; phylum Onychophora; class Udeonychophora; order Euonychophora; family Peripatidae; genus Epiperipatus; species Epiperipatus broadwayi. The sequence continues at coordinate 990,889 of JAQFVV010000008.1, read as the reverse complement.
CGAGATAAGATGGAAATCTGGACATAGTCCATTAGTTGAAGGTAAGTTGAAATATAACAGATAGAAAGGGTTGACTTAAGATGTTAAATACAGCAAACTCTTTAGTATGCTGCTGTATTTAGTAATTTAAAGAATAGATATTTTATCACAGAGATATAATTATTTAATATAAATTAATTTTACATGAGGTTATTATTTTGCTAAATTTGTTGCATGAAAATGAAATATTGACTTGTTATCTATATTAAAGAAAGATATTAAATTTTTTTATTTAAGAGTACTTTATAATATGAAAAAATAATATCAAGATCATGTGACCATTAGATAGATTTTTAACTTTGGAATGTGGTTATGTAAGTCTATAAATATTAAAATTAAACTGATGCAAAATTATTTTCTTCTTGGGAAAGTTACAATTAGAATATGATTAAATTTTGAGGAAAAAAAGTTTGCTGCAGAAGAGGTTTAATTACATTATTATGAGATGTCCAAGTAACCAATCTGATTCAAATTTGTGGGTTCATAAATAAGTTAATATAGACATTGCAAATCTCATTTTTAACTATTTGCTCATTCTCATTCCCCTCACACCTGAGATTAGAATGGCTGTATTTGTGGATGGGTAAATATATAGAAACAATAACAAAATATGCTAATTTAAATTTATACAGTATAGCATTATTTCCAGCAGATTTTTTTTTTTTATCCATTTATAAAAAACATTATGTCAAAGAAAATATCAAATTATCTGCAATCTTCATTGAATCAAAAAATTGTAATCATTAATTTGATAGAATTTTTGTTTGTTTGAGGAAGGATGTAATTATTTTTCAGTGTCATTATTCATTAAACATTTACAAATTAAAAAAAAACAACAGATTTTTCAAAATGCAATTTTTACAATGGTTTATTTAATGTACTAGTCAGTTTCATATAACTAACAATCTTTTTCAGATAACTGATGCATCTTATTCCAAAGTAGAAATAAGATGAGTCAAATACCTGAAAAAGACTGCTAATTAGTTGAAAGTCTTATGTAAATCAATTCCAAAGATTGTTTTTTTTTTTCTGGGTAATTGTAATATAAAATGTTCTGGATATTTCTAAGAAAAGTTAGTCTATATAATTTAATTTAATTTTTTATTAATGCTTAGCATCATAATCATAGCAATCTCACTTCTTTATTGTTCCAAGCTTATATGTATAGTTGATAAATATTTTAATATATTTAATTTTATTTATTTAATCAAAAATATTTAAATTCCTTCCAAGAGCCTATTTCTTTGAGAGGAGGATGCTTGCATATTATAAGAAATCGAGAGCTAATCTCTCAATGAGACTAGCCCAGCATAAATACCAGTACAGTAGAACACATAAAAGAAGTGAACATTCTTCAATATTTATAGACCATGAACAAAATTCTGGCCGTAAATTCGATTTGTCTAGAGATGCAATTGTATGCACTGAAAGAGAAGACAGAAAACGAAAAATTAAAGAGGCTTGGGCAATAGCAAAAGTCCGATACTCGATAAACAAAAAGGACATAAGCACCCCCCTCTCAAAGAAATGGGCTTTTTTTGAAGGAATTAAATATTTTTGAATATTAAATAAATTTAAATATATTAAAATATTTATCAAGTATATATATAAAGACGTGAGATTGGTTTGCTTATGATATGCTATATATATCAAAAGCATGCTAAGCATTAATAAAAGCTAAATTTAATTACATAGATTACCTTCTCTGTATGAATGTTCAGAACATGTATGTGAATATTGAAACTGTTATGTGTATTAAATAAAGCAATATGTAAAATTCATTTTGAGATATATCCATTTTTTATTTTGTAAAGATGCAATAAAATCTAAGAAATTTTAGACTTCCATTAAACATAAGCATCTTAGTACATTTCTTCTGTCTGGTTTACTTTGTTAATTTCTTGAATGTAATTTTTTTTCAATATCTAATGGACACATCAGAGATACATTTGTTGCTTCAGTTTTTTTATTATCATTTTGATACATAATAAAATTATCATTTAGTGACTAATTTTAAGATTTAGGGATTCAAACTGATTTGATTAATTTGAGAATTTAATGAAAATAGTTTTCATTGTTCAGATTAGTAATTGAATCTTTTTTAAGCAAAGAATTAATCTTACAAGGGTGACATTCAGAATTTATTTTATATTCATTTGAAGCTTTTTAATGTAGCATCAATTAATCTCGATGGTAAAATAAAAAGTTTGTGCTTTTTACGTTGTTGCAATATTAATAGCTTTGCTTCTTTTAATTAGGTTTTTGGTGATAAGAACCAAAGAGACGTATTTATTAGCATATGAAATTTTAATAAATAAATTATTTTTGTTGCATTGTTTTAAATTAAAACAGCTGGCTAGTTCTTGTGAATTGATATTTTTGTTTAATAATTTTTTTAGTATTATTATTACTTTGGGCCTTTTCAAATGAAGGGCTGGGATAATTGCCTTGCTTATGTTGCTCTAAGGGTTATACTATGTTAAAGTATGAACACAGTTTTCAATCATTAGATGACTTAGAAAGTGTTTACCTCTATCATTTCAAGTCTTAATATCCTTTTTCTCAGTTTTTGTTAATATTTCTTCCTTTATATAATTATGCTTTTTCAACTTCTCAATGAATTACTGTAAGCTTTAGTAAGTAATGATACATGCCAAGTGACAGTGCTTAATAAATCTCTGTTTGACACCTATCACTACTACAAATAAAGCTTCTAGTAAGTGGATAGAGAAAGTGAAAAATTATGCTGCTACAATAGCAATATGTTAGTTGAAGTCATGTTACTAGTTAATAATTTATTGATATAGTTATTAAGGTATAATTAAAATTCAAGAGAAAGAAAAAAAATTTTTAAATACTTTTCTTCAAATTCATGTTATATAAAACAATTTTTTATGTGACAATTTTATAAATTTATATGCATTTGACCAAATGGAACAAAAAAGTCATTGATTTAAATAAACCACACTTTGATAACATCTTGTGGATTCCTCCAAACTTCATATAAATTTAGTTAATGAAAACATTCAGTGTTTGTTCGTTCAGAAACTTTGGATTTAGTTTAAATGGAAAGAGTATATACAAGTCAACTTTTTATCTCAATTTCACTTTATCTTAAATTGGAAAAATCTCTGGTATATGGCGTACATACAGAAACTTCTGACATTGTCTAATGAGTAATCATTTTACATCACATTAAATTTTAATAAGACTAAAATTCTAATTTAATAGGTTAACAAAGAAATGTCAAATAAAGTCTCTTTAAGTGAATACAAATTTGTTAATATCATTACTAATTTCTTTTAACTAGCTTAGTAATTGATCAAATTTTACATATATTTAAAAGGGTAGACATGCCATCAAAATTAATAGATTTTACAAAATACCTACAGATCATTTAACTTTCATAGCTTATTATATATATTCTCAAAAGCATTTCTCCTTTTTCTAACTTTTGTTATCTATTGAAAGTTTGAGTTGTCAAAGGTTACCAGATTTAATTCCTATTCCTAGAATGGTTTTTGATCTTTGTGTTTATCATTAAGGATTTAGGATTCAAAGCTGTAACCAATGCACTTATTTATGTAGTTGCATTTTAACTTTTTTTTTATTATCAAGCTTCTGCTTGAAATTAAAATTAATAGACATATAAATTTTTTTAATATTAAATGCTTTTTACTGACCGTGCACTAAAAATAAAACAAAAAGTAATTGTTTAACCACAGTTGGGGTTTTTAGATTTAAGTTAAAATAAAAGCATTAGGGATTGACTTAATTAATTTCTAGACACACCCTTGCTTTTATTCAAGTTAAATCTGTAATTGGACAAAATTATTTTTTTTACTTTTTAGTGACGATCAATAAAAGCATTTAATATAAAAAAGAATTTTTATCTCTAATATTTTTTAAGTTCTTAGTATTGGCACAGTAAATGAAAATGTGAGTGAAAAATGTTTAACATATTAATTTTGATTGGAAATTTTTTATTTAAAAAAAAAATGCTTATTAAAATTATATTGTAAATGAACTTCACTTAATACATATAATTTTATTTTAAATCAATTTGACATATATAATTTATATATATATTACTAGATATTTCTGCAGTAAGTTAATATGTATACTCTTTATGATATAACAAAACTATATTATAAACAATTTCTTCACTTAAATAAAGCTTGCTATTATAACAAATAAAATTGTTAGCAATCATTATTTGAAACATTCATTCTCTCACTCTTTCTATTTAAGAAGCTAAGTGACTTATATAAAAAATTAATGTGTTCTATCATTTTCATAGACATTTTAAACAAATATACAAAATTTCAACAAGTTATATTGGAATTAAATATATTAAATATTGATTTTAAAATGTTATAAAAATGATATTAAATTGAAAGAAAAAAAATACTCTTGTGATTTTGATTTAAAGCAGTATGAAAGTTCTAAGAATAATTTTTAACCGAGATACATGAAATTATTGAATATATTTAATATTTTCCCACTTTCTGCTTCATATCTAAGATTACTTACTGAAAAGACGAGTGTCTTACATGGATTAGGCTGGTATTACTTGGTTATATACCAGATTTCAAGCAATTCTATTAAATTTAAATATATTAAACCTCAATATTAAAATTTTATTCTAATTTGAAAAAGGTCAAAACTTAACAAAAAAAAACCCCCAAACATATAAACAAACTAATTTTTCAACTTCCATAAAAGCATTTTTTTAAAAAAAGGAATGTTTTAAATACAACCTTTTTGATTTGCTACCAGAGCAAACTCCAAATCAAATAAAAAAAATAAAAGCAACATAAATAACTAAAATACTTCTTCATTCTAATTGTAAGAAATATTAAGATTATAATCAGAGTTTGGCTACAAATATATACAATAAATCTTGATTAATTAGTAGGTTAAAAAAAAGAATAACATATAACGTAAATAATTTGAACGTATTTAATTTTATTCTTTCATATTTTCACATAAAGAGATTTGAATATGTCAAAAGTAACAAAAAATCCTATAAGGTTAATTTTGATTATTTTACAACAATATATTCTATTTGAATATAGCTAGATACTTCATGACAAACATACTGAGAAATACAACTTAATTTGCAATACACAGTATTATTTCATTAGGATATGATCTAGAATATATAGAAAAAGTATTTAATGTTTTTTGATGGATTTTGTATTTATTCATGGGATAGGTAATGACATTTTTTAATGAAAAACTATATGAATAATTATTTTAATTTGTTTAAATTTTTTGTTTTAATTCCATTCCATTGTAAATTTTCATACAACAAAAGTTATAAAACTTATATGAAATTGTGCAAACATAATATGTCTATACCTGATGTTTCACAAAAAAAAAAAAAAAAACATTCATAAATATCTATCATATTCTTTTATGGCATTCATATCTTTCTTTGTGAATGTTACAAAAGATAGCATGATCTTATTCATAAGAGTGATTTTTTACAAGTCATATATAATATATGCTCATATATATAAACTAATTACAATTCCCATTGCAGATGGCTAGATCCTATAGTGTCATGAGCTGTAGCTATTTGCAGAAGCACTGCAGAATTTCTTAATTATGATTCTATTCGGTCACTGGATAGTATTGGATGCTTTGGTGAAATCTCTGGCTTTCGATTTGAAGCAATGATCTGATATCAGAAAATGGTTCATTTGGTCCTTATTTTCCGTTCTTTTAGAGTTTCTATAACAATGCTTTTTGGTTAGGTATTATATCTTTTTTTATTTTTATGTATTATGTTTTAAAATGTGGTTTTCACGAATTTGTATGTTAATATTATGTAATAGGTAACTATTAATATGCTACTTTATTTATAATTATTTTATATATAACTATAAATAGTTTGGTATATATTCAATTTTAAATTTTTTTTCTTTTCTCTTTGCAGTTACTATTTGAATAGCAAATATTCTGAAAGATTGGAAAACTTTACAAAGGAAGAACAGGAAAAAAGAAATAAAAAATCTATAAAATACTGGAGGGTTATCACAGGATTCGGAACTGAAGATAAGAAGAGTCAGTAAAAATAACGTAATTCTCAAGCATTAAAAATTTATTGTTTCGTACATTACTGAGATCATTTAAATAATTTATGTAAGCAATATTATTAAATGGAAACAAAAATAGTTGTAAATAAAAGTGACTTTCATGAAAATCAAACCTGTGACAGTTTTAACATCAAAAGAAAACTATCTTTGAAATCAACATCAAATGATCCTTCATTTAAAAAAGTTAAGACTAATGAAATAAATGTATCTGAAGATTTATTACATGTAAGTAATGACTTTCGAGAAGATGTAGTTCGTTTCAGAAAAAAAAGTTTTAAAATCAAAAATTTTAAAATGATTAATAATTTAATAAATAAAAGTGATGGTGAGAGCTCAAATTCATCCATATGTCAGCAGAAGATTGATTCTAATTATATGGAAGATAAAGGTAATATACACACATATGCAAATTTATTTTAAGATTCTATTTAAATAAACATGGTGGATATAAAATTAATTGAAATAAAAATAGCATATATAAGGATATTGAAATTTAAGATAACAATGATGATATATTTTTTTTTATGGTATTAATAATAGATATGAGTTGTGTAAGAGCCAGATTTAGGCCAGTTTGACCTGGGCTCATCTAAAAAGTTCCTATACAACTTTAGAGAGGAGGAAATCATCCGGAATTGCAAGCTTTTTTCAAATTCAGAAAGATAATCAAATTATTGAAGTAATGTAAAAAAAAAAAAAGTAACAAATTGAGAATGGAAATAATAAAAGAATATAATAAAAAAAAATTTACCTTTTCATTTTTTTATTCAGCGGATTTAAATATAGTTTTGTGTTTGATAGACTGGTAAATACAAACATTGCATCAATTTTCATCTAGTGATTGGTAATTGTGCAGCTCATATCAGAAAAAAAAACTTGCCCTTCCATTGATCTGAGAAATATTTAGGTATTTCACCTAATAGAAGTTTCCTTAGTAATTTTGAATTACTTAGGATATTTGATCCAATAATGCAAGATCAATATTTGCAAGAAATATAGAAATAAAATATTTGATTATTATTTAGAAGAATGAATTGTTAATATAATAAGTGGAACTATTTTAAAAGAAAATTATTTTGTGAATTGAGACTGCATGATATCCAGTCATCAAGAGAAAATATCAATAGCAATTAGATATGTAGTTCATGTTATACAATCAAATTTATTGCTAGGAATATATGAATATATTTCATGATGTAAATTAGGACCGATGAAACTTTACATAGATTCTTCCATATGTAAATAAGCATTTATTTTATATAGCGTATGTTTACAATTGTATTACATTAAAATATCAGCCTTTCAAAGCTAATTGTGCCTATGCTTTTGCGAGTACTTCAGATTTGCTCATATATAAGCATTTGAATCTAAGGAATAAGTGGATTCATTTTATTCCTGCATAAATACTATATCTCGTATTGGAGAGAGTATTCATTTATTATTATTAACACTCGCAAAAGTGTATGCACAATTAGCTTTGAAAGGCTGATATTTGAATGTAATACAATTGTAAACATACGCTATATAAAATAAATGCTTATTTACATATGATTAAGTTTCAGTTAGAATGACGTTTAGTAAATTCTAGACAATTTCATCGACGTCATTCATTCAGACATCGTATATAGTAATTTAAAGTGACTGTTCCATCTCACGCTTTCCTTGCCAGTACTTCAGATTTGCTCATATATAAGCATTTGAGTCGTAGGAATAAGTGGATTCATTTTATTCCTGCATAAATACTATATCTTGTATTGGAGAGAAAATATTAATTTATTATTATTAACACTCGCAAAAGCGTATGCACAACTAGCTTTGAAAGGCTGATATTTAAATGTAATAGATTCTTCCATGTAAACTTGAAATACTAGGCTGGGTGCTAAAAAGTATATGTATGATGAAGATTACTTTAATTATACTATATAGCTTTTAGAAAAGAAATAACTTTTCTTATACCACATGCATATTATTGCAATTTACTTTTGGAAGAATGTGCAAAACATATTATTGCAATTTACTTTTGGAAGAATGTGCAAAACATATCTAAGCATTTTAATTTTTTTTTTTGGGGGGGGGGGGGCGAACTCTACAGCAAAAAGATTCTCTTTTTGCATCATTTACTAAAAGATGGTCTGTTTTTTTTTTTTTAAAAAACAAAAAACAAAACATACATCAAATCTTGGCAGAAAGCAGTGATGATACTCAAGCCAGAAACAGTGATGAATCATTAGTCGAATAAATTACTAGTTTTGGGTCTCACTATTTTTCTGGCACATTATTTTTTTTAAGTAAATTTTCTGAGTAAGGAATTTCAGAGTAATTGTTGCTACAGAGCTTTCTTCATTTCAAAAGCTTTGTAACTGTTTAAAGGCATACAGGGAAAATATTTTGATAAAGTTGTTGATTTCTGTCATTGAACTTACCAAAGACTTTAGATATTGATCATGTATTCAAGTAAATACTAATGAAAATAAAATAATTGCACAGAATTCTTGGTAGATGTAAAAACAACCTTCAGTGAGTAGATAAAGCACTGCAAACACAGTTGTAAAAACATTAAAATTTATTTGGACTTATGTACACATTTTAGGACCTGCCCAAGGATACCATAAAAAAGTTTGCAGTGGATCTAGAAATGGCATTATCAGATGTTAAGCTGGCACAAAAAAAAAAGAGAGAGTTAAAAACATAAATTATAAAATTGAGAAAAAGTTGATTTATATATATTTTAAAGCCAAAAATGATATATTTGTGCCAAGGCCAATTTGGCACATTTATATAAAATAATTTTGTGTAAAAAAATTATTAAAATAAAAAAAAAAATTATTTATTATTAAAATCTTTCGTAAAAGAGTTTGAAAAAAAAAATAGAAATTAATTGATTAAAAGGGGAGAGGGGGAGTTTTGTTTAGAAAAGATAAAACTAAGAGTTCATAAAAGTTAAAGAGTGTTATTATTATAAATTAAAAGCTTCAAAATACAAATCTCTTTTCATTCGAATTGAATAAAAAAAAAAAAGTATTAAAACTAGTTTTGATGGGTAGAGTAAAATTATATATGTGCGTGCGAATGTAAAATAAATGTATCAGTATTAAATATTATAAATAAATGAAAAATATATTTAAAAAAAAAAAAAACACAGCGGTGCGCTACTAATTAAAGATATGAAAACAATACGTTTTGAAATAGCTACTATTAATTAAACAATCAAAAAACACGTCATAGGATTAGTTATCACTGAAATTTCGACAACACTCATTTGCCAGAGGATATTAAAACAAAAAAGACTTTACAGATATAAATAGCTAGATTTTTATCGGAGTTCAGTTTTATTCAGTCTAGTTTGCAGTGACAGTCTTGTGCAATTTCTATTATGTATCAAGAAACAAAAATGCATTGTTGAGCAGCCTTTGGAAATATACGCTCGTACTTCAGCCTTTTTAGTCCAACAAGATCATCAAAGCCTGCCTGAGAAATAATGTCTGCTTAACAACTCGGAAATCCTCCGTCAAACGTTCAACTGTCTTCAAGAATAAGACCAATGGATTCGCACAAAATCTCTTCAAGAAATGTTCAAATCTAACCGGTTAGATATAATCCATCAGAAGCAGCCAACAACAAGCAATATCCACGTTTCAAAAATCCTAGGTAAACATTTATTTATTATCATTTATACGTAGTAGCCACCGCTGTAATTCGTAAATATTCAAGATTCAAATTATATGAATTCTATCATACATAAAATGAACTATTGATATGTGTGTTTAAGTTTCAAATGCTATTAACGCTTTATTATTATATTTGTGAATGCTATATTAGTTAATATGTGCGTGATCATTATATCAGTGTTATTAGTTAAATTAGATAAATACCAGTGTTCTACTATTAAAATCTACAAGAATATTTAAACTAGTTTAGAAATGTTACTTTAAAAATGTGCATGTGTTAAATCAGATTTATAAAGATGTTTAAATTTAGTCAATTAATGTTTGGTAATAAATTATCTTTAAACTCAATTAATGTTAATTAAAATAAAATGTCTTCAAACTTAAACTTTTATTTGTCGGTCAATTCTTTTTACCAACCTTTTATTAACTCTTTCCACCACTAATTTTGTATAATTTTGTTATTGAATTAAAATTAGACTGAGCTAGTTATAGGGAATATTTCGAGCGCTGGATTATGAGCCTACTGCCCGAATACATTAGTCTTCAGACTAGCTGGCGCCCCAGGGGTTTACCCCGAAACAAATAAAGTATTTGGATAGTAGGGGTTTGAATCTAGCAGCCGAGATAGGCCATTGTTGATAGTTAAAGCTATCAATAAGATCTCCCATTTTGCTCGAACGTGCCGGTTCGTTCACGTAACCTTTATAAGAATATAAATGTATTATGAAGGAGTTTGAAACCGGCCAAAACTTATATACGTATAAGTAGGTGGTTTCAGCGGTTCGACCCGGTATTATGATGATTGTAAGGAAAAGAGATAGAGGAAGAACATTAAAAATGATTTTATGAAAATGGATTATTATATTAGTCTTAACAAAAATGCATTAAGAGATGTGTGAATTTTTTTCTTTAAACAAGATAACCTATTTACAAATATTTTGCTGTGAAATTGTTATCATATTTAATGTTAATGGACTGTTGTGATTGAGAGATACCCAGGTGCTTTATAAGCTAGTGATAAAAAAACAGAAAAAATTTTTTTAGTTCTGATAATTATTAGCTTGAGGACGTGATCAATTTAAATAATTTGGTAGTTTTTCTAACCAGAAATGAACTTTGATGTGAGATGCAGCATTTTTATTCAGAGAATATTATTTAAGATAAAATACAGAATAGACAACAAATAGATTAAAGAACGAATCTGTGATATGAGAACATATTTATGACTTTTTTGCCCTTTATCTCTTTTTTATCATGAGTTGGAATTTCCATATTTATAAATAATATAAAATCAATTTAAATAAATTGTTAAAAGACAACCAGATTTTTGAAAAAATTAATATCTTTATATTATCTTTTTAGTTTTCCTTGGCTACTAGTCTTTTAAAGATAATATTTTAATTTTTGAAGAATTTTGTAATAAATAAATTCTTTATCTTACACAATATATGTCTTTTAAATCAAAAAATTTCTAAAATATAAAATTGTAATTATTAATAAATATAAAATTAACTGATATTATATACTTACTCAAGTGTGAATTTAGTTTACAAGTGGTTTTCACAGGTGACGGATAATGGAATAATTTTCTCATAGGGCATATTATTAATAAATGCTGATTAAGAGTATATTCTGCAATCTATTTTCAATGTTATTTTGTCCTCTCTCTCTCTCTTTTTTTAACTGACCTAAGATCAATTAATATAGTATGTGATTGTCATTAGCTTCTCATATCCATTATTACAATTATTATAAAGAGGTGCACTAATTCTGGCATTGGGGTAGTGAATTTGTGTAACCATATTTTTTATTCTTTAATCTCAAACAAAGCAATTGTTTTTTTGAAGACAAATATGTATAAGAATGAATTTATATAAAGCCATTGGTGTTGAGAAAGCAATTATTGGGATAGTTTTAATAGACTGGGAGTTTCTTATTATGATTATGCATAACATTATACAGTCAAAAATGACTTGCTCTGAAATTGATTTGAGTTAGGAGTTTAAACAAATGATTGTTTGCTTATGTTTGGGCAAAACATTTCAATTTTTTTCCCCCGCATATAGGAACATGGAAAATGCAAATTATGCTTAAAATATTTAAATTTGATATATTTGATAGCTACTTTTAATAAAATTAGATGACGGATATTTAACTGAATAGCCATATAGTTATAAATATTTTTTGGAAGAGTTCTTCCTTGACTGAAAGGAGCTTGTGTGACCTTGGGTTTGTGAAGTCTAGTTTCACATTTTCTATTTTTGAACTTTCTAAATATATCATTGAAAAATTAATAATATTAAAAATTGATTTGCGTCCTCCAATATTAGATTCAGACAGTTCAGAGAAAGAAAATATTTATTCTTTATTGTATAGTGTGGTGTGATTAATATTTTTAAAAGAATGATTTTTTTTTTTCAATCTTTTAATGTGGTGAAGTCAATAAAATATGACTAAAATTATTGGAAACAATAGCCACAGAACAAATTAATTGATTTTTACAAACACGTAATTTAGGCAAAAAATTTTATTTATAGAAATGTGGATGCAAAACAGAAATCTCAAAAATTACATTATACTTAGAAATTACCATATATAAGAAGTTAATATTACGTGAGCATTAGTGATGGCAGATTGTGGACTGATCACACAATTAGCATGTTCAAAATTAAAACCAATAGTTGCAATAAAAAATAGATCTTCTCTTAAACATATAAAGACAAGATTTGTATGTTCTTTTGAAGTAACTGCTGCTAGTTGTAAATTTCAGCAGTTTTTAACCGCTAATTTTAAAATTGTCACTTTGTATTTTCATTCTTGTTATGTGGCCTGGAATTTTAAGTTATGTTTTGAATATAAATAAATTCCTTTTTGGAATCTCTTAAAAAGGATTCCTAATTGCTTTTTTGACTTAATGTATTATTAATGAGTTGATTTAAAGAAAATGTAGCTTTTTTTTTTTTTGTTTGGCTGAATAATAAAATCAAATTGGAAATTCATACACAATAAAAGGAAATCTTAAGAATGATCAGTGGATTAAAATTGCAAAGGAAACATATTTGTTGATCATAATCACTGTAAATCTTATTCTTTTTTTTGATATATTGTAAATGAATTGGATCTGATAAATGATAGCATAATCTGAACTAATGAAATACTTAGTTCATCTTTTGAATAATTATATAAGAATTCAAATGATGTATCATCTTACTGAGTCAATTAGATTTGGACAGAGATATCCATTTGTTAAAGTTAAAGTAGTATTTAATAATATTAAAAATGGAAAATCTAAATTGTGATAAAATATCTGAAGAAATGTTAAAATTTGATGATCATATATTAGCTTCAAAATGATTGGAATTTTTTATTCGTATATGAATTTATAGAAATTAAAAAATACAGGAGACTGTAGTAATTATAATGGAATATCATTTTTATCCATTACAGTAAAAAAAATTTCATGTATTTTATTGAATATGTTGCTTTCAATTACAGGTGAATTGTTAGAAAATTATTTGGAAGAAAACACAAGAAAAGTGTTAAAAGCAAAAACTTGATTTGTATATTGTTATATTGATTTGATCAAGGATTTTGATTTGGTTGAAAAAGTTTTTGATATTGTTTGAAATTAAAATTACTTGAAAAGATTGAATACTCATGGCTTTATTTTCAATTTTGATGTCTTATTTTTTTCCTTTGGAATTAATTTTTTTTCTTTTCTAAATTTTGCTGATTTTTTCAACTAAGTCATTTTCTAATTAATAAAAGTTATTATTATTTTGTATATTAAGCTATTTTCTAATTAATGCAAAATTTTATTTTATCTATGTATTACATATTCAGTTTTTATTTTTTTTTATTTTTATGAAGAAAATTGCTTTTCATATAATAAATAATACTAGTACTTACAAATTAGTTATGAACAGCTTTGATATTTTATTTTACTCTTTCCCTCCCCCTCATATTTGTTACTTTCTCTTAATTGAATTTTATTTTCTGAGATGAATTTCTTTCTTTCTTTATTTTGTGGTTTAGATTTTTCAAAGCTCAAACCACTAGCATTAATTTTTATTTTTAAATCATGAATTACTAGTTTTCATTAATTGGATCATAACTTTTTGAATTGATTATTTAATTTTAACTAAATTTTTTCATGTCATTTTAATAGCCAACAGTTCAGTTTTATATTATGTTTGCTTCATTTTCAAAAATAAATGATTTTTTTCCAGATTAACATTCCAAATTAATAGAGTTCATAACATATGGAAATACTATTTTATGCATTTTACTCCAAACCTTTATATCTTCATCTTTTTTCCTATTTTAATTTTTGATTTGTATTGTGCTTCACTTTAACATTTAATAAGATTTTATGTTAGGTCTATAAAATAATTTTTGCCACAATTAATGGCCTATTTAACCATTGCAATTTTTATTCTGATTTTTTTTTGTAACCGTTTCCATCATAAATTAATTTCCTAAATATTTCAAAGATTTAATCTGTTCTATAAATAAATTTCTATTAACTACCATTATTATTATTTTATTATTTCCACTTATGTTTACTGCTTTAATTTTAATTGTACTTATTTTTATTTTAAACTTTTTAACAAATTTTATCAAATCTTTTTATTGTTTTGTTAAGCTCATTTTTACTTCCAGAAAGTATTGTTATATAAACAAATTTGATAAATAATAATAATAATAATAATAATTAGATAATTATCATCTTATAATAATTGTATTGGCCTACTATGCTTATTTTTGCAAGGAAATGAAGTCATATCACTTGGCTTAACTTAATAAGCTTGTATTACAAATGTTATATAATGAGCATGCTAATAGCTCTTAACAAGATTTTCTGAATATCCCTATCCTCAAACCAGTTTCTAGCTCTGGCTGTCATCATTGAGGCTAAAGGACATTCAGGTATTAGATTTAAAATACCAGGTCAAATCCCAACATTTATCTAATAGTTACCTATTAAATAGAAAATCTGAAATTTTCAGACATCCATATGTCTTCAAATCCAGCTATCTAACTTAAATATCCATATGGGACTGAACTAAGTTCAAGTACACCATATATTAATAGTTTAGCAATATAAAATCACCAAAGCCTCAAGAACAAAATAATAGTTGCAAGAAAATCAAATCATATATCATATGACTTGATTTAATAAGCTTGTACTACAAATGTTATATAATGAGCTTGCTAGTAGCTCTTAACAAGCTTTTCTGAAAATTCCTATCATCAGACCCATTTCTAGCTCTGGCTGACATCAGGGTGCACTAGGACATTCATATTAGATTTAAAATAGCAAGTCAAGCCCCAGCATTTATCTAATAGTTTCAGTACAAAATCTAAAATTTTCGGATATCCATATGTCATGTGCTATATGACTTTATTGCCTTGCAGTTATTGTTTTGCTCTTGGTGCTTTGATGATTTGATATTGCTAAAGCTATTAATATACAGTGTGGGTGAACTTAGTTCAGTCCCATATGGCTATTTAAGTTAGATAGTTGGATGGATGTGTGAAAATTTCAGATTTTCTACTTAATAGGTAACTATTAGATAAATGCTGGGGCTTGACCTGGTATTTTAAATCTAATATCTGAATGTCCTAGTGCCTCACTGATGACAGCCAGAGCTAGAAACCGGTCTGAGATAAGGATATTCAAAAAAGCTTGTTAAGAGCTATTAGCATGCTCATTATATAATATGCTAAATTTGGATAACTATGAAAAAAATGATGTTTATAATTTCTAATATCTTCTTATATGTAAATGTCAGAAATTTTAAAAATCTGTAATTTCTGATATATTGTTTCATCTTTTGTAAATCACTATGTATTCTTTCAGTTAGTTATTATATCCTTATTTAAATATTTTGTAATAATTTGCCAAAAGATTTTTATTATTATTTCTTTATTTTAAATAATGATCTCGGTCAAAATCTTAATATTTTAAATAAATTCTGATTTTTGAAAGTTGGAAATATTAATTGCTCTTGTTTTTTCTAAACAATATTTTGTTTACAGTTTTGCATTAATACATATTTCTCGAAATAATTTATGTGTTGCATTTATTAGGCACATTATTTCATATTTTTTCCTTTATAGTTTTTTTTTTTTTTAAAAAAAGCCAACTTAATTCTTGCTTTATTTGTTTTTTCTGCATATATCACAAATCTGTGTCTTCTTTCTTTTCTTTTTCTATTCCCAAATTTGTGCACTACTCTTGCAGATTTTTTCTTTCAATTTTATATTAAAATTTCTGTGGCACTTTTAAAATGGTTTTTCAAATTTTTTTAATTCATTTTTATAAAACTCTTCCACTTTTTTATCACAATGATAATTTGTTAAGGTATAAATTGCAGTTATTTGTATTTGATATCTCCATTAAGTTGAAAACAAACCTAGCTTCTATCTGATATATTGTCAATCTTCAAATTGTTGTTTTTTGTGTTTTATTTATAATAAATCTCATTTCACTTGTATTTTTAATATTTGTGTCTTTGTAATAAATTATGTGTTCATTTTTAAAATTACCTTCTTTTTTTGTAATAATGTCTCGTTTATTGTATGAGAGTTCGTATTCCAGTTTTTGTAATCACTTTTTATTTCAAAATTATAATTAGTTATAGTGATCAGATATAAAATTATTAAATTGCAGATTAGATCTGAAATGTCTTGACACTTTGCCTTTAATTGCAAATTGCTTCTTTGGCTGACAATTTTACAATATTTGGGGAATGAATGACCAGAATTTTTTATTGTCATAAGAAAAGAAGTCAATATAAATAAGTACATTTAATCTGTCATCAATAAAATACAATCAGGCTTCTAAGAAAATGGGAAGACTTTAATGGGTTTTAATTCCAGTTAGAGATGAAAGTTAGTAAAATTATTACATTGGTCTTTGCATTTTTGTTTGCAGTAAAATTATGGACCACATTAGGAATTTTCCTTGCTCAATTTTTTAAAATCATATGAGGAATCTAAGCACCATTTTTAGTTGATAACAATTGTTTGTTGTTGTTTTTTTGCAGAATAAAATATTAATAATAATATTTTTTTTTTTTTTTTACAGATTTTCTTTTCTTTAAATTATATTTTAATATAGAATAATAAATTCTAACCTTTTTTGTTGATTTTATTATAAATTGACTAATTAATATTTTGACACTAATGCTTTTCTATATATAATTTTATGTAAGTAGTTGTTCAGTTGGTTTATTATTTACTGACAGTTTTCTTTCAGTTTTCGTTCTCATAGTTTGGTTATAACCTATATTATTTTTATTGCATTTCCATCCCTTTCTCTCTTTTTCTTTATTCATATATATATATTCACATGCATATATACATAAAATACAGTTAAATTATTATTTTTTTAATAGAAACTTTGGAAAAACTTTGTTCTTCTGAAGATAAAAGTGCAGTATATTGTTACATATGTAACAAAAAAATATCTCATTTGAGTACTGAGCAACAAGAAATTCATATCAACAGGTATTTTTTTTTTATTGAAATATTTGTTATTCAATTTATATATATATATATATATATTTGCACATTCATATAAAAGTTTTTAATTAGTGTTTTACTCATTCTAATATATGATTATGACGCATGGAATATAAAGTATTATTGAGACTAATGAAATAACATAAAAAGAAAAAAACAATAATTAAACTGATTTAGATAAATAGAAGAATTGAAAATTTCTAGAAGAAAAATGTTTGATAGATGAAAACTGTTTTAGATTGTATCCCAAGGGATTAAAAATACTGCAGTAAATAATGTGACTTAGGAAAACAAATAGTTTGCTAGATCTTTGTGTTAGTGGTAGTGATAGTGGTGATGTGTGTTGGAATGGGGAGACTTATAATAGAAACTTGTGGAAAAGTATTAAAACAATATATTATGCAGTGGATTAATTATAGCTGATAATGTATATCTTCCACATAATATTTTGAAACTTATTTAGTCACTAGTACACTTCTGATATTGTATTGTCATTTCTATTGCCCTTCATTTTTTTATAGTTATGTCAAAAGTATCTTCTATTATTCATGTTTTTCTCAAAAATTTAATTTCTTAAATTATTTGTCTTGTTATTGTCTTTGTAGTAAAACTTTATGAACTTTGTGATTCATATATTAAAATCTATCATTTGGCATCTTTAAGTAATTTCTTATACAAAATTAGAACATTTTTTGGATTTCATGATCTTTTGAAAGATAGTCCTTGTTTTATTTTTTTAAATTTATTTTTATTTTTTTTTCAATCTTGCTGCAATGTTACTGCACATTTATTTAAGAAGTTCTTTGGAATTTTCATTTCATGTCGATAAAAAAAAAATCTTTATTATTATCTTAAGATTTGTGATGATAGTATTTTACTTATAGTTATAAATTGGATTATTTTCATTATCTAGTTGAATAGTAAATGATTTTAGAGAAATTCAAACTTTATTTATACTTTTCTAAGTACATTCTACTATTAATAATAACTCACAGTTAGTGTGGAATACATATCTCATGGTTTATTCTCCCTCAATTAAAGATATTGCTGGCCTGATCATTGTTAAGTAGCATAGGAATTGAACTTATTCCTTTATATTTTTGAATACTGAATTTAAGGTGATACTTTAACCAGTAAGCTATTCTGTCAACAGCAATAGGCAATTGAAATTTTATATAATTTATTTATGAAGGTACTTCTGAATTCTCCATTTTTTCTTTTTAAGGCAGAGATTGAATGTGTTTTTCAACCATGAATTATTACACCAACTTGGCTAATGAAATTAGCCATTTCTTTACTTTTTTTTCTTTCTGCCAGGAACATTTGAAGAGAAAATAATACTGTTCAAAATATTGTGTTCCTTACTAAACTTTGTATTATTACTAATAATTGAATGTATTTAATAAAGTCTTAAGTTTTTCTAAAAATGTTTACCAATTCAAGATGATGTAAATAGTCTAACATATAACTATAAATGAAAGATCTTGTGTTTTTTTTTAAAATTTACTAGGTTGTCTTTTAAATGATTTTTTAAAATAGTTTTCCATATTCTCTATCATTAAGCCCCAGGATTTTATAAGTATTAATTGATATGTTTTTTTTAAAAATGTATTTAGGTTTTGCAGATCTTATCAAGTTTTTTCAGAGTTTGCACATGAGTAATTGTAGTCCTCTCCAAGTCTTATTTTTACTATTGCACTCTTTTGATATAATATAAAATTGCTTTTTTTAAAGTTTAGAAGTTTCTATGTATAAATGTCTATTTTTCTGTCACATAGCTTTATTATCTTTTTTTAAATGGTGAAGTAGGTTCATAATGAGAAAGTTCATTGGGTTCACTGAAACTAATTAATTGTTCTACTTCATTTTTTGTTTCAAATATATTTTCTACCATATTTTTTTATTTCTCATTTTTGAATTTAACATTTCATTCAGCAGATGTATATTAATTATCAGTATACTGTATAAAAAAAATATGCAATAGGAATCTCTTCTTCATATATTACTTGGGCCTATATATTTAAATAAATGAATAAATAAATTGCACAAACTCCTTCAATTTTTTTACAATTTCGATTTTGTTTTTTAATCACTGAAAAATATACAATTAATCCAGTATTTCAAATATTTAATTGCACTTATTTTCTGAGTAAAATCATAAGTTTGAATCTATCTCTTCATTTAAATTGAATATTTTAAAATAAGTTTTAAATGCAACGGTTTTTTTTTACCTTGCATTAATTATATGTAGGAATTTTCTTGAAGGTTGTGATGATGGTATTTTAAATGTGATAATATGTTGGAGTATTTTTATCATTATGATTAATGTTGAATGTCTAGAAAATTTTAAACTTTATTTAATGTTTTTCAAATACAAATAACTGTTAGTAATAATACACTAAGACAACAAGATTAGTAGATTGCACAACATTTTGAATGGTATTATTCTCTGCTCTTCTTTAGATGTTACTGGCCTGTCCAGTAGCATTGTTAGCACAAGAATCAAACTGACACCTTTAGATTCTTGAATATCAAATTTTAAAGCAACTTTCTAACCAACTGAGCTATTATGCTAGCATTGTCACTGGGCAGGCTAGCAATACATGAAGAACAGCAGAGAATAATACCACTCGAAATGTATAATGTACATCCAGAGGCAAAATTCTCCATACAGTAGCTCCATTTAGTGCAAGCCAGAGTAATCAATGGATGCAGGAAGGTTTGTGCATAAAATTCCTATCTAGTGCCTATTCATCCAATATCCCCAATTTCTAGCTTGTGGCTTTCATCAATAAGTGGTGTTACTGTATGGAGAGTTTTGCCTTGTGTAATATACAAATCTGTATTGTCTTTGGGTGTTATTACTAACTGTTATTTGTATTTGAAAAAATTTTAAATTTTTTAGACATTTAACATTTAATGATAGATTTTGGAAATAGTCCAACATATCACATCAAGAATTTGAAGGAATTTGTGTAATTTCTTTAGACATATATCTGCGCAACATCACTTACCACTTAATGCTTATTGTGTTTACAAGATCATTTACCTTTTTATATTCTAGAACCAATTTCTGCAAGTTTGAGTTCTCACTGGTCACAAATTTCTGGTTTTTCTCATAATTAATTTAAATGCATATCAGCTCAATATCACTTATCTCTCAAAGTTTATTATATTAACAAAGATATTTCACCTATCTGTACCTTAGCACTAATTATAGTAAGCTTAAATTTTCATTGGTCATCAGGTTTTTGTCTTTATCAATGAAAACTTGGGGATTCAAAACTAAAACCACTTTTAACACTCTTAAAATTCAACAAATTTTTAAATTTGAACATAAATCATGATGCTTGCATAATTGTATAGATCTGACACTAGATCAATATTTGTATATTTTAATAGTCTCATTTCTTTGCTTGCCACTCTTTTTTTTTTGTTTTGTATTTTATTGGATTTTTATATCATATGTTGAATGTACATTTATGAAATTAAATTGATATCAAATAGTATTTCACATGATTTTATATAATGAAAGTTTCTATCATCTAATACTGATGCATTACATAAAAATGAGAATCAGATGTAACTAGCATAACCTGTATTGAAGGATATCAGCTGTTCACTTTTATCAATAATAATATCTCAAAACACAAGAACAGTTAGCTCTAACCAATGTCTATCAATATAATTTTAATCTAGCTTGGCTATGCAGCATAATTGAACTCGAATTTATTGCTTTAACATATTTATCTTTTAAATAAAGTGGGAATAATGGTTTAATTAATATACACCTTTTAATAATATGACAAGAGATGGCAATTACAAGTTAATTGCATTTTATAAACTTATTTAGTACAATCAGCACCAACTAAATTGTAGATTGATATTTAAATAGAACAAACTACAATATCTTGCTATATCTGCTTGTAAACAGATTAAGTAAATAACTACTCATTAATATATATATCATTAGATAAGAGACAATGATTAACTAAAATTTAATTTAAAGTTTATACTTATTGTTTCAAAAGTTCAGGTTCAGTCTTTAGGTATTGATAGAGTTGATTCTTAAAACCATAGCTATGATGGATGAAGGTTTAAATCACTATTTCACATTCATTTTGGATGTATAGATATCAATTAAGTCTTGGTTTAGCAGTTGGTTCTTTCTGTAGCACTGGACATCAGCCTTTTCCTCTTCTAAGGTGGAAACATAGTGGACACACATTCAGATGGTTTCTTCTGTTGTTGATGGTTTCTTTGACATGATTCAGTGATAGGTTTTTGGCCTGCCTTCTAATAGCTTGACAGAGCAAGCAAATAACAGCTTCTCTGCTCTTGCTTGCTTGGAAGACTTGCTGGAACTAGCAAATACTAATTAATTAAAGCAGAATAATAATAATTAATGAATAATGGCAGAAAGATAACTATTGGCAGAATAAAGATAGAAGACAGGATCAAGATAGAAATACTTATAAATGTAATTTCCAGCACTATTTATATAATTTGAAGCTATCAATAAAATTCAGATCGATATTTTGTCCATTGGATCCTTTGATTTATTGGTTACTGAGGTCTGAGTTTATTTCTCCAATACCCTATTTGCAAGTCCTTATTTTTGAATGGGAATAACAGCCTTTTTAATTAAATTATTTTAATTATTTATCTCCTTAAACTTAATCTAGTAAGTAGTCTGTTTACAAGCATTTTAATTACTTTTTCTAGAATGTTATTTCCACCTTTAACATCGTTTTTTTTTAAAACTACTTTTAGAATGTATTATCTTTTTCTTTTTAGAAAATATTTTGCATTTAACATAAAATAACTTTATATTTAATCATACAGTATACATTTATCTGTGCATTTATAATAGATATTTAATTTTTAGTTATAAAAATTTATAAAAACTTTTAAACTTAAATTTTGATCATAATTTTTAACTCTGGAACATGAAATATATATATGTGTGCATATATATAGTTTCAATATATATTAGATTATTAAATAAACAATATTAAAAAAAGGATATTGAATATGAGAGTGAGAGAATAATTAATATATTGTAATTAATGGACCAATTTAAAAAAAAAAAAATTTCATTAAATTATATTAACTTATAGAAGTTTCACACAAATAGCTGGTAATGGTTTTAATCATAACAGGAACTTAGCTGCAATGAAGAACAATTTTTTTTAGAAAATAAAATAATAAAAACGATAATGATTTTTATATAACAGATTTTACCATTTAACTCTTCCAAGGCTGCTTCTACTTAGATATAAACTGTGTTATTTATCAAGTCTATAAAATTTTTAAAATATTATTTTTAAGTTAAAAATTAAGTCCTTTACTGTGATATACTGGTTAATAGACTTAGCTATCATCTAAACAATGTGAAAAAGATGCACATCAATGTCATTGGCGGCTGTAAGGCTTCCATTCTGGCTTGTGCTTGCATCATTTCTCTTGCTTGCCTATAAATTAAACCTGAAGTCTATTTCTTTCATCATATTTTCAATGCTTGGCAGGTAACACATTCTCTCTAGACTTATAAAAAGGTCTAATTCTTACATAGTAACTCTCCTATTTTCTAAACTACTATATATATTTAACTAATATAATATGTAACTTGCCTTAATAGCTCATATATATTTAATCAGTGACATCTATGTAGAGTCTAATGTATTTATTGACCGTAGAAGGTCTGAGCACATCTGACTGCTACATAAACTCAACTAAATCAGTTAGTCAAAAATATATAATAGCCATAAAGACAATTTAACCTGTTGTACATCTATTTCTGTGAATAAATAAATAAATTGTTATTTCATTCACTTCCTCACTGAGTTGAACACAACTGCAACTAGAAGCGAGATGAAATTTTGTTTCAAAGAAAGATTTGCTCTTCATTACACATTTAATATTATAAATAAGATTGAAATAAAAAAGGGCTAAGGTAGGCTTATTAGAGAATTTGAAAGAAACATATCAGAGAACATGTTAATCTTTTTCCTAATGCTAATAGTAAAATCAGGCCACAACTAAAATTGGCTACATTTTTAGTATATATAGATCAGCCACTTGTGAAATTTTATAGGTAGCTGTGTAACGGTCAGGTTTGTACATTTCCTCAACAGACAGAGAGTCCTCAACAGACTGAGAGTCCGAGTCAGAGAACCAAAGGCTGACCAAGTCAAGATAGTAATATTCTACCTCTGATCATACCTCAACTCTCCCACTCGTGCTTCCAAGTCAACCCATCATGAATGACATGCCTGAGGTTACACTCGCTATCTTTTTATTCACGTTCCAGCAATAGCAAAGCAGTGAAACATGAGACATCCCCCCCCCTCCATTACAGATTATATAACTTAACTAGTGATTCATAAGGTAATGAGCAAGTAATGAGACTGAGACAAATTTATATTTCATAAATTTAATATATAACAAATAGACAATAAAGCAAATTGTGTATAGCTGGCTCACACGCAGGTGAGTGGATATTCAGGGTTATGAAGAATACATTACAGTGATTTATAGTTTATAGTGTGCTCACATGCAGGTGACTGGTTCAGGATTATTTCGCAAAACATTTCTAGTGCTCACACTTAGGTGAGTTTCTCAGAGTTATAAAATAATATCACAAAGTAATTTATAGTGCTCACATGCAGGTGAGTGGATCAGGGTCATAAAAATAGTATCATACAGCAATTTATATAGAACTCGCACACAGGTGAGTGGATGCTCAGGGTTACAAATGATTTAATTAGTCTATGACTTTTTAATAAGCTTATGCCATCCATGTCCTAACTTACGCTATGTTTTATATAGTGATAATAAGTAACAGTTAGAGTGATCATTTTATTTTTAACTGATAAAGATTATATTATTATTACTAAGTTTAAATCTAACCATAAAGATATTTGGGTGTTATATAGTCGCTACAGATTATATCACCATTATTAAGTCCAAACTTAACCATATTTGCGTGATATATATAATCGCCATACAGATAAATGCATTAACTCAGATTCCGAATCGGATCAAAGCTGAAGTTACTTTCTAGGGAAGCTGAACTGAAGTGTGGCAATCGAATGTCAGATTCTAGTGCGTTATAAACTATAATATCAGAAGAAATGCACCTCAAATGTATTCTTAATTGAGGTTTATTACCTAGTAAACAGTTCCCTAACTGATCTGCTTGCTATAATGGAAGAGGCCTTTTTATTAAGGGAACAGAAGATTGGCTTATGAACCCTTTGGAACGCTTTGGTTCCGTTAAGTACGAATAAATGTCACAGTTGCCTAAACTTTTGAGGCGTGACTTGACGTGTAAATGATCCTGATGTAGGCCATTATAGGTATAGCAAGAAGATATGCATATTTATACAAACTAGCAATACATTCACAATGCTAAATTAATATTTTATAAATTAAATACGCTAAATCTTAGCTTCTTTCAGTACTACAACCATTGGTCAGTTCATAAAAGAGATTATTAAGTGACATGATAAAGGCAATTAATGAGAATCTGATTTAAGATTTTCTGCATAGCATCTTAATCTTTAATTAAATGGAGTTATAGCAAAAGTTTAGATTTACTAGAACTTGAACATTATATATATTATAATTTCTATCTAAGATCAAACGAACTGATTCTAAAATATGGATTATTAAATAGCTCACGCAAAATATTGATTTTTAAATAAACTTCTCAAATATTAATCTTAAATAATTCATCAGAATAAGCCTTACTAATAACAAAATGTGTTTTAAATAACATATGCAAAATATACCTTTTAAATAGCTTACGTAAAATATACTTTTTAAATAACTGGCAAAATACATATTTTAAATAACTTACACAAATATACATCTTAAATAACGTACGCAAATCTGCATTTTTAAATACACGCAAAATATACATTTTAAATAACTTTAGCAAAATATTTCATTTTAAATAACTGAGCAAAGATGCGTTTAAATACATACGCAAAACTGCATTTTAAATAACATACGTAAAATATACCTTTTAAATAACTTTAGGAAAATATTTTCATTTTAAATAACTGAGCAAAGATGTGTTATAAAGAACTTGTTAAGGCATTTTAAGTAAACTGATTCACTCTAGCGTAAATAATAGTTTATTTCAGAAAGGAGTTTTGACTATATTCTTTATATTACAATAATCTAATGTAACCGAAAAGTGATTACTCACTCCCCTCTCCCCGATAATTTATTAACATACAAGACTCCATTCTGATGAAATACAGCATAAATTAATAAACATGAACTTAAAACTAAAAAAGATAGATGGCATAAGAATAAATTGCATGAAACGATCAATAAAATGATAATTTAGAAATAAAAATTTGTTGTATGGTTTTATAGAAACTAGATGTTTATAATTATTTAAAATATTAATGATCAAGCAAGAATTTTGAGAGTGCTCTAAGATTTAAATAAATTTAAGATAAACATTTTAGTTGAACATTTAGAGGATATAATTAATTATGGGATTTATTAGTTAACTAACTTCCTTTTAGAATAAGTTTAGTTATGAAATTAAATATTTGGCAGAATGATTTACCGGTAAAGTCTCTAAGACATTCTTTAATGTGCTTCTCTCTATTAAATCAGGCTGGGCTTCCCTGGGTTTTAATCTGGATGCAGCTTTGTAAATTTATTTCTGTGGCAGCTTTTCCCCTTACTCTGGTCAGGAACTCTCTGGTCTCTCAGGTACATCTTTTTTACTGTGCTGGGCATGGTTGAGGTTTTCTCTCATCAGTAGTCGCTCGTGGAAGAGCAAATGGCTGTCTCTTTGTCTTTAGCCAACGGTCATTTTTGGAGCAGCTTGGATGGTGGCTTTCTAAGATTCAGCTTTGCAAAATGGCAGGAACAGTTTTCTTATTTAACCTTTCAGCTGTGTTATTCAGAAATAATTTCAGCAGCAATAACACAATTTTCACAGCAACAGCAAAAATTAAGATGATAATGATGGATGGATGGAAGAGGACCTTGATGGCTAATTAGGCCCTTTTTTATACTAATATTTTTGACATAGTTCCGTCCTACTTTTAGTCATGCCACATCACCTGATGACTGGTTCGAACTAGCCTTTAACCAAATATCCAGTTAGTAAAATATTTAATATAGCTAAATGTGGGCTTAGAAAGGCTCTATTCTTCCAACTGATGTCACAGCTATATCCAGGGATAAAAAATATATTCCCAAGAGTATTCCATTTGCATCATAGTTATAGTTTGCAAAGCAATTTATGCCTGGCTGAATTTTATAATTGATCTGAAGTTATATTTTTAAATGGGTCAAGTTTTTAGCTAAAGATTTATTTTTGGAACAAAGTGTTAAAACTAATAAACAACTTACTGCCTGTGTAATTTTAAACAAACAAAGAATTGAAAATTATCTAACTTGAAAATTATTTAAAATGAATCTTGAAACTTAAATAAATAGTTATTTAGAATGAATATTGAAAAATAAGTAATTTTATGAATTTAAACTTATTATTCTGTTATATATAATTTTAAACTACACAGTTATGTTTACTTCAGTTTTAACAAACGTAAATGAATATGCGCGTATATAAATATTTAAGACTATTTTCATATTTCTAATTAATAGGACGATTATATATGCACATACTCGTAATATTATAAGCACACTCAAAGTTTTAAAGTTAAAGAAATACACGCCATCTGAGTGCAACGAAATATACTATTATCGAAGATAATAGGTGAAATAGATCTAAGTGTTTCAGCTGAAAGCACCTGATGGACATATTGTTAGATAAAGCAATAGCTCCATTATTGGTATATTTTTGCTCCAAACTGCTAGCCATTCTTCAAATATGCAGATTCAATCAAAAGTTAAAATGATTATGAAAATATAATGAAATTCGCAGCTGAATTGCAAAAACTGGTGAACACATGCTAGTTTGTGTGTTTCTGAATGAACCTTTACATAATAGATTTACGTGACACAACATTTAAACCTGCAATTAATCATGTAAATATGATTGAAATAATACTTATAAGACCCTGCTATTAGTAGAAGACAACTTAAACATTAAAAGTAAAAATCAAGAGAAGACCTCCATAGAATTCTTTGGTGGAAAATATTTCCATTGTAATGGCATCCATTACTATAAAGGAATCCTGCTTATTTTGTTATAAAATTGGACAGATAAAGCAAGCAACTTTTATTTTTTTTTAAAAAGGGGGCAATAACAAAAGTCATTAATGATTAAACCAAGGGAAAGCCATAACACAAAAGATCAAAATAATGTAAAACAAGAAATGAAAAATCTTACCAAAGACTACAGCAGTAAAATAACAGAAAACAAAATCATCATCTGCAATATAGATATGGAGCTAGATTTGGCATTTGTGGTCCATGAAAAGTCCATTACTGGTGTTTTTTTATTATTTAAACATTAGATATGATTTCCCACTAATTGATATATAATTAATTAATAAATATTTCAATTTAATACATTTCCTTTTCTTCAGTAATCTGCATTAAGATCATGTTTAATAAATTTCTGGAAATGAAGATTTGATTTATAATTAACTCTAAAATCAACCATATAAAAAATGCACTAGAAGCAAAAAATTAATGGATATAAGAATAAGAAGTACAAGAAATGTTAAAAAAATCATAAGTTTTTAATTACTATTCTCTAATCACTGAATGAAATTTATTTTTATTTTATATAAAATTCTATAGTCATTATATTTTAAGTATATTTTTTATTCATAAATTTTCTTAGTAATTTGTCTAATTCTGTAATAATAATTAAATGATATGGCAATTTTATATTATATGCTAAATATATTCATATTGAAGCAGTTGGATCTGAGTTCGATCCTAGCTTCATGACATCTAGCCATAAGCCCACTTCAAACCCTAGTACTAACCTTAAATTTCCGATGCAGTGGGACTTTATACGTTCAATCCACGCTAATTTCCATAAAGAATAACTTATTTCATAAATGCGTATTAAAATTAATTAGTTTCAGATTTAAATTGATCAATTCTATTAATAAATTCATGATAGAATTATTCATGAATTTATATATTATAAATGCGTGGATTGTGTGTATATATTTGTAAATATTTAAATATATATAATTGTGTAAAAGTTTCATTGCATCGGGAATGTTTGATTTTATTTTAAATAATTTGTTAAAGTTTTATTGATTAAAAGCTACATTCTTTCGATATGCTTTCAGATTTTCCCTTTCCAAAAAACAACAGTTAAAGTTTTATTAATTAGAAAAAAGATAAGGATTTCCTAATTAAAATCATTTTTTGATTTTAAGAATTCATTTTCTAATTAGAAAATGAATTCAAGTTAATGAGTTTGAAAGCCTTATCGAAGGAATGTATCTAAAAACAATCAGTAAATCTAAAAACATTGATAATGAAAGGAGCGCTAGCCTGAAGGCATCAAAGGACAGTATATATAGCTCTGAAAAGTTTGGAAAAAAAAAAAGCCATCTTTGTTGTAGAGAAGTACAGTAAACTCGGTGCGTCTTAAATAGTGTTTCGATCATGGTAAGGGGCTAAATGTCAGGAATCTGGCTATCGGCTCCTGAAATTCCCTGAAAATCTTCAATGGAGCTGCTGAATCTTTTCCGGACCAATCATGCTGCTAAAATTATGAAAAGCCACTAAAATGCTGTTCAAGTAATCGACTAAATGCATGTCTATGTTTTTACCAACCCAGACGTGTAAACTAGGATCCAGCCTGGAAGAAATGGGTAATATATTTCCATAATGAACCTTAAACTTTCTGGCCAGTTCCGAACTTTACTTTACACTCCCTTTAAGAGCTCTTTTCATTCTATAAATGTAATAATCTCTGTGTAATAATCTCTGTGTAAACTTACTTTTATTTATGCTAATATATCTTAATTCTCTCAACTTCTAGTCTTTAAATTTAACTTCCCTTTTTCACGATGGCAGTTCATTTACTATATTATATATATATATTTTGTGTAATTTATTAATGTTGTTTATTTTTAATTATATGCCAATAATTCTTCGACTCGATGAGTTCCTTTGTTCCATTTGCCTTCTATAAAATATAATCTTAATTCTGATAGTTAATTTTCACCCATTAGAACTAGATTTATACAGTTCTATCAATCATCGAGTCGAAAGAAATTATTAAATGATTGTTATTTTTATCATTAGCTAATAATAAATTATTAGCACCGTTTCTAAGCTATGCCACCGCTATTTTCTCGTTTCACTAATATTTATTTATATATAATTTTAATATGTTTTTTTTTGCAAAAGGATCGATAAAGACTTTTTTATTTTCTATTAAGATTCAGGAAGGGCATGATGATTGGGGCATAATTAATATGATTTACAAATACTTTAAATAATTTTAGTTAAAAGCTTGTTTGACTTTGATTAAATTGATCAAGTCATCACGTAGAGCATTCTATAATTGGGTTTTATTTTTCAAACGATGACTATCAAATCATCATCTTCGAACGTTGCTGACATAGGGCAATCTTCCGCTCCGTCAGGCTGGTCGGTGATAATATTTCTGTTATTTTAAATTATCGAGGAAGAAAGCACTGCCTCTCCTGTTCATATTAGTCAAAGGGCATAAGACTTGTCATATGCAAGCCACCATAGGACTTAGATTATCGACCAGCTATCGTCTTTCAATTTCATTTTATAGCTCATAATTCGTCAGTACTGTTGCCTCTCTTCTGGTAAAGCCCGCTCTGATGCTCATAATTCGTGATGAAGTGATTTCAATTAAAGTCAAACAAATTCTCAGTTATTTCGAAGTAAATAAGTTTTCCAATAAAGATTAAAGTTATGCCCTAAAATACGTATCTTGCTCTTTATGAATGGATTTGCGAATGTGAAAATAAATATCACATTCTTTCGTATTAAAATTAGAGTAATAATTTCCTTTACTAATGAATACCTTTATCTGCTTTTTATTTTTTGTTGAGGGCATAGACATAGACTTTCAAATATTGCGTAATATTCATTGGCATATAATAAGGACCACCACTCTTATCATAATTATAAACTATGTTAAAGGCTAGAGATGATTAATATAATCATTATTTAAAATTCAAACAAAACAAATTATTATTATTAAATATTTTCTAAACACACTTGGTTTCTTAGTTTTTAATTCTTTTATAATTATTTTAATGTTAATACTCGCTGTCTGTGTTGGAAACCCGAACATATACATATGATTCAATTTAAAATTATTTTAGTGAGTTTATTATCCGATATTAATGTCAGTTCAGGGGTCTCTGATCCTCACCAACCATTGAGCTAGTATCTTGGTGCATAGCACTGTGCCGTCAACTTAGATTTCTACTAATCTGAGCTGGTGAGTTGGGTTTGAATTCAGTTTGATTCAGCTGAGTTTGGATCCGACTTGCGTTCAGGTGGTGGGTTTTCGACTGGTACAATATTATTAGTCTTTTTTTAATATAAAAAAATTATGTATATATTTTTTTAAAATATTTTTTTTTAAAAAAAAAAGTTATATATATGTCACATGATCATTATTTCTTATGCTTGCTCATAACCGTTATTAAAACAGGAAAACTCTCTCTATATATTGCCACTGTGTGCAAGCAAGTTCAGACCTATATGACTATATAAGCTAATGATCTTGGATTGAAAATATTATATTGTTTTCAATTTAAGTCTCATAGTTTTGTAGTTAAGTAGAGATAAAAGGTGGCTGCTCGAGGATTGCATTACATCCTAAGATCTAGGTGCATCCAAGGCTCCTCACTGATGAATGCCTCAAGCCAGAAACTAGTGTGGGGATATTGGATGAGTAGGCACTAGATGGGGATTTTATGCACAAGCCTTCTGGCATCCATTGATTACTCAAGCTTGCACTGAGTACAATACATATAGAGAGTTTTGCCTGTTTTTCATATGTATATGCCTATAGGTAAAATCGTGCACACACACACACTTTCTCTACTGATAATATAACAAGGATAATGACTATTATAACTGGAAATTTCCATCTAATGATTTATGTGCTCATCCAACTTGTATATATGTTTTGTGAGAGATTGCTAAATCTATTTATAATATTGTGTTTTTTTTAAATCAATTTTGATTTATTATTGTATAATAACTAAAGTGATTTTAATTAATTTATGAATTTTTGTTAGATGTTTAGATTTTCAAGAAAGCAGCTCTGCCCAGGAAACTAGTTCTGGGCAGGAGAATGTTCAAGAAAATATTTTAAATTGTCCTATATGTGGAAAATCTTTTTTATCATTGAAGGTAATATGTGTTTAAAATGTATATTTGTGCGTGTAATTTGTGTGATTATACATACATATATTTAAATGCGTTGTGGACAGAATTTATATTGATAGCCAAAATGCCAAGGACAACATCTCTAAAAATCATTTGCTCAAAATGCCAACATTCTGTAACTGGAGCAGAGCCATAGAAGTTTTTCAGATCTAATGATTTGCAAAAAAAAAAAAATCTTCACTAGCTATCAGTAAGAAAATGTTAAATAGACAGAAAGAAACTTCTTACAAAAAAAACAATTATAGACATTGCTGTGCTTCCATATATCCCAGCGATAATAGATAAACTAAAGAAAGTATGCAATCAGTATAATATTAGGATTGCTTTCCAAAACTATATTACACTGCAAAGAATTATAGGGGATTTAAACTCCCAAGTATATGAATTATGCTTGTATTTCAAAAATACTACAAATAATTCTAACTTATACAAAACCCAAATTGGAAATGCTGAATAACAAACTGCACCTATGAAATAACAAGGATGTGGAAGGACATATATGTGTGAAATCAGTTGATTCCCTGAAAAATGATTAAAACACTTTAAAGTAATGATTAAAGAGAAAAGAACACACATTTAAAATAGTAAATCATGCATGATTTGTTTGATTGGGAAAAGACAAGAATATTGAACAAAAAAATAAAAGAAAAGAAAAATTGCTCTTATTATATTGGCAGATAACTCCATAATGTTTGAAAACCATTCATTAAGATTGACCTTAAGAAAAAAATAGAGAAATTTGGAGAACTGTCATAGATAAATATATCAAAATTCTATTGACTGTTGTCTTTGTCCAAATAGCCTAATTGGTTAGAGCATTACTTAAAATTCAATATCCACAAAATCTAAAGGTCCTAAATTTGATTCACATACTAGTACTATCAATAATCAGACCCCAGTAACACCTGAAGAAAAGAGGAGAATAATACCTCTCAAAATATTGTTGTATAGTAAAGTTTGAATTTTTTTTATAGACATTTAACAATTATTTCTAGATGATATAAGTAGTCCAACACATAATTATAAATTTGTTGCATAATATTAAGTGTATTTTACAAAGATAATTAACAAATCTTTGATAATTATTAGAATAAATTTTAAACATTTAAAATAATTATTAACTTGAAGGGAAAATCTTTGAGTAGTTTAACAATATACTGACTGCTTAACAATATAATGCAGAGTGGATAGCATTCATTAAAATATATTAGTAAGAGGAGTCCAAACCAAATTTGAACCATCCAATTATTATGCTATCATATAAATAATTAAATACTATAATATCTAGGGAATAATATCATATAGATAAATTCAGCAAGTACAAAATAAGATATAATTAAACTTAACAAATTGAAAGAAATATATGATTTAGAATTAATTATTTTAAAAAGTAAAAAATGCATATTGATTGTGAATCAAATAAAAATTGCATCAAAAAAATAATTGTAAAATAGAATTTTAGCTTTTCAGAAATATAATTAAATTAAAACACTTGTTACCATAAGTGTGATTAACAAAACATTGATACATTGATAGAATTAATAGTGACAAATATTATATTGACAATATTTGTTATATGGAAATATATCATAATGTGTAACCTTCATATCTTTCAAATTTATGATTTTCCCAATATTTTATGATTGTATATGTGCATGCATGTGTATGTGAACAGAATGTATGTGTTTTTGGATATAGTGATAATAGTGTGAAAAAAAATAAAGTTACATAACTTTTAAATGAGATTGTATTTTTAAATATTCTGGATATTATGATTAACTAATCATACAAGCAAAACATTCCTATCAAATTATGCAGTGGATTTCAAAGTTTTGCTTTGCCATCACAATTAAGAGCATAATAAATCCAAATATGAAATGCCCATTCTGAGTAGTTCAAACATAGAATATTTTAAATATGAAGAGAACCTAGAAAAAATATTAATCTAAGTTCTGCTAAAAGAATTTATTAAATTCATTTTAAATTCAAACACTATATAAGTTGCAATCTAGTAAGCTCTGATCTACTGATAATAATACTAAATACAATATCCTAAGGAGATACACACATCTCTATGAAAGTAAAACTCTAGTATTTATGTCTTAAATATATATTAAATCATTAAATATCATATGATCACCATTCTTTATGTCTACACAAACTGTTTAACACAGAGGCAAAACTCTCCATACAATAGCACCACTCAGTGCAAGCCAGAGTAATATTAGATACAGGAAGGCTTGGTCCTAAAAACCCTAACTAGTGCAGTAAACTTTAAAAATATATTAAACATTGTAACAATGAAATATATTACCATTAAGCTGGCAGATATAGAGACTTCAGTTCCTTTGGTGTTTCAGTCTAGCTAATTGTGTCAAGATAAATTACACTATCATACTGAGCTTTAGAAAATAAATAAATTTAAAGAAAATTACACTTAAAATTTAAAATGCCAGTGTTAAAATTAAACAAAGTGAGACAAATGTGTGATGAAAAGAGAATGAGAAAATAAAAGAGTGAAGAATGGTATCAGATGTCGGTCTCACCTTATTTATACTATTGGTCATATGACCATATTACCAGACTTTATTAACCCTTTAATCTACAACTTCTTCCCTGATTAATTTGAATCCTTGACTTATTTATCACTAAGGAAAGTTGTTAATCAAAAATGATCAAATTAATATTCAATTTTACAATAAATCAATTTTTTTAGACACTTGAAATTAATTGAAACACTTCCTGGTTGCAAATAAAAATAACCAATTAAGAACTATACCAGCATATAAGTAAAATATTACATTATTAAAATTTATATTACATCTTTAATAAAACAAATATTAATTCAATTTACTACCTTTATTTTTTTACTGTTTTAAATTTAGATAATTCTCATAATAAGTCTTAAATTGTTTTTAAGAATATTTTAAAAATAATATTAAATGAATATAATATTTATTCATTCATACAATATTTATTTATTCATTACTTAAACTAACTTTATTAAATTCTTTTCTAATTAAATTGGCCTAAAATATTTAATTAGAATATTATATGCTAACATTAAAATGAATTAAAATATTACAGCTTTAGTTTTAGGTACCAGCAAATCAAAAATAGTGCTTGAATCTGGTTTCTTAACTTTAAAAGTTACTACAGGCATTTTGAAATATTTTAAAACTTAAATTAAAACTAAATTAGCATTATTAACTTAAAATTGCACTGTTTATCATTGGCCTTACCAGCTATTTAAGTTAAAATTCACTATTAAAGCTGTATAAAATTATTTTACAGTTATATAACAGATAAAGTACTGATATAGCAACCCTTGTATATAAAATTATGGCCTTACAGTGTATTAGCAACAATTTATTCACAACAAAATTAAACTATATAATCTTTTTTAGGTGTCTTGGCACAAAAATTTGACTTCATCTTTTAGTTTCTGCCAAAGCAAAAGTTATAATATATATATATTGTAACGCTATGGAAAATAGGGGGTTAATAAAAAAAGAAGCTGTGGTTACAATGTCCCATAATTGGGTAATTATTTGTAACAGTACACTACATTAGGAGATAATTATGAGATGGGAACCCATTATCCCCAAATAAACAAAATATAAAATTATATATAAAAGGAATGAGCATGAGAGATCACTCTGAGAAATATGCACAGCTAACTATAAATTCACCATCATTACACAAAAGTAACAACCATTCATCATCATGAGTGATTAAGAATAAAAATAAATCAACAGTCGATCTGGTAACTGGATTTAAAATGGATCTGCTATAGACCAGGATAATTATTTAGCCCTTGCTAGCTTGGAGCAGATTATTTAAACCGTAATTTGGATACACAAATGTAAGTGCTAATCCATAAGAATAACAACAGTAAAACAAATAATGCTGGAATACTAAAACATGCTGATCATCATCAATATTCTGGCCACTTAGTACCTTTAAGGTACTGGCCAATACCAAACTAAATAAAATGTAATGCATGGACTTTAAAGGATATTCCCTTTATGCTAATCCAAGATCATCACCATGTGGATATCCCATAACACTAAATATATCCCTACCCCATTATAGCTGTCATGCACAAATTTAGCTCAGGAAGCAAGAACATTATAAATTATTACTGTGAGCAAGAGAAATAAATGAATAAAACAGCTTATTATAAATAACCTTAAATAATTCATAGGCTTACTCTATTATAAGTAGTTTTATTGGGATCATAAAAAAAATCCTAGAACATTAAGCTGTCATGAAATAAGATCACACATACTGCAATTTATGAAACAGAAATTGGATAGAATAAAGAAATTAAGACAAAAATGTTTTTTAAAAACAATTATTTAATATCTAATCGATTAATAGTAATAAAAAATGACATGATAGTATGCAATTTCAAATGCCCATTTCATCAAAAAAATATATTTTCACAAAAATTATATTAACCAATCAATTGAGTTTTTATTCATTGGTTAACTTTAAATTGATTTAAAGTTTTTTTTTTTAAATGATTAAGAGTTTGGTAAACAATATTTTCCAAAATCAAAGATAAACAATCTTTGATTCAGCTTAACTACCCCCCCCCCCCCTTCTTTTTTTTAAAGAGGGAAAATGAATGAAAAGGGTAAAAACAGGTTTCAATAAAATTAAATTTCCAACAGATTTTTTTAAAACACTATTTCATAATTTGGAAGAGAAAATTGTCTGGGTTTTAGGAAAAAGATGTTTCACAATTTGAAAACATTTAATGAAAGTATTTAAAATTATTAATAAACATAAAAAAATATTAATTTTATGAAACAAAAAGTTATTCTATTAATAAAAATACAATTCACACACAATACCTATAATCATGGCTTTATTGTTTATGGAATCCTTTCCAGTTGTAATTTCTAGTTGTTTTTTTTTCCAATTTAGTTTTCTCCTTGAAAGCTTCTAGACATGTGCATGGTTAATTTGTCCTTTTCTTGGTCTGCAGTAATTCCAGGTTAAACAAAAATAGCAAATTTTGTCCATTGGGGTTTTCTTCTTGAATTTCCAGGTGAGTCTGACACAGTCTAAGACTCATTCTTTTGATTGAAGGCAAGGTTACAGATCACTTGGGGGGGGGGGTACCTTCCTCTACATTTTTATTCTAGTGAAGGTAGATCACATGGAGGAAGAATGATGTCTAACTTTTAGCTGAATTTAGCACATGATTTTCATTGTACAAACCATTTTTATGCCTAAACTCATAGGATGCTAAAAGTTTAAAATTTCTGTTATACTATATAGTAGCTTAGTCAAAAAATTTCTGCTGGCAACAGTTTGGTGAAGATCTTTCCTTCTTTGTTCTTTATCAGCTGAATTAAAACTTGACCATTCACTTCAACAGCCAAATTAGGAATTCTCTTCTCCCCAGATACTTGGGTCTTATGATTTATTTACACTTGCATTATTTGTTTTTTTCTAGAACAGTCTTACCCCCAAGCCGATTATAATCTGTCTCTTACATGATAATTTTCATAACAACCAATTGATACATTTTTATAAATATAATTGTTCAGTTATTCCTTTCTTAATCATAGACATTGAAAAATAACTGATTAAAAATAAAATTTACTAAAGTATTAAAATCTTAATTTGTTTTTTTTTTTTCTTTTCTCTTTTAAAATACTCTTAAACATTAAAATTTATCTTTCTAAAAAGGTTAAAATTAATATTTATTAAATAAGTTACAAAAAAAAAGGAAATTATTATTTTTTTGTTTTGTTTTCTCTTAGTACATTTTCAAAGTTTAAATTAAAACAATTAATTGTGAGAGAAAGAGTAAAAAAAACAACTTGATTACACTCTTTCACAATTCTCTCTCCCCTCCACAATCATTTATAACTCTTTATTAAAATATTCTCAAATTAAAATCATATTATTATTTAACAAATTTAATGTTTGAAAATTCTCATACTATTATATTGGGACTTAAAATATTTTGTTAAATAAAGATCCATTACATATGTATAGGAAAATTAAATATTTTTCCTATTAATTAAATAATTCTATACCTAAACCTGAGGAACATGCTGCCAACTATCTAATTTTTTTTTTTAGGTCAGCCATGTAGTCAACTGGTTACAATATATATACATATCTTAGTACTCTGCCATTGTTAATACTAATATAAAGTGCTGAAAACAGAGCTTAAATATATATTTTTTTATTTAAAAGAATTATATGAGCTGAGTATATTTTTGCAGTTTTTGCATCATATTCATGGTTATTCTGCCGGCAAGATCATGTCTTGCTTATTTGAATACTTTTTAATAGTATATACATTTTTTATACAATTATATAATTTTACCTAACTTGTACTGTTCAAGTTAATATGAAAAGGTAAAATAAAGCTAATAAAGTCTTAAATGCACTTTTGGCAGATTGCTGCCAGAACCATAGTTCTGAATAGAACTGCGCCATTAAAAATATGCATTATAGTGTTCGATCTTTGGTTTATTACATATTTAATTTGTGCAATGGATCATGTCTCCTTAATTTTATTCTTCTTTCTTTCCTCACATGTTATTTTAATAATATTTGGATCAAACCTGTGTCCATTTCCTCTTCATGATTTTAAAGTACGATGTGTTGGTATAATTGGACTTTGCTTTTACGTTTTTATACATTGCAGGGTGTTTTGTGATTCTTGCTTTTAGGTTAGTCTTCATTTCACCATAGTATATACATGGACAGCTCTTTTGGCTGGATCCAGTGGCATTGTACTGCAACAATTACTTATGTCAATTTGAGTCTGACAAAAAATATAGAGACTTACATTGCTGATTTGATGAAAGCTGGATACATTATAACAGACATATTGTACTGCAATAATTACTTATGTCAATTTGAGTCTGACAAAAAATTTAGAGACTTACATTGCTGATTTGATGAAAGCTGGATACATTATAACAGACATACATAAAACAATTCAAAAGAAATATCTCCCACAAAATAGTAAATATAAACAGTAAAAGCTGGATTGTTCTACCACAGTTACCACAAACAGCAAATAAAATTGCAAAGTTATGCTCCGACAAATTTAATGTAGGTTTCAGAATACCCAATCTAAACAAACTCTTCAACAATATGAAGGACCAAATTCATAAACTGGATAAGCCTAATGTCATTTATGCCATTAGATAGAGCCAAAAGAGTTGTCCATATACATACTGCAATGAAACCAAAGCTAATATAAAAGCAAGTCACACAACATGCTTTAATGTATAAAAAGTCAAAAGCGAAGTCCAATTATACCAACACATAAGTTTTTTACAACTATGAAAGAGAACACAGACCACAACTTTGATCCAATTATTGTGTGAGGAAAGAAATGGCAGGCAGTGCAAGATTAAGGAGGCACAAGATGAATATGTAATGAACCAAAGATTGAACAGTATTCAATTTAGCGTGAGTCTTCCCAGGAGAATAGCCATGAATATGATGCAAAAGTTTCAAAAGTATAATTGGCTCAATTCTATTAAATAAAAAAATATATATTGTATTTAAATTCTGTTTTTGGCATTTAATTTATGTGTGGAAATTATTTATGGATGAATTATATAGAAATTGATGAAATTTGGTTCCTTGATTCTTGTTTAATTCAGTAAGTAGACAAAAATGATATTAGTGAGGGAACTCATAGACTTTTTAAATTTTATTAATATTGTTAAAGTTAATACTTAGCAACAATCTAATTAGTAAGAAGAAACATGTCATGAAAAAATTAATAGAAAAATGAAGTTACTAAAAACATTAGCAGTTTATGAATCTTTATTAATATATCTTCTCTACCTTTGAAAAAGTTTTGGGGTGCGTCAATATGAAGATAATTTTTTGCTCATGACTTCAGAAATTAAAAATTTACTTAATTGTTGTATCTTTCATTTAAATGAAAGGAAATATGGTTCTTTCAAACATATAAATCATTTATACTGGAAACTTTATAAGAGGCAATTCTTTTAGAAATTGTGAAACAAATTGATCATAATGAATTTACTGCTTGTATGTCAACTGTAATGTTTTATTTCAAATTTATCTTCCAACATCATTGCTATTTAATACACACAACAATGTTAAAAATTTATTGTGAGAATTTTTATAATGGTTATAGTGCTAAAGAACTAATTTCTAACCCTTGTATACAATTCATCTTAAAAACTGTTTCAAATAAAATACTATTAAATGTATTTTTTTTAAGAGACTTTCTCATGATTCGTCAAAAGTGGATTGACAATGCTTACAGAGTAAGCCGAGAACTTTCTGAAATAAAAAAATTTACTCATCATCAAAAGAAAATAATTTTCAACACTTTTTATTCTGTAATTATCTTTTATTATTTATTTTGTCAACATTGTGAAAACCCTCTTGACATCAAATTTGTGGACTTTTTTTGTTTCACCTTTACATATAACAGTTAAGGTCATCCCATTTTTTATACACTTTTTTTTTTTTGTTTGTCTTAAAGAATAAGCATTCAAATATTTAGAATGTGGAAA
The DNA here is from genome assembly GCA_028023455.1 of Epiperipatus broadwayi. Taxonomy (NCBI): domain Eukaryota; kingdom Metazoa; phylum Onychophora; class Udeonychophora; order Euonychophora; family Peripatidae; genus Epiperipatus; species Epiperipatus broadwayi. The sequence continues at coordinate 950,647 of JAQFVV010000008.1, read as the reverse complement.
ATTCTCTATATTATTTGTAGTTGCTAATTAGATAAATATAAAGATTTACCAATTAAGTAATCTCAAACCGCATATGCTTTTATTCCTTCATGAGAAATTGCAATTGAAATAATGATTAATTTAGATGATATTATTGATTAAAAGCTACGAAGAACAATAAAAAAAAAAAGTCAATTATAAGGGCAACATATCTGATTTAAGTCCAATTTTATAAGATTTACTAACTTAATTTAATGTGCTTATGGCTATTCAAACCAGAAAATAAATAAATTTTGTTGACTTATTCCTTATAAGTAGTCTGCTCAAAAATAATCAGTATTTAATTACCACAACTGATTTTCTTTGAGTTCAAACTTATGATAAATTCAAGATAATAGTAAGAGATTCCTGTAGAAGATTAGGATTAAATTTTTGTACTCTTTAAAACTTTCAGTTGTTGAATGAAATTTTAAAAAAAGCAAATATATTAAAGAAATACTTTCAAAATATTATAGAAATTATATTTTATAGAATGTTAAGTTCATCAGAATTAAGCAAGAATGTGTCAACGTAAGATTTTTCTATTTACTCAAAAAAAAAAAAAAAACCTCTGGTGAGTACAAGTAAATTTTTATACAGTGCTATTCACATATTATTAGATATCATTATATTAATGTTGTAGTAGATATTTTATCAGAACCAGCAATGTAATGATTATTACATATGGAAATAGTTTTTTTTTAAAGAAAAAGCTCTTTGATAATTTAAAGTTTCCAAAAATGTTAAATTTTTTTTTACTTATGGAACATAATTTGTATTATTAATTTATTGTCTTAGCAAACTATTTTTTAATGTAGTTGCATGAATTGCTTTTGTTTAGATGAATTTTTATTTATGTAATTAATTTGTTTACATATATATATATATAATTTAGATGAGAAAAGTTCACTTAAAGAAATGTGCTGCAGAATCAAATGTATCACTGGTAGATTTAATGATAATGATACATCATCAAAAAACTTCTAGAATTTCAGAAACCAATGCTATTTTATCAAAAAAGCAAAAGTAAGTAACAAAACTGAATTCAGTATTTTTAATATATAAATATTTATTTATATATACAATAGTTGTTAGATTATTTGACTATTTATAGTCTCTGCTTTAAGTCTTATGCGATGTTGTATTGCTAAGTCTACTAATATATGGTTGGCTGAAGATCTCTCAGCCCCATATAGCTATTTGAGTTGGATAGCTGGGTTTGAAGACATGTAGGTGTCTGAAATTTTCAGATTTTTCACTCAATAGATAACTTTTAGATAAATGCTGGCTTTGTGTTGGTATTTTTAGATCTAGTGTCTGAAGCTATCCTACCACCTCTGAGGAGTGCCAAAGCATGAAACCATTGGTCAGAGGTTTGGGGTAGGGGTTCCTGACAGAAATATTTTAAATGCTTTCTCTGGCTAAGCATTTATCACAAAACTTGTTGAGTAATTGGCAATGCTCATTGTTTATATCTTACAAGCTTAAAAGAATGGGGTCTTGTGATCTATGACTCTATTTTTTTATTTGACTATAAGTTTTAAATTTATTTTTTGATGGTTTTTCATTGTTGAATAGAAAACAAAATATACCTACTGTCCATTAAAAATATATATTATATTCATTCTTACTATATTTTCAAAATAGTATTGAACAGTATTTTGGTACTATTGAAAAAATACATTGAAGATAGTATATGTGTCTTCATATAGTTTAAGAAGTAGTTTATATATTCTAAAATAAAAATCTATTTTCAAATAAAATTTAATTTTTATTTAGTGTATATTTACATTGAAATGTTATGATCTCATCACAGTATTAATAAATCTTTTAACTTGTAGAATGTCAGATGCGTAAATTTTAATATTTTTATTTATTTATTTATTTTAATTGTGAAAATAGATAAAACATTTTCATTTTAAGAATTATGCTAAATATTTTATAATGTTGCAAAATATATTTACTTCTATTCATAGTTAATGTATTTAATACTTTTATTTAATTATTTTAAAAATAATTTTTTTAATTATGGATTGTTCTATGCATATATATTGTGACCTTTTATTTAGGCCACTGTATTAAATAGTCCAAAATTTTGAATCTTAAAGATATATCTGGCATTAATAGCTTAATAAATAACTTTAAATAGAGACTGTTCCAGATACACTAGAAAATCTGCTTGAGTGTAGAAGAGATTTCCTATCCATTGTCAGCTGTCAATAGTGATAAAATGATAATTTAACAGTAGTAGTAATAATTTGAGGGTATAAATATGCTTGCTATTTTATTATTATTGAATAGTAATTGGAAAGATTAAATTTATAAATCTTGTAAATGAATAATTGTAGTCAATTCTTTAAGCATATTTTTATACTGAATTAAAACAGTATTGAATATTCTGGGTAGTTGTCAAAAATGAAGGTAGATGGAGTAATATTAATTATATGCACATTATCATGTTATTGGTTGATTTTAATTATACCACAATCCAATGTAATACAAGGTATAAATAACTTAACATAGTTTGTGGGGGGGAGGGGTATCAAGAAACAAAGTCAGAATAAAAAGGACTTCAATATGTAACACCTATAAAATTAAAGAAGAAAGAAAGAGCTGAAAAATTTGTAACATTGGAATTTAATTGAAGAAGATTACAGGGAGGTATGTATTTAAAAACATGGAATAAGAAATTTTACTCCTTGTATATATTTCTTCACTATTTTTCCATTGATCTAAAATTCCTGGAATTCATATTACAGGAGAAAAGAAAATGAGAACCATATTGAGAATTAATTGTCTGAACAAATACGACTTCAAACTCAAGACTAAACAAGAAAGTGTAAGCATGGACTTTTATTTTATTTATGTTAGTCAGTTTTTATATTTAAAAATGACACGTGAATTATTTAGAGAGGCAAGAAAAAGAAACAAATGTTTTTCGCACTCTTTATAAATAACGAAGAAAAATAAGTTTGCTGGTAAATTATAATCTTAATAAAAATATAATCCAGAAATAATTTTGAACAAAACTTTTAAGAATTAAGTTACACCAGTCGTTGCTCAAATCATATCACCTTTGAAACAATAAAATATTCACTTTTAATCTGGAATTTCGCCTCAAAATGATTTTAAACAGACTGTAAGTACTAATTTTATTAATCTGCACTTTTACATTTGTTTTTTAAAAATTTACGTTCACATTAAGCTTGATTTAGATCCCACCTTGATTGAGTTGAATAACGTCATCTCCTAACGTTCATGGCTGGCCTACAAGGCTCCAAGCCTTCAACAACTAACATGGAAGAGGGGGGTGAATTACTTCAAAAATCTATAGTGGATAGTCAGGGGAAAAAAATATATAAACATTTAAATTTCCCAATAACAAAGCAAAACAAATCAGATAATTTATCAAAAGCAAAATGCTGTGTTTCTAAAATAAACACCAGCGCATTGAACGATAAAACGTTAAAACTTGGCAAACAAACACGAAGGGAAAACGACAAGGATAAGTTTCTTCATACCAAAGAGAAAACACTTAAAACAGAAGGAAACCCTTTACAAGACCCTTCTGATGGAGAATTAACTCCTCACCACATTGTTAAATCAACTTTAAATGAAAAACAAAAATTTTTTTTAGCCAAACATAAAATCTGCAGCGGCGAAAATACGCAAAAAGCAACTCAAATTAGAACAACGCGATCAGTTAACGTCAATCATGCGAATGTTATAGAATACAATACCATGAAGAGTTCTATCAAGCAAATTAATCTTTCCGCGAACAAGAGAAAAAATTATGAACCCAGTTTCACATCAACGCTTGTGCCTGAAAACAAAACAAAAAACCCAGATCACACTAGTAGTGAAGAGTCTACAGACATCAGCTCTTCCTCTGAAATAAAGCAAAACATTGGATATTTCAAACATCAAGATGATAATCACGATTCCAATAAAACAACAAATGAACAATTTAAGCAATCACAAAGATATATAACTAAACCAGATTATACACAAAAAGATAATATAACAGCCAACACTTATGCAAACATTGTAAAATCCAACAATAATGACAAATCAGTAACAGGAAACATAAAACACAATTCAAATAATCTGCAAGACAATAATGAAGCCACACAACAATTGATTGAGTTGATGGGGGAGTTGGATGAGGCATCAGACACAGGAATGTTTATACATGAGCCATCAAACAGTTCTCATGACCAACTCAATAATCATCAGCTTTATACTGAAACAGTTACCAAATTCAATGAAGCCATGCCACAAGGATTACTAAAATCTTTTGCTATCTTCAATGATGAAGCCTCACTCATTCTGTCCACTACAGACCACTTACTAAGATTATTCCCTTTTCCAACCAGTAAACTCTTCGACCTGCTAAAAGCCCAAGATCTCTGGAAAGTTATTCAAAGGGTATCATATCACCCCAACCCTCGTTATATAATCCTCCAATTTACAAACATCATGGCAAAACAAGCTTTTAAAAATAAATATAGGATACTTGATAACAGATACCTAATTACCATCAATCCAAACATAGTCCGTGACACTTCAATAAGTGGCAGGGTAAAAAATTGTGGTCTGGGATTCAATATTTCTGACTTACAAAACCTTCTAATGCCTTATGGGCAAATCACTTCTTTTAAATATCTTAGGGTCCCTGGAATACAAGAAGAAGTTCCGCAAAACATAGCACTCTTTCGAATTACATTAAACTTTCGAATTACATTAAAAAAAGGAATAGTGCCATTAGATATCCCCCCCACAATCCGTATTGGAAGAGTGCCTCTTTTCATCTCATTCTGGGGAGTAGAATCGCAATGTTTCGAATGCAGGAAGACGGAACACCTGCTGCGCAACTGCCCATCCAGACAATGCACCTCTTGCGGTACCTTTGCGGGTCGGTCACATCGGTGTGGTTCAAAAGAAGAGCATATACAAGAACAACAAAACATGCAACAAACAAAACCTGAAATAGAACATAATCGAGATATAAATTTAGAGCATGAGACTTCTATCAAGCTGAAAACATATAATCATTCAACAAATGATTCTCATCAAAACAACATAAAAGATCAAAACCAATGCCAAGACACCAACCCACTGGGATGCCACCAAACATGTCAAAACAAGACAAGCAAAACTTATTTCTCTTCAACAGACACTTGTTCTGACTTTGAGCAAGAAGAAATGGATCCTGAAACTAGGCAAGAAGAAACTGCAAGCCTCACAGAGTCTGGGCCTGACCATGTCCCTAAACCCTTCACCACACCACGCAAAAGGAAAAAGCGCCGCAACAGAAACACACAATCCACCACCTTTGTTCACAACAATAACAATAGCGGAAATATCGATTCAAATGAGACCACCTCAACCTCTGATGACATACAGTGCAATGCCAGTCCCAACTATAAAAAATGGAAAGATGAATCCCTAAAATCAGATAATGACAATACATCAAACTCATATCATACCCAACCTGAAGCTAATACCTCTGGGCAAATAGCCCCCCAAGATTTAACATTATGGATCCCATCAACTGATCCTGAAGTCTGCCTAATGCAAAAAGACAACCAGCTCACTGCAAGTATTCTAGCTAATGAACAAGAAACCAAGCAACCTACTTCAAAATGTCATTCACAATAACGTCACTCAACGTCAGGGGGCTTAACTCCAAAGACAGGGCGTTTGCTATCTCACATTGGTTCAAACTCCAAAAACCAGATATACTTTGCTTATCAGAAACTAAGCTTCACCTTCACACAGACCCCACGATAATAAAAACAATTGAGAGCTTTGGTTACTTTATATACTCATTCTCCATCTCAGCTACCGCTGGGGTTGCTCTTATCATCAATAGAAATTCAATTATTGACTTCTTCAAAATCCTGCACATAGATACCAATTGCATTATTGCTACTATACAAATCCGGGGTTTTCTGTTCACTCTTATCAATGTGTATCTGGTTAAAGATGAACAAATAGTACACAAAGTTATACATAATATAAACATAGCAATTAGATCGAACCCTAGCCCAGTTATCTGGCTTGGTGATTTCAACCACACTTTTGACCATTTTGAGAAAAAATATTTAAAGATGGTTGCTAGAAACATACACAGTGGGAAAGCACTCTTTCATGAAGGAGCCTTCTCTTTCTATACCAGAAGTACTCACTCGCTCATAGACCTCATATTCTACTCTCCTGAAATGATCTCGTTCATAGATACACAGCTCTGGCCTATTGCCTTTTCAGATCATCTCGCTGTTCAAGCTACCATCAAATTGCAACCACAACTTCATACATCAACCAACCTCCCCCGGACGATGAGATTACTCAACAGGCACAATGTGCCCCCCCCCAATTAATCTCAGATATATACATCACCTTTCAAGAACAGAAGATATGGAATCTACCAGCATTACAAGGATGGAATACATTTATAACCACAACACAAAAGTTTATTAACCAATACAATAGATACCAGAAAGGGCCATTAAGATTACTCTCAGAACTTGATCGGATTACATCTGAACTGAAAAGCATCCAAGTTACAGAACACAACATCCCACAAATTCTACTCCTAAAACATACATATAAACAAACCAGAATGACTCTTGTGGAATATATTCGTATTAAGCGAGCACGCAATTATCTGGAACAACAAGATTGTTGGACTCCAGGTTATATCAGATGGGCCCTCGGGTCAGGAAAAAGAAATCACACACCCTCCTCTTTGTGCCTTGACGGTATTACTTACTCTGGCATCAGTATGCTTAACAAAATTAGGGATTATTATTCCACCAAACTGCAGCCCATTGGAACTGTTACCAGACGACACAAATTTGTGAAAGACTCAAATAACTCTCACAGCATTACTGAAGCTGATATCATCTCCAAAATTAAAAGCCTGCCTGAACACACTCATCCCGGCATGCACGGAATTCCTAGATTTCTTCTGTTACACTTGGAAAAATTTACCATACATGTTACAAGGGGAATCATTGATCTCTTAGCCACTGATAGCCTACATCTTCCAGGGATCTATCCTATATCAGTGGTCCCTTTCATAAAAAAGAAAGATCTACCTGTAGACTTAAATAACATTAGGCCAATATCCATGGTTCCTCTCCTAATCAAAATTATCGAAAGCATTATAAAAGATAAAATTCAAGAGAAAATCATATCAAAACTTTCCAGGCATCAATATGCTAAGAGGGGTTCATCGACTGGTGATGCTGTAAGCCGATTTCGACTCCTCGTTGATCATATCCGTAGAACAAAACAATCCCGGCCAGTCGCAGTCCAACTAGACTTTGCCGGGGCTTTTGACTCTGTCCGAATAGATGTACTACTTGGTGAACTAGAGGCTCTTCAGGTTCCTTTGGCATACATTCAGATCATAGAGAATCTCCTAGCAAATCGAGAGATTTTTTTTCTCTAAATGGGAGAATTGCCCCTGGGTTCAAACCCTGCATCTCCATTCCCCAGGGCTCCCCATTAAGTGCTCTCCTCTTCATGATCTATATAAATCCCTTGCTTTTGAGCATTGAGGATGCACTCCCTGGGATCTCCATCCCTCTTCTTAATGAAAACATCTCCCACATCTCCTACATGGATGATGTAGTGGTGTTTCTTAAATCACATGAAGAAATAAACATTCTTGAAAGCCTATTACAGCACTATGCTCAGACGCATGGGCTTACCATTAACAGGAACAAATCGGCAATTTGGAATATCAAAACAGCTAACAGGATAACAGGTTCATTACAAGCTATGCCTCAGCCTTTCTTGGGATTCAATATGTCACTATCCCCTACAGCAATGAGGATGGAAACACAACGAAGACTACTAAACAAAATAGACATCACCATAACATGCCTCTCAAGAATATATATATCCACATTTGGAAAGGTTTCACTCTTAAACTCCCTCATACTTCCCAAGATTATATATTATCTTGCGGGTTTTAAACCAACAGAAGCTTTCATTAAAAAAGTAGAATCCCACTGTCTGCGACTCTGTAGAGGTGGGCGCAGATCATTTATCAGTCTGCGCACCCTTCAAAAGCCAAGAGACATGAATGGACTGGGACTGCATTCAATAAAGGTATTCGCAATACAGAGAACTTACAATATGATCCATAAACTTTATTCTGATTGCAGGACCTTCCAATGTCCGCTTCCCAAAGAGCAAGTGCTTCCCACTGATAGACCGCCCCCTCAGAGGTTCACTCCCATCTGGCTTCAAATACAGATCTCATACATTTTTACGCACATAGCACCTTCCGCGTCCATGTTCAATTCAAAAATAACCTATTGGGAAGCCTTCAACCTATCCAACTCAAATACCCAGAAGGCACACACTTACCTCCCCATCGACATAAACAAACTGCGCAAACTAGCCCGTAGATTGAAACTAGCACCTAAACACACAGACTTCCTTCTCAAAATTAACCTTGGTAGCCTCTCCACTGCTATATTTCTTAATAGAAGAGGCTTCCGCATAGATCCCATATGTTGTCTCTGTCTTTCCAGCCCAGAAGATATGGACCATATCCTTCGCCTTTGTCCGGTCTGGCAAGGACTAAGACAAAACTTCCAGAAACACATTGATAATAATGGTCCAGATCTAACATCTCTTGAAGGGGTTTTAAATAGAGGCATTTTCGCTGAAATCAGGCTTGCCACCTACATAAACTTTGCCATCTGGTTGACCAGATGCAAGGTGATTTTTCAAAAATTACCGCTTAACGAAATCAATAACTGCTTCCTCAGCATAATTAAAAATATCCAAGAAACAGACAAGAGAGAGGCCGATCCATACCTGGCCATACTAACCTGGGAATTCACAACTGGTCTAAACAGCACCTCTCCAACCAACCCCTAAATAATTTATATGAAAATATCTATTATGATTTAATATCTTATTATGATTTAATAAAACCCTCCAACCATAACTTGCCAAAACAGGGTTTACTAACAAAGGTATTTCGTTATAGACTAGATGAATAATATTCACCTTGCATCCACAGGCTAAGTTCTTCACTATCATTCATTTTATATTCTACTGACTTTTGGATCATTTCTTCTTTGTATATACCACCCTGTAACCTCGTCTAGTTATTTCTTGTTATCTTTTTATTTTATATTTTTATTTTTTGTAATCACTTATAGGTCAAATAAAATTATCTTGAAAGAGAGGGAAGTTTGATCAATTTAAAAAAAAAAAAACAAATATGTGAACTTATTTCCTATTCTTATTAAAGAAGAAAAATCATCTGATAAATTTTTTTCAGTGCAATTTTGGTTTTGTTCTTGAAAATGGAAAACGTTACAGTATTTTCTCAATGCAAGGATATCGTATTTATAATTGCTAACAATTGAATAAATTCTTCCTAGTATCATTAAAGAACATATTAAAATTTACTGATAAAAATCAATAAATAAATATCTACTTCTTAGTTTTAAAAATGCCAAGATCATTTTAAAATTATTCCAGATATTACCGTGGATGGAAATGATTTTGAAAAATTTATCTTGTTGGCCTGACTAAAATTATAGCTTCATTTTAAGGAAAATTGTCTACAGAAAATGTGAATAAACATGGTATTCTTACTTTGTGCTACACAGTTTTGGAAGTGTTTGATTTCGTTTCATTGTATCAGGATCAAATATAATGAAACAGTAAGATTCGTATTCGAATCTTAAGTTTCACCTTTTTTTCTATCGTCTCTCACTCATCGCTCTATTCTACCCAAATTTAAACTTTTTGGTATCGAATTGTGTGTGTAGCAATATTAAAAATGTATAGATATATATAAAATTCAACATAAACACGCACACGTTTTGATCTCAAATTTAAGGCAATAAATAAAGATAAGTAATATAATTTAGATTTCTTCTTTTAGTTATATAAAAATATGTATTTTTAATCATTTATTTGGAATTGTAAAATTCGTAATTTATTGCTGTGTTTAAATTTCATTTAATAATAATTTTAGAAATCAGATGTAATATTTAATTAAAAGTAAAAGTAATCGTATGTTCCCTTTTTGTCTTTGAAATTTTAAAAAGAATCGGTCGGTGAGAGATAATAGATTAATTAAAAAGAAAAATTCCCTAAAATCTAATTGCAAAAACTAAATGTAAAATCTAAACATAAACAATAGAACGGCAGTTTTCTCTAATTAGAATTAACAAAAATGCATTGATTATCCTCAGGGCAGATTAAGTGGAATCTAAAAATACACTAACAAAAATGTGAAAGATAAGATCTAAGAAGAGAGGCCATCTTAGACTTGCTAGAAACAGGCACTTTAACTTTAGCTCTGCTCTCGATCAGTTGAGAGTCTCCAAAATATTAAATAAATTGTTCCTGCCACGGTATGACCGAGTAAAAGCGCCCAGACTATTCTCCGCCCGGGAGATGGCCTATCGGATGCCAAACCTTCCATTGCCCTTCATAAATTCAACCACGAAGATCTGCTGCCTAAAATAATGAGAAAGCTGCTGCTGCTGTTAAATTAAATGAACCACCTAAATACAGGAAAGAACTGCTAATCATGAACAATTTGCTACTAACCAATGGAATCGGAAAACTTCTCATAAAACAGGTACCTGTGTCCAAATTCTCTAGAGTACTCTACTAATATGCTATAGCTCATTCTTCATACTACTTATATAACTTATAAAATGTAAAATTATCATTTGTAAAACTAAAATTTAATAATTAATTTATTGTGTAAAATTTTTCTAATAATCTAGCTTACCTCACTCTATCTTTCTTGGGTACGTATTTCTAAAATCTACATTTTATCATATAATTATCGCATGCTCATAATTTTCTAAGTTTAAATCTATGATCGCTTGAAACAGTGAATGCGTGTCAAATTTTCATTAATATTTACTTTCATAAATAACTTAATTTTCATATAAATCGACACGCATTCAATGCTTCATTTATTGTAATGCAGGGGTCTACTACTTAGCAAATGGCTGGCGTATTAGTTGTAATAATCACCTAGTTTATATATGTTTTATATTTATTAAATCTTAATTAATAATTCCATAAAATTACATTTCTTTGAGAGTCGCCAACGTTCTTTATTAAATGTTGATAATGTAGGGCCGAGTTAGAAATATATTTAAGTCTTGACAGGATTGTCTGTACATTATACATGTGCTATGTTTTAGAGACGCGATGACCCATTACAAGCCGTGAATATTCCGGATTCTATAGGGTTGAAATTAACCCCAGTCGTCCTACACAAGCTGACAAATGAATGTCCCGTAGGACTTGACGACCGTCATGCAGCCAGCAGGCAAATCGCGGCACGAACCGCTTGTCCCTGGTTATGCTTATGTGACACCTTACTTCTTTGGGCCAATGGCAAACGCCAGCCCATCATTCTTATAAACTCATTCACGGCTTTGCAGTTTCAATATACTGCCATTCCATATCGCCTTTCTAAAACGTACCACGTGTTTCTTTAACTAACTTTATTATTCTATGTATCACTCTGCCCCTGCATTATCTTCATAATTCACTCTCAAATAAATGTTTGCCCCTAGTTGTTAGTAAATATTTTAATTAAATAAATATATGTCCGCCGCTACTCTTATAAATTTTACTTTAGACTCTTGCATTGCAAAGGTATAAATCCCTCAAGGCATGCCTTAGAAATACTTGCTCGAGAATTTTAGGTAGCTAGATTACGCCTTCAAATAAATGTCTTTCTTTTGTAAACATTACAGTATCGGAAATACCGCTACTGAGGTCTTAAATATAAAATATGTCTAAATAAATAAATGTATTCTTTAATATATAATAGTATCGCAAATCCCGCTACTGAAACTTTAAATCTATAAAATATTATTAGTAAATGATTTTTTTTATTAAAATGTTTCAATAAATAATTTTAAACTATACGTCTGCAGTTACGTTTTATTTATTCGATACCCATTCTATATAATATTTCCTCGATTATGTAAATATGAATGTTTAATTAATATTAGTTTGATTATTGGCTAACTCGAAAATAAAATCATGAATCTCTTGCATATCCCTGACCACCGTGCCTAAAGAAATGTTTACTAATGTCGCATCAGATGCGTTGTTTCATAGATTGTATTGTGGAACCGATAAACTATGTTCGAACTTAGTACTACGGGTGGCTTCGCTACCTAGATGGTGCTGCAGTTCTATGTGGTGGTCGAATTCTGCACTATGTTAACGAGTCACACGTTTTCTGACTGTTACAATAATAATAATAAAAATATATAGATGCGTTACTCATAAAATGTTTTGCCCATGGTATCAGTTTCCCTTATCAGTCAGCTCATAAGAATGGAATAAACTTTGCAATAAAATAAAGTGGGATAAAATGTTCGTTTTTTGTTTATTACTCATGTTTAGTATTATAATATACTCTTTGTAATATGTTATTGAGGAATATATATATTTTTTTGGTAAGAATATATATTTACTTTAAGGACAGATAAATATTTTCCCAGTTGGTTGAAAATATAATATTAAATCTAGTTTATCTAGACAGAGAGAAAGAGATATTCATCTCTCGCACTTTTAAACTAGCTTCTGATATTGTATTGATGGGTAAACAGGCAATAATATGTCAAAGGTATAGTATAATAACACAATCGTTTTATTATATGGAATATTTTATATAAACATTTTACATTTATTAAATTTTGCCTATGAATTAGCATGTCCACTCTAATTATAGAATGTAGGCTATTCTTCATTGTCTACATGTGTGTTTCTTGTTATAACAAAACATTATCATTATTTTTTTAAAATAATTAATGTTGGTTAACTTACAGTGTTAGTTTGTTTAATACACTATTAGTTTATGCATTGTGAAATGAGATATCTATCTTTTAACTTTTATTGTTAGAATTAATTTTATCTTGCTATTGTATTGACAAGAATTTGTGATCATTTTTATCTGATAAGTATATGTAGCGTATAGTGGCATTAAATATAGTATCATTGTTATTGTGCATGGGTAGATAGAGCACCCTCCCATTGCTTATCCCATGAGAGGATTACATTGTTGAGGCTGATAAATAGTTAATGCTTAGTTAGCACAGTTAATCCCTAGAGAGGATTGTATTCATAGCCCATATTCTGTTTCCCTGTGACGAGACAATGTCCACACATTTTGTATCTAGGAAAAAGGTATTGGAATCAGCTATATTATTGTACAACTATAATGTTGTTTTGTAGAGCCTCACTTTATTGTTTGAACCCTCATGAGGTTATGTAGTTAGTTTTCCACCATGTATGGTGAAGTTCTTAGTATTCTAAAATTATATAGCAATGATAGGATAAAGTTAGATTCAGGGACACTGGTTTATCTATAGGGTTTGCCTAATTGTGAATAGTGTACATATGATGTTGTAGTATCTTCATCAGTTTACAAGCAAACCAACCATAACTTACTAGTAATTATGGAAATTCTGTCTGGCATAGCAAGCATATATATGTACGATGTTGCTTCATTTTCATCAAGCAGTAATTCACCGATGGATTGGTAAGACAGGTTAATGATTAGAATGATTATGTTGAAGACATAGGCAAGGTTTTGGTGTCATATATACATTTGACTTCTGATGTCTGTCCCCACATTAATATAATAAGTTTCTTCATATCAAGTGATAATAATTATTATTTGTGCTACATATGATAATTGCCCTTATCATATTCTTGCATAATTAAAATAGCTATAAAATTTTCACTTATCCCAAAGATTTGAATACACTTTTATTTTATAATTCGAATGTTAATTTATGTTAAATAAAGTTTAACCTTCCTGTTCTATAATATAAAATAGAAGAAACATAGCTGGTAATGATAGTGATAATGAAGGTATCACTATACTATACTATTTTATATACTATGCGTGTATTTAATGGGATATACATTAATTTCTATACCTGATTTTGTATAATGTTTCTGACTTAAATCAGATAATGTTTCTGAAATAAATTTGTAAATAAATGTAAATAAATATTGTTGTTTTAAAAGTTTATTTAGTTGTCTGTAGTCTTATTGCTAATCACCATAGACCCTATTATTGTTATTGCTGTCAACACATTATCTTATTATTTTGAAGCCATCATCAATCAATATAGTATATTTAACTATATGTTAGTATATCATAATAATTTTGTTAAGCCCTATGGTTTAAGAGTACATCTAAGGCATCATCACTTAATAATCAAAATATTGTTAACCTAGGTTGCATATTATTTTAAATAGTATATTAAAAGATAAAACACTTAATTTGCATTTAATCAGTTTATTTGAACCGCAGATATATCATTCACCAATTTTGATCACATTGCTCATAGTTATTTGATAAAAGGAAGTTGGTAAGTTATTGTGTTTAGTTATTGTGTTTAGTTATTAAAAGTATTCGTATTTCTTGAAGCTTAAAGTTCATAATATTATGGAGTTTATAAAGTTTAGCTGGAATTGCCAGATATTGTTTGTTAATTCTATTTTGTAATAAGAGCTGTTTTTTTGCTATATTTGGGTAGTGGCAAAATCCCTCTCACTGACCCAAGTATATCTTGTATAATAATATTTAAGTTGTTGGAACCCTGATAAGAATAAGTTATTAATTTGCAGTGTAAAATTTGAATTTGTGATAGAATTTGAATTTGTGATAGATTTTATATCTACAGTTATTTATTGTACTTAGATTCGAGTTATGTTATTTTCATAGTTTTTATTAAAGTCAACAAAACTTTAAGGTGTAATTTGCTTCTGTTTTAAAACGTATAGGTTGTTTGGACTTTATGGTGAATATTTTGGTTTTGTCAAACTTGGAATCCCTATTTTATTTAGTTTATCTTATTATCATTTAATACAATCTTAGTTTACAGTTCAAGATCTCCATCATCAACATTGTTCTACGATTTCATCTTGATCTTTCTTTTATTTCTTCATTCTTATTTCATCTTACCATCTTAATCAGTCATTAGCTCTTAATCTATCATTATCTTAATCTTTCAGTATTCTAACACAGCTTTGTCTTCTCTACGTTCTTAGGCTCGTTTAAGTTTTTATTTGATTCTTATTTATTTTCATCATCTATTTAATTATCTACATTCTAATTTATTAACTACTTAATTTATAATTCCAATCTCATATTCATTTCATAGACCGGATTAATTATTTATGAGTTTGACTAATATTATGTTTATCTCATAATATTTTGTTTGGGGATTTTAAAGCTGGTTTGACCAGAAGTTATTATCTTCATGATCACTTTGTAATCTTCTTTAGATTTGTGGTTTCATGCTAACCAGTTCAATTTTCAGAAAATCAATATCTTTGTCTTAACATTTAATTTATGTATATGATTTGTTGGGAATCATATGAGGGAGGTTACAATATATATATTTAGTGTAACTAAAGTTTAATAAAATCTTGTATTGTACATATAAATGGTCTATTAAAATTATTATCATTATAAATGTACTGTAGAAAATTAGCATAAAGCTGAAAATTTGGATTTGATATTGAACAAGTCAATATATTTAAATGAACCCTACTATGTATTCTGAACTGCATAAATATAACCAGATATGTTCTAGCAGTGCAGAGTAGCGTTGTACAATTGTGTGAGCAGAAATTGTACAACCTTGTGAGCAGAAAAATGCAAGGTGTGTTCTAATCGTTGTAGAAGTTAGTTAAATGGTTAAAATGTTTTGTTTGATTAAATTATTGCAGATGCATATACAGTTGGTAAACAGAAATCTTACCCCTATATATAGCAGAATGGCATAGTTGTCAGGATGGAGCAGATATAGAATGAGTCAAATTGACAGTAGAATGATGTGAATCGGAAATTGAATGACTGTAGTCATTCGTTTATGATGTAGGAACTAGTTTAAGTTATAGTTGATAAATAATGGCAATGTTGAACAGTAGTATTCACATATTTGATATTAACAACATGTTGGCATGGAAAATATATGTTGAGCACATCAAGTGTTCTATGCTAATAAATAAAATTTATGAAAATAGACTCAAAATAGCTATGCTTTTAATTATTTGCTGGCAAAGGTGTTTTACAAATCTTCAAAACAATTGTGTGACCCAAAAACTCCTGGGGACATTGCATATGAAAAGTTAAAAGAGAAGTTAAATGTATATTTCCAGCTGGCAATTTCGAAACGGGTATCCTGTCTGCAATTTAGGATAAGGCAATTACCTCAGTAGCATTATATAAACTGTGATAGAATATTTTGTATGCTTGGAAAATTGACAATTTGCCTCAGAGTTAGAAGACATATTGTTTGACCAATTATTGTTTGGAATCTCTGATCATAGCCTAAGAAAAACTTAGTTAAGTGAGTCAAATCTGAATTATAAGATAGCCCTTAGAAAATGTTTGGCACAAAAAGTTAATGTTAGAAGAAACATCAGAATTTAAGACTTTAGTCAGAATGCAAAATAATTTGATTCCTGTAAATAAAGCACAAGCTTTAGTTATGAGTTTGAAGATGTCAAAGAAAAGTTTAATCTGTTATTGCTGCAGTGAAAAAGTCATGTTAAGAAATTTTGTAAATTTAAAATGGAGAAATATAATGTTTGTAAAATGACATTTAAAAATATAATGTTTGTAAAATGACATTTAGTTCATGGCTGCAGAAAGTGAAACACAGTTAAGTCTGGACTTTAAATCTGGGGAGACAGATTAAGTGGCAAAAAATTTGTGAAAGTAAAATTACAATAGAAGTGGACAGTGGTGCTAGCCTTTCTGGATAAAAGTTAATGGCAGCAGTAAAAGAAAATACACAAGTATTAGCTACAGATATGAATGGCAACAGAATTGATTTAAGTGAGAAAGTTTAATATTAATGCTAAAGCTATTATTTTACCATTACACATTGTAAAGAGTAATATAAGTCCTCTACTAGGAAGAAATTGATTTCATCCATTGGGAATTCGTCTTAAAATAATGTAGAAAGTTTAGTTAGAAAAATGTTTCCCCATTTATTTAAACCAGGATTAGCTGAATTAAAAGCATGGCTGATGGATATTGAAATTGTAAGTGATGCTCAGCCTATAGTATGCAATTCATGTAAGGTTCCTTTGCCTTAAAATCCCAAAGTTGAACAGACTGTTAATGATATGGTCGATAAAGGTGTTTGTCTACAGTTGAAGATTCATCATGGGCTACACCAGTTGTTGCAGCTATGAAACAGGATGAGAACATTTGATTGTGCAGAGATTATCATGTTACACTTAAATAAATTCATAAATAAAAAGCATATCCAGTCTCAAGTGTACGCAAAATTTTAGCATTGCTTCAGACGGTGGTGTTTCATCAAATACCCATTATGGATAGAACTGTTGAATTGCTAATGATCAGTATTCATCTGGGGCTTTATAAGTGCAAAAGTTTCCTTATAGGATTATAGTTACTCGGAAACATGTTCAAACAAAAATGAGTGGTTTATCTCAATGCATGGAAGGAGTTATTCCTTATTTAGATGACATTTTAATAATTGGTCAGAAATTGGAGCTACAATTAATGCTTTTAAATGTATATGGGCTAGTGTGAAATTAAATTTCTGGGCCATGTTATAAACTGGAAAGGAAAATACCCTAACCCAGAAAAAGTTAGAGCTGTCAAAAATGCTCCAAAACCTAGGAACCTAAAAGATTTGCAGGTTTTTCTAGGATTGCTTAACTTTTTTTGAGTTTCCTGGAAGGAGAAGTCACACTTCTATACATCATTGTATGAGCTACTGCATGAAGGACAGCACTGGAAATGACCTGAAGAGTATGATCTAGCTTTCCAGAAAGCAAAAGATTTACCAACATTTAAGCAGGTTCTTGTACATTATAACAATGACCAGGAAGTGATTCTTACAACCAATGCTTCAGATTTTGGAGTTGGAGCTCTCATTTCGCATTCCTGTTATGGAGGAGAGCACCATATTGTGTATGCAGAGAGGACTAACAGCTGTTGAAAAAAATTATAGTCAACTTGACAAGTAAGAGCTGGCTGTAATATTTTCTGTTAAAAAGTATCATCAATACATGTATGGATGTAAATTCTTTATTATATGGATTATCATCCATTACTGGGAATTTTTCGACATGATAAGAGAACTTCTAAACATACCAGCCGTTTGATTCATTGGATTAATTTGTTAGCAGCATATGATTACATATTACTTTACAAATCCAAAAAAAGAAATTACTCATGCTGATGCTTTATCACATTTTCTGGATGCTTGTGAATTCCAGTAAAAATGTATAGAAATAAATTACATTGATATTTGGAAGCAAAAATCTGTAAATAGCTCCAAAGTTGAAAAGTGGACTAATAATGATCCTAAATATAAAAGCTTGAGAAATTGGATTCGATTTGGATGGCCTAAAAGTTGACCGAATTACGTTGCATGATTTATCTGGAATCCTCAGGAAAGCCTATCCACATGCAGTGGCTATATTCTAATGATGGATTGAGTGCTCATACCGTCAGAAAGTCGGAAGCAAGTACTCAGTTTGCTACACCAAGGTCATCCAGGCATAGTGCTAATGAAAGCCTTAGCTTGTTCATGTTTGATGGCCTAATTTGAATTAGGACATTAAGAGAACAGTTAACATCTGTGTTAAGTACCAGCCTGCTGCTGATTTGCCTCCCAGGTCTTTTGATTTATGGGCAAAAGCAACATCACAATGGCAACGCTTACATTTAGATCACATGGTTCCAATGAATGGATATATCTTCATAGTTGCAATTGATTCTTATTCAAAATGGGTAGATTATAATATTATTAAAAATATAAGTGCAGAGTGTACTATATGGGCCTTAAAAGTGATCTTTGGAGGTCAACATTTTCTGGAAACAATAGTATCAGACAATGGGACAGGATTTTTTATTGCAAGAGTTCCAGGAGTTTTTATCCAATAAAGGGATAAAACACATAGTCACTGCTCATTATCATCTGGAATCAAATGGTTTAGCTGAAAAAGCAGTGCAACATTTGAAAGTGACACTGAATAAAACATCTCACAAAAACATACATGAAGCTTTGGTTGATGTGATGTTTTATCAACATTTCACTTCTAGGGTGTCAACAATGAAAATACCAGTTGAACTGTTGCTGTATCACTTAATGAAGGTGTAAAAATTATTGTGAATAATAATTTTAATATTGAAAAGTTTGACCTAGGCAAACTAGTGTGGAGTCATAGTATTTTAAAAATGAAATAATTTCCTGCTGTTGACGTGGAAGTTCTCTCTATTTGAGTAGTTAAACTGAATAATGGAAAAATTTTGACGAAACACATCAATTATTTGTGATTTCGGCAGAGTGAAATAATAGATGCGGATAAAACCCAAATTACATTACCCAATGAACTGCTGACTTCTAATGAAGAAGAGGAGCATGCTGTCATCTCTTCAGAATTACAAAACAAAGGAATGCTCATAGCTAATCAAGCTTATCAACCAGATCTACAGGAATAAATACAACCAGATCCAGTGAATGGAATGGAAAATCAGGAGGAAGAAAGAGCTTTACCTGCCTCCAGACTCATCAGATTTCATTGACAACCAACAAGATTGCAAGATTATTTTTTGTAACTGGGAAGAACTGTTTTTTGGAGTCTGGGAGGAATGGATTGTTCTGTGTATATATATGTATATTTAGTGTAACTAAAGTTTAATAAAATCTTTTATTATATATACAAATGGTCCATTAAAATTATTATTGGCATAAATGTTCTCTAGAAAATTAACGTAAAGCTGAAAATCTGGATTTGATATAGTAGCAAGATCAATATATTTAAATGAGCCTACTATGTAATACAAACTGCATAAATATAACTGGATACATTTTAGCGGTGCAGAGCAGCATTAGACAATCATGTGAGCAGAAAAACGCAGTGTGTGCACTAATCATTGTAGAATCAATGAAATGATTAGACTGATATTCGAAATAAGATTAGAATGTTTGTGTGTTAAAGCCTAAGAAATGGATACACACAGATAATTGGACTTGTATATAATGTTTTCGCATATAAATAGTTTGGAATTGCTTAAAGAAGCTAAAGTGGTTTCACTCATTTTATTTTATTATTCTTTTCATTATTAGTAAGTGATTGAACTTGTTGTTATTACTTTAGTTAATGTTTTGTTTGATTAAATTATTGCAGATGCATATTAAGCTGGAAAACATAAATCTTACCCCTATATATTTATTTCAAAATAATTAATTTCTACAGTTCTTTAGAAAAATGTTCAAATCTTGTTTTGAAACAAAAGAAATCTCTTTATTAAAAACTCATCATGTTGCTTATCAAATTATTTTAGTGCTTTTAATTAAAAAATGGCATTTTGTATTTGATAACATATCATTTATTTATTTATTTTTGTTTTTGAAAGTTATTAACCTATAGTAAATTATTAAGATTTTAAAAAAAATTTATTAGCTTAAATATTAAATAGTGAATGGATATTTATTATTAGCAATTACTGAAACATTTGTAGTCCATAGTGACAAAGGCATAAATTAAGCTTAATCATCACTTTTACTCATATTTATGCAATGATAATTGGATGCTGGTTACTTTTCACAAGTGACAAAAAATACAATCTATCAAAAGTCATCTCAAGTATAACTACAGTCTGTGATTTATTTAGATAATATCTCAAATATAAAATACAGGTTGCATGGAAAGTCCACCATAATTATATTTCAAGATGAAGAATGCTGCTTAAGATTTAATAATTCAAAATTGACTGGATTTATGTTGCCTATTTTCCCTTCATATTATTATATATATATATAATTAATGTCAAAACCTAATTTACTTTTACAGGATAAATGAATCCATCAACTTGTCAAAAACTTTATTAAATAAAGCCACAATTCTTAATGCATTAGAGAATTCCCATGCAGAGAAAAGTTTTTATAAACTTTAAATATTAAATGTGTATGTGCAGACTAATTTCATAAATTATTCTATGTAAGATAAGAAATTTCATTTCTATTGTTCATCTTTAAATTATATATGTGACCTATATCGTTTAGTGCAGAGCTCGAGATCCTTGGGTCATGTCACTGCTTCATCACTTTTAATGCTCAAACTTCTTATTAACTTCCAAGTAATTTAAATCATTCGATTATTTATTTATTTATAGGTCTAATAGTATCTATTGTAAATTATATATATTTGATATTCTTGATAAGTGCAATTATATTTTAAAGTAGTATTTTTAAAATTAAGTGTCTTCCTATTTCAAACTGAAATAAAATTAGTAATTTAGGTATTTGTGATATTATGGAAGTTATTTAAATTAGAAATAATGTGATTAATTTTTTTGCATACATAGTTATTTATTCAAACAAACATAGTTATAAATTTTACAAGTATTATTATTATCTATTAACTTTTATTATTATTAATTAAATATTTTGTTATTAAAAATATAATCTTACCTCTTTTTTCAATTCAATATTCATTTTTTAGTGGTAAATTAAAATTGACTTTATGTTTTCATAAGCTGAAAGAATTTTGTTTTCACCAAATCTATGACGGTGCATATCAGCTTTCGATGTCTGTACATTTAACGTGTGGTTCATGAAGCTCTTCTTTGATGCCAAAAGGTCGGATAACCCTGCTTTATGACATTTCCAGGTTGATTGCAATGTACTCTTATGAGTTACAAGTGCTAAGTCACTCAGACAAGAAAAGCTTTCTGATTAATACTATTATTCTTAATTTGGCTGAAGCCAGAATAAAGAATTAAGAGTAGAAAATATTACTGAAAATAATATTTTATGTTTTTTTTTCTGTGATGATGAATCTCGATTGCTATATTTGATCAGTCTGTATTAGTTTAACTATTTTCTTAATGAATTTTAAACTTTTCACAATTCTGGATTTACAGTGTTTTTTTCTCATTTCATTTTTATTAAAAAATAAAAATATACTATTAGAACCATAAATAAATATGTTTTAAATCTATAGTCTGAACTTTTATATTTTCTAATATTTTCATTTTATTTATTTTTGATGTTATAATATTTCATTTGCTCTTGTAGTCAGTTTAAATAGACAATTATAAATGCATAATTTGAGTGTTTAATAAAATATTAATCTGTTGTTATTCTACTAGTAAAAGTAAAATGCAAATTGATTTCTTTAATTTTATTTTAGTAAAATCTTAACAAAACGGAAAGATAAGAAAAAAGTAAGAAGCAGAGTGCATATTTTAGAACCAAAGAAGTAAAAAATTTTTTTCACTATTTCACATTTGGTTGTCGTCGATGAGCCACCATATCCCACTGGATGGCGCCATTTTTGTGCTAAAACACATAAAAATGCCATTTCCGCGGCCGACACGTTCGAACCCGCGTTGTCTATAATACAACTTTTTGTTGTGCTACAGATTGCAGGCCACTATGTTGCGTCACAGTACAGCATGTATGTCGCATCACAGCAAATACATTTTCCGAATTCGCACAGTTTATAAAATGGTTACAGTTTGGGGAGAAGGAATGATCATATTTTATAGTTTAAGTGTGAAAATTGTGCCATCGAGTGGATACGGTAGCTATTCGATGACAACCTCACATTTTTATCCTTTTAAAATTTATTTTCTACTTTTTTATTTGTATGTGACTTTTTTAATGCTTATATTAAATATACACTATTTCAAAAAATATTGCATGAATTTAGATAGAATTATTAATATGTATAAATAAAACCATTTAATTATTACAGATTAGTTATATTTATTTATAGTGAATATTTTTTTTTATTTGTATTAAATATATATATAAAATAATTGAAAAATGGAAAGGAAATTATCATTTAATATTACTGTACATAAAAAATAATAAATATATTAATTATTTATGGTTTTTATTACTATTTGTAAATATTAATATTAAATCAAGAAAACATACATGATCCCAGCTTGGATAATACTTAACAGACGCTATTTCTATTTCTTCTATTACAATTCTACCATATAGTGTAAACTTGAATAATCAATATATGCAATATTTAATAAATCTCTATCCAGTGCATAAATCTACACTCAATAGGGATTTATTAAACATTATTATTAATCATTTTTATTTATTTAAGCTTACATTAGATGACAGAATTAAAATAGGAAAAATATAACTTCCTATTGAAAAATAATAGTACTAATATTTTTATGGTTAAAATAAGCATAAAGCATGGCATGTTTAAATATAAGCAAAAATTTATTTAAAGAAATTATTCACAACAAAAAAATTTTACCTTACCATTTTTCTAAATTGCTTTTAATGATTGCAATAAATTTGGGCCAATATTATTAAAGGTTTTAATTTTACTTCAAAGAAGAAATTTGATTACAAAGCTATAATCATTTCAATGTTATCCTCTGAATTTTTTGCCTCAAAATTTTTTTTTTGCCTTAGTCCTAAACAATGGTAAAATTAACGTTTCATTATTTCAGTTTCATTAGCGTTTCCATTGTTAAGTGGCTGTCTTGTGGTGAATATTTTCTTGCAGGAAACAAACTAAATCCTTTTTTTATTCTTTATTTTGAATACATGGTTAACTTTATTTTAATGATTAATTGAAATATGATCATTAATTTAAAAATCTGCTGAAGTTAAATCGTTGGTCAAAGTTCATTTTCTATAAATTATTCTCATAATGATCTGGCCCAACTAAATACCAATCTTATGATATTTCAGAATAAACAATTTATTTCTTGTAAGAAATCTGATATCTATATGCTGTGCAATTTTTCTGATTATTTAATGCTTTGATGTTTTCATGGTGATCAATGAGATGGGAGAAAACTATCAAGTGCAAATTGTATTTTTAAATGTGTTTATCTGTTAGGAAATGGACTTTTTATACATTAGCTATGGAATTATAATACTTTTTAAATTTCTAAATCTTGTTTATACTTATTATTATACTATGATGTTTTCCAAGACTACCATATTAGTTATAATTTGAGAATAAAATATCTATAGATGATATTTCTAAAACATAAAAACAATTGTAAGTTAATATTTGCATTTGCATATTTATGAGATTTATGCTGTGCAATCTATATAAAGTTACTCTCATTGTTATAACTATTGAAATAATGACTTTTTTTTTTTTTTACAAATCGATGTTATTTACTTACTGAACATTAGTTGTTATGAGGATCTACATTTAAAATACAAAATCAATCATCACAGATATCATCAAGTAAAATATTTATGTGAAGATTAGATCCTTCTATATGCACTAATTAGGATAAACCATATGCAAGAAAATATTTCAGAACAAAGATCAAAATCTATGCTTCAAATATTTTGAAAATAAAATGTAATTCACATTAAAATTAAATGGTTCAAATTTAAAGAAATAGTAACTACTTTGCATTTAAGATCATAATTAGCAAAATATTCACATGATTGCACAAAGACAGAAAAAAACAAAACTTTTTTACTACCTAGGAGTGTTGTGCACTACAATTTTATTGAGTTATATCATCTTACCAAGTTTCACTTTGATCACTAACTTTAATACAGATTTGCATAATTTTAGAAATGGATATTTAGAATTTTTTTTTTTTTTGTATGTATTTCGATATTGCCTATATATTTGCTGATTTAGCATGCTTCTTAATCATTACTTGTCTCCGGCATGAATTTTAAAAATCCTCTTCTTTTTTTTTTTTTCGTATGAAAAATTTTCTTGCTGCAGTATTCCATTTATTAATAGATTATTTTCTCTCTATGTATTACTTTCAGAGATTATAGTAGATAAACTATTCTTAAAATCATTTTTTAAACTAGAATTCAGTTCATTTACAGATATATATATATACTTTAAATGATCAAATTTCAATGTTAAAATTTGTCCATAATGTTGCCTTTTATATATGAAATTTGAAATAATCAATTTAAAAGAAAATTAAAACAAATAACTCACTATAAATAAAAAATTATTTAATACATTAACCTGGTTTTCATTCCTTATTGGAATGTTATCAATATGTTTTTTTTTACAAAATCACATGACCAAGTTATTCTACTGTAACTCCATCCAATAATCATTATTTACATTACAATAAATATAATTAATAAAATACATACATGTACATAAAAATGATTAAATTTATTACAAATCTTTTTTAAAAATATATATATTTACAAAACAATCTAAAAATAAAAATTAAATTATAACTAAAGTTTCCAATAATCTAACTATGCCCATTTCTTCCTAATTGTGCTGGACCTTTAATCATGTTTACACACTTATTTATATTTTCTTGACTATACAAAGTTTCATAACATTTTCTTTCCTTGTAATTTCTAACATATTTTATTATCTGAATATTTTTTACACAATTCATTTTATGTATGCAAAAAATGTACTGTATATATGGCCCTGGTCTTATACTATTAATTGCCCTATTATGCTTCTTACCTCTTTCAATGACAGTCTTTCCTATCTGACCTGTATATATCATATTGCAAAATTCACAACTAATTTTATAAACTAACCTTACTCTTAATTTTAATATTACCCATCTTTTTTGCATTACAAATCTATTTCCCTAAAGATATATTATTTTTCCATTCTATTTTAATATTAAGTAACTTTTATCAATTCCATATATAAATATTTTGAATATGGAAATTAATGAAACCCACTTCCTATTTTCATATACATGCTGCCTTACACTACCTTTTATTATTATTATTTTTTTCTGAAAATATTTTTAATATCTTTTCTTTTATCAACCATATTAACATAATTATTCTCAATTTCCAATTTCTGTTTAAATGTTTCTTTTTCATTCAATTCATTTTTTAACTTAAACCTTGCAATTTTTTAAGAAAAAAAATTAATGATGAAATATTTATTAAACATTATATTAAGGGTAAAGAAAAAAGAGGTATAATTGATCCAAATTTATATCAGCCTTGGTCTCAGAAAATACCAGCTTTGAAATGGTTTATGTTAAAAAATGATAGGCTAACATTGAATGAAGGAAGAAGAAGCATTTGAACAGAAATTAGAAATTGAGAATAATTATGTTAATATGGGCTATAAAAGAAATGATATTAAGAAGATTTTCAGAAATAAAATAAAAAATAATAATACAAAAGCTAGTGTAAGGCACATGTATGAAAATAGGAAGTGGGTTTCAGTTCCATATTCAGAACATTTATATAAAATATTGATAAAAGAAAAGTTACCTGATGATATTAAAATAGGATGGGAAAATAATAAATCTTTAGGAAAATGGATATGTAATGCAAAAAAAGGTGGGTAATATTAAAAATAGAGTGGGGTTAGTGTAAGTGAATTTTGCAATATGATATATATAGAACAGACAAGAAAGACTGCCATTGAAAGAGGTAAGGAGTATGATAGGGCAATTAATAGACAGAATATAAGATCAGGGCCATATATACATTTTTTGGATACTGGACATAAAATTAATTGTGTAAAAAATATATAGGTAATGAAGTATGTTAAAATTACAAGGAAAGAAAATGTTATGAAACTTAGTATATTTAAAAAAATTTAAACAAATGTGTAAACATGATAAAAGGTCCATTACAACTAGAGAGGAAATGAGCATTGTCAGATTATTGGAAACTTTAGAGTTATAATTTTTTTTAAAAAAAATTAGATTGCTTTGTAAATATATTAAAAATAAAAAAAAAGATTGTAATAAATTTAATTATTTTTATGTACATATATATATTTTATTAATTATATTTATTGTAATGTAAATAATATTCATTGAGTGAAGTTTGAGATTTTGTAAATTTGTTAAGGTTCCAGTAAGAAATGAAAGTGTGGTTGATGTATTAAAATATTTTTTTATTTATAGTGAGTTTTCTATTTCAGTTTTCTTTTAAATTGGTTATTTTAAATGTAGAGATATATATATTTTTTTATTCTGTTGTCATTTGAATCAACCATTATTAATGTTGAACCTTGTTCCTGTGTCAACAAAGATTTTATTCTGTAATATTGTGGAATTTTTTCAACAGTACATCTGGAATACAGCTATTAGTAACTTTACAATTCTTTTTTCTTAGTTTTTTATATTACCCATAAAATTGATTAAAAAAATTTTTTAGTATCTGACATTTTTTTACAGTCAGTAGAGACCAAAAAGAATCACAGAGAATAATCAATTAGTTTTTTTTTTACAAATTAACTATTTATTATTTAAAATACGGGATTAAATCAAAGCGAATATTGATAATATTTTAAATTATTCCTAAAAATTTGTTGCTTTTATTACCATTATTGTCATTGTTATTTTTACTACTATTGTTATTATTTAGTAAAGCGTATAATTAATTAATTGTTCATTGTCATTATCTTTTTTGTTTAATTTTTTCTAACTTTTTTTAAAATTCCATTTTTATATTTTCAGTTTTCTGGATGAAGACCTTCATATGGCTGTTGCTCTCTCTAATTCTATAACAGAAGAAAGTAGTACAGATTTACCTTTACCTGTCACAGAAAATAGAAATGCTTCAAAAAAGAAGAGTTCAAAGTATTATTAAAATATTGCCTTTTATTATGAGTGAATTTTATTTAAGAAATTGTGCTACACTAAATACAAATTATTTAAAATGTGTACAGTAAAATTTTCAGTATTAGTTAAACTTTAATTTATAAACTTTATGACCAAAATGCTTAATTATTTTAAATAATGTCTATGCTTATCAACTATTTTCAGTAATGAATAATATAAAATATTAGTATTTATTAATAAATATTTATTGTATATATAAATAGAAACAAATATACATAATTAAAATATTATTGTTAATTGATAGGTATTAATTTGGTATTTAAAAAAGTAGTTAGTATGAATTTAAGTTATTAATCAGTTAATATAATTTTATTATGATTTGTAATTTATCGTTACATTCTGTCAGGAGACATTAATTATATTTTAGAAGTGGACGTTTCATCATACGTCATTTCAACACAAATTCATTAATTATAGTTAATGTGTTAAAATTAGTTTTATTCCTAAAAGAATGATAACGAAATGCTACACAACACACAAAAAAAATGTATTTATGAAAATCCAAATTAAAAATAATTTACAGTATATAGGAATTCTAGTTTTTCTGTAATGCAAATTTTAAATATTTCTTAGTCCAAAAATATTTTAGTAGCAGAGAATCTCTCATAATATTCTTTCCTTTCACATTAAAACATTTAAATCTGAAGATCATATCATTTTATACAGACAGTAGTTTTTGTATTAACTCATTGATAACTGAAAAAAATCTCCAAACTTTTTTATATTAAAAAAAAAAGTTTACAATTTGTTTATACACTTCCATTCTTGATTAATATAAATGAATTAGGATAGTGATATATTTAATGAAGAAAGCCATTTTTATAAATGATAAAATTTATTAGTAATATTCAAACAAACTGTTAGGTCATGCAATTAATTTAATAGACTGTAATTTTGCATAATAACATAGCCTGATACTAAATAATCTATTAAAGCAATGTTCATTAAATATGGAAATATTTTTCATATTGATTATTTTACTCATAGTTGGAGAATTATTTTTCTTTTAAATGTAATTTTTAAAATTATTCTATGATGTTATTTATATATTGTCTCAATTCTTATTAAAAATATAAATGTACTTATTCAGGAAATTTCATTTTGACTATAGTGAAGATTTTCAGAATTTACATTTAGTGATATGTATACTTTGAGCTTAATTAGAGTAAAACAAAAATACTAAAAAATATTGATTGATTTGATTCTTAAGCGTACAATAAAGATTGATAATAGTGAAGTCTTAATTGCACATAGGAAAAAAATATTAAAAATATTCTGTATAAATTTTGAACATGCCAAACAGTAATTAATATTCTTGTTTTTTATGTGTGATGGAATTATAATAATATATATAGCAAAGAAGTAACATAGAAATGGAAAATGTTGAAAAACTAAAAGTAAACTTTGAAATAACATTTCAAGAATTTTTTTATCATCATAGTGTTGTACACCAACACTGAGCTTATTTTTATTTTACTTTCATATTTGTACACTAATAAACTTTAAAATTAAAATTACTATCTCATTGTTATTTTAAATATTGATTGATAGATGAAAATTTATGTAATATTAAAATCCAGAAATAAATATGAATCTTATAGAAAGCTTAGTTATGCAATGTCTGATGATTGATAACGTAAGCCAATAGAAAAAGTGTATTAACTATCCAATGAACATTCAGAAAATATCTAAAATATCCTTTTTTGCTTTCATGGAAACTTTTTAAAATGTTATTATCAAATGTCAAATAAAAATGTAATAAATAGGTATTAAGGATGCTAGTAATGTTAGCACCAATGATAATTCTTTGTATGAATATCTTATATATATGTTTAATATCAGACTTAAATATAACCCCAGCTTATAAATATCTGATTAACCAAGTTCATAACAAATCCAGATTTTATATTTATTTCTTGTAAATAACCAAGTCCATCACAACAGTGTAATAAATTAAATATATATTTATTCTACCTTTTTACATTGTTTAAGAAATTACCAGAAAAGCTACATCTGCCAGGAATTAATTTGAGTCTGTATTATGAATTGCCCATTCTTTTTATAATGAATCTTACTTTGTTAATATTTATAGTACTATAAGAATATAACATAATTTTTTTTCTATTTGTTTAGTTTTCACTCAGCTTATATAATCAAATAATTGATATTATTAATCATTAAAAAATATTATAGCTAAAAACTACTCGTAGATTTAGAGTCAGCAATGGCATAGCTAATTATCACATTCTTTTTAAATCTGTAGTTATAAACTGCAAGAAAAATCTAGTGGTCTATCTTCAAGCTAATTTTTGGTTGATTAATGAATTGATTTAGTTTTATCTTTATTAGAAATATTTTTCATTAGACACTATATTTTACTATATTGTACCGTGTTTCTCGAAATTGCACATGTATTACAACTTTTAAAATTTTGTAACTAACTTTTGGCAACTTTGTGACTGCGGCGACAGACCCACTTCAAGCAAAGTGGAGTATACGATTGATAGCATAGCCATTAATGATACCCTCAGTCAGATTGGGCTATACAAAGCTTAACACGACCACATTTCCTAACTGCAGAACAAAACCTGCCATCCAAAGCATTTTATTTATTTTGAGGATCAAATTACCAACAGACCATATGTTATATAACCAGCATGCACAAGCACACAATCCATGGCTTGAAATATCCCAAGTTAGCTCATACTCTTAATCAGGGTGTCTATCACATTAACTTAACACAAAGATAGACATTTATATCTTTAAATAACTGGAGACACAGTGACAAGAGAGAGAGAGAGAATAGACCAAATAATACTTAAGAAAACATTAATATTTATTCAAGCATACATATATAATATAACAATTTAATATTTTACATAAATATAAATGGTTAATCAGGCTAATTTTTATATAATCCTTTGTTAGAGTTTATTTCATTTAAATATATATATATCAAGTGTCTATAGATCATTATTGTGGAAAATATATTCACCTAGGCTTTCATGAGATTGAGATGACACAGTTCCTTTGGTGTTTGGTTTACACCAGTGTTACTTTCCAATCAGTTCTCTTTTTGGCCTCCATTGATGGTTTCAGGTCTTGTCTTGACAATGGGAGAGAGAGTATGCTGCAGTGTCTATTTCACCATTTAGGCATTGGTTCTAGACATGGACAATTGATTTTTAATAGAGAACTTCAGGGCCTGAAGCCAGTTGAACACTTCTAAGATGGTCTAGCAATGCATGTTGCTAGTTCTGCAGCTTCTGCAATAATGTTTTCCACAGCAGTAATGAATGGTTCTATTTTGTCTTTAGATTTCTGAATCTCTGGAGCAATGAATAACGTAATGCTTCAATAACACCATGAAGATTGAAATGATCTAACAGATTCAAGAGCAGAATAAATTACTAATAGAGGGTTGTGATTTTTGTACTCTTCTCTCCTTTTGATCTTTTCCTTATCATAACTAGTTTTTATCATACTTTAAATCTATTTTTTTAATTAAATTTTACATTTTCTTTAATCTAATTGATTTTTACATTTTTCCTTAATCTAATCTTTTTTTAGAATAATTTACTATCTCGCTTTTATCCCAAAGAGATATCTTCCATAATTTTTAATTATTACAATTTCAATATCATTATCAGCCATGAGATTTACTGGTATTCCCTAATTAATTAATTAGTTTTTTTTTTATTTAAGATTTTCACTAAGACTTATTTTTAGATATTTTACTTTTTTAATTTATAAAAAGGAGAGAATGAGTTTTAACCTTTTCCCTTGCAAGCAGCCATATTGAATATTTAAAAAATTATGCTAAGCCACAAATTTTATCTTAACTTTTAAGTTTTATTAATAAAAAATGACATAATATATATTGTTTTAAATTGAAAAAAAATATAGTCATTGATATTCAAAGTAATAAAAAAAAGAATAAAAGATAATATTTCTAATAATTATTTTTATATTATTTCATAAATTCTAAATTATCATGCATACAACTTAAAATTATATTTTTGTTAGTAGGTTAGTTGGAGTCATCATAAAATTTCTAAAAAATTAGTAATTAATAACAATTACCTATCACTTGAAAACTTCGTAGAATAAAGACATTAATACCTTTCATTTTTCTCTGTAGCCCTTCAAAATGTATTTAATACAGGGGTTTGCAATGTATATGTCACCCCTAATAACATCCCTTACAATAAGTAGCTAATATTGATCAATAATTAGTATAATTTGAATATTATAATAAAAAACTTGGTAATCATCTGAAATCTGGGCACGGCCACTTGGGGTGTTGATGCTATACAAAAATCAATCAAATGTAACATTACCGGCCCGTCGCAATTTTTTTTTATAGAACGTGTTTTTGTTGTTTTTTTTTTGATTAAACAATTTTTTTTTTCATTCATAACATGAATTTTTTTTTAATAAACAAATTTTTATATTCATTTTCGTTGTTTTTTTTTAATCTGACATTTTTCTTTATCCAACAAATTTTTGTAATTTAATTTTGTGTTTATTTTTCTGAATTATAAAACTGGACTATTTCACAATGAAAAAACTTGTTTTAACCTCGCCAAAAAAAATATAATGGTGCAATTATTTGGGACTTGTTTCGACTTTGTTCTACCCCCTTTTTTTTTTTTTTTGGTTGACTAAATTGTTTTTCTTCTCATTATTAAATCAAAAGTAACTTTTGTGTTGTTGGGGGTTCAAAAATTGTTTTGAAACCCCCACCCTCAGATCAATAATTGTAACAAAAAGTCAATAATTTTTCTTTTTTTTTAAACAAATTTTTTCATTTTTTACTTTTATTTATATTTCGTTTGAATTAGCCTTTTTTTTTTTGGCTTCTACAATAAACAGCTTTTTGGGGGGCTTTCGTACTGTTATTATTAACAAAAAGTAAACAGAAATAGTCATTTATTTTAATCCCACTTGTTTTATAACCCTGCTGAAAAAATATAATGCAATTATTTGGGAATTGTTTCGAATTTATTCAACCCTTTGGGGGGGGGGGGGTTTGACCAAATTTTTTTTTCTTATTAAATGAAAAGTAACTTTTGCAATTTTGGGGGTTAAAAAATTGTTTTCGAACCCCCATCCCCATACTTAGAAAAATAATTGTAACAAAATGTCAATAATTTCTTTTTTTTTCTCAACAACTTTTTCTCAATTTTTACTTTTATTTATATTTTGTTTGAATTACCCTTTTTTTTTTTTTTGCCTTCTACAATAAACTGCTTTTTTGGGGCACTTTCATACTTTGTTATTATTAACAAAAAGTCAACGAAAATAGTCATTTATTTTAACCCCGCTGCAAAAAAGATAATCCAAATACTTGTTAATTTTTAATGAAATGAAAAAAAAAGTACACAAACTTTGGAGTTTTTGAATTTATTTATTATTTTATTGCTGTAATAAAGTCTGGTATTTGGGAGGACATTATGTGCCTCAAAAAAGGACACAGTCTCCCTCACTTTCTATATTCTGCAATTCTGAAGAGTTTACAAATTGCACATTCTTCTCAAACATTTTATTGGTCTCGTATATTTTTCCTGCTGAAACGTGACTTAGCGCGTGAGCTTTGACGAAGCGTGTTCGAACATAACCTTTGCCAATTTTTTACACATTAACATTTTTTTAGGGAAGGGTGGGGACCATACAATTATTAGTAATTAAGAATATTATTTAAATATAAATCACATTATTCTATTATGGAGATTTGAAAAGTTGTACAGACTTGAAATTAAAACACCCTGAAATGATACGGTAATCAGCTATGAATAGAACAAATACGCATAAATAGTTTCGAAGCACAAAACAGGCCGTAATATTTTTGTGCAATGTCATGTAAAGTGGCTTGCCAAATGGGTTTAATACAATATTAAATGTTGTATTATCCATAAGGCCGGCCGCAGAAACGGCATTTTTATGTGTTTTGCCACAAACGATGCCATCAGGTGGCTGTGCCCAGATTTCAGATGACTACCAAAAACTTCAATACAGTTTGAAATTTATTAAAAAATACTACTAAAATAATCACTATATACAAAATAAAAAAAAATAAAAAGTGAATGAAATACTAAATTCATTGAAGAGTTAAGCTTGAGATACACAAGTTAATAGTTTAGAGTCAGTACGATGTAGTATTATTTATCCTATTTTTATATGTTTTGAGGGCTCATATTGCTTCATGCTACTATGACCATAAATTTAGTAATAGCTTCAACAACTGCTACCTCTCTTTGTATTTGATATACAGCTTTGAAATTTACATTGCAGTAGTATATAATCGACTGTCAAAATCATTACTTTTAGCATTTGCGTATTTTTATTATTATTAAAATGCAGACAAAACATTATAGAAAAATCTAAATCAGGTCATAATATTTGCAAAATATGTTTATAATATGTTTAGTAATAATTAAAAAATATAGAAAAATAAATACCATTAGGCCCCCTATAATGTTGTCTTCAAAATACATCGGTAAAAAGTTTTATTTTTACCGATATATTTTTTATGTTGAATGCTTTTCCAGTAACTATCAAAAAAATGAGAGAAAGACAAAAAAAATCAATCTACTTGATCATAAAATTTTTATGTTTTATCGTAGAAAAATAAAATTTAACTTTCTGAAACTATAGACAAAGATGGAAACGAAGGTGTAAAAAGTGCGTAAGTAGCCTGCATAGATTTCTGTTAATCTTAACCTGAACTCGGATGTTTATAATTTGAAAATCATTGTCCACATTATGCGAGTGTAAACACGAGTTTGTTAAATCTTTTTATTTTAGATTTTTCCCCCCACCTGCTTTCAATACTAAATTTTTTCTATTTTAAAAGTAAAAAGAAAGGAAGGAAAAAAAAATCATGCAATCTTTTGCTTTTGCAAATTTACATTTCTTAAAATCTATTTAAAAACGTATTATATTTTATATTTTTGTTTTTATTAATAATTTAATCATTTATTTTTAAATTATAATTATGTAACGCTGGTATATATGCTTGTTTTGTAACATGTAACTCACTAGTGTTACAATATGTTGTCACAGGTTGAAATAATTTTTCATCATTAATGCAAGCTAAATATTTGATAGATGAGTTAATGTGTCCATTATGTTTGCCAATTCTTATTTTATTATAATCTGTTATATTGATTTCTTTTATCTACTTAAGAATTTTATAAATAATATCTTAATTTACTGTGACATTCAAAAAACTCATTAATTGTGATTGAAATCTCTAGAAAACTCAACAATTTTAATTATTTTTTTTGATATATTCCGTTAGCTTTTGAAATGCTAATCTTGAAGTCATGTGATAATCATATATTGATTTCTTATTAAATAAAGTTATAATTATTAAAAAAAAAAATGTTAAAATGTATATATACAGAGCATTTCAGAGAAAATGTGAGGCTTGGTCAACTAATATTTTAGAGGCCCTTCAAAATTTAAAATAAGAACATGGAGAGAAAGAGAGAAGAAACGAGGGTTTTTACTTATAGAACTAAAACAGGACTTCGGGAGCATTTAGTTATGAGTCGCAGAAATGAACAAGCATATGAGATCCAGATAGCACATGAATAGAGTAGATTCACTGTAGCACTATTATTATCATAAAACACTTAGCACAGAACTGACCGATAAGGAGCTGAGACTATTAGTTCTGCCAGTTGCCGAGTGCTGCAGTCGCTTTTGCTGCAGAGTCGTCAAATTGGCATCTCATCCCTAAACTGGCTTAAGTTTACGACTTGTGGTATGCCTGCTTGGAAAAGTTTTTCTTGAATATTTTTTTGGGAATTTAAGCCATTCTACAAACCATGACATTGCTTTGCCTTTTTCTATATTTTTATTTAACATATTGAGTTGCCAAGTCGAGGCCCCTAATATTGCAAGGCTCTGGGTAGCTGCCCCTCCTGTCCTCCCTCTGATTGGCGCTGTATATATAAATATATACTCATTTATACATTATATGTGCATATATCTAGTTGTTGTTTTTTTTTTGACTGTTTAACCTCCAGTTTATATACATTTAAACTGAAAATTGAATATAATGCCATTATTATTTCATTATAAGATAAATTATTTTTAAAAATAAATAATAATTGTCATATTCAACTTAGTGTATGTATAAAGTTACATATATTTTTGCATTTAAATATTATAAAGAATAATCATGAAGAAATTGCTATAGATTGTCATTTATTTTAGATTTGAAGTATTACCAACTTTACTATTACGAACTCTTGAAGAAAATCAAAAATTATTTGCAGCCCGAATAGCAGATATTGTTTTTGATGTAAGTTCTTAAAATAAATTTAAACTTTTGAATTTGAACAAATTATAACATTTATATATTATAAAATTGTTTTATTATTATATTTTAAAAGTAAATTTAATAGTACATTCTTAACATTTCTAATGGCAGCTAATGAAAAATATTTAGGTTTGTGAATCATACCTTCAAAATTAGTATTCATTTATTATTGAATTATTTTTGAAATAACTATAAAAAATAATTATTACAATTCAGAAAATTTCTCGGCAATTTTTTTTTTTTCACAAAATAACCAAAAATCATGGAAGCTGGTAATTATTCACTGGGTTATTTTTTAGAATCATTTCACATTTGAAAACTAGTTATTAACATTTGTAGATCTTTAATTTTTAATTAGAAGAAATGGATTTAGTATGATGTTAAGCATCATATGGAAGCTTTTTCCTTCTTTTTATATTTTAGCAAATTATCTTGAAATGTATTTAATTTATAAAATGATTTTATATATATATGTATTAAAAGTTTGAATCATTTTATGAAACTTGCAACTAATAAATACAAGTTTAACAATGGCATGGTGTAATCATTTTCATTAGTTGATTATATTTCTCATCATATATTGATATCTAAACTGATTTTCAATTTTTCTTCTCTAGAAATTTTCATAAGGAGGAGCTACGTACATATATATTATTTTATCTTTATTTTGCTGTGCATTCTCTTTGTTTGATTTCGCATTTTTGGTATTTAATTACAAACTATATTAGACAGTAGCTATAGGATAATATTAGAATAGTTGATCACAGTCAAAGCAATATAAGCTAGTCCTGTAAACTGTATTAAAAGCCATGAATAATAAAAAAAATCCATCTTTTTTGTTATTGTTACTATGCTTGTTTTATTAAAATTAATCAATTTTACAGTTTTGATTAACCATCAATCTTCTTCAGAGCTTCTTAAGAAGAAAATAAGCATTCTAACAATAATAAGAAAGATGGAGTTCTTTAATTTTTTATCAATGTATATAGAAGGATTTAAGTTGATAATACTTCATAAAGAAAATAGTAGAAAACAAAACAAAATACTGCACATTGCTGAAGAAGTTAGAACCTTCAGATCTAAAGATATTTATCATGTTACTTAAGAAAAACTAAAGATATTTCTAAGTATTAAGGACTTTGCATAATACAATTCAATTAAAGTCATTTAGAGGTTTAGTTGCCAATTTCTGGTATAGTAAAGAAAAATCCAAAGTTGCAAGACTACCATCAGAACTTACAATGTGTGGATTATGAACTAAAGAAAACTTAATATGATCAAGATGAAAATGAATTGATTTATACATTGCTATATTTAGGAGTTAGGAAATAAATGGATTAGATTAGAAATTATTGTCTATTTTCAGACCAAAAACAAAAAGGTAGAAATGGGATGAATTTTATTCTTAATAAAATATCACATGACTTATATATTCAGACATCAAGAATTTATATTTTTTGTACTGAAGTTATCAATTAATGAATTATAGTCTAAATTAATGATATCATTTTTTAATTCTAATAAATTCACAACTTAGAAGAGAAACGTATTCATTGGGAGAAATTAAAATAGTAATATGACATTTGCTGATAAGTCAGTAGCTTTTTTTGATACATGATTCAGCTGTAACTCATCACAAGAATAGAATTATCACTTCTTTAACTCTTTATTAGCTATAAGAATGATTTAAAGTTTTTGAGAAACTTAATTATAAAATTAATAATACTCATAATTGTTTGTTTATTATTATTAAGAATTTATAGTGCTATTTCTTTGCTTTATACTTATACTTTTAGATTAACAAAAAAAAAAAAATTATATTATAGAAATAAATAAATAACATAATTATAAAATAAATAGTTCAGTCTTAATAGTTTATCTAAATTTTTACTAATAACAATCTAGACTATTTTTGTTATTTTATTCTTTCATCATAAGCAAATTTTCCAAATTTATATACTAATCTGATAATTGTTTTATGAGAACATGGTATTATCTGCCTATCTGAGTATGAATTCAGTCTAGATAGCAATTGGATTTTTTTTTTTTTTACGTTTATATAAAAGATAAAATTTTTATTTCAAATAGCTTGCTAATGACAACAAAGATGTTTAACAATTTAATTTAATGTTTAGTAAATTTTCAATCAGAGTATTTATTGTTAATTAATAAACTGCTAAATATCTAAATAATTAATTATTTAAATATAACTTTATTTTTTTTTAATTATTAATTAATATATTATTTTGTTATAAATTGTATAAATATAAATTATTTATGTATATATTTTATCAATAAATTGTATTTTTAATAATTACTATATCTATATCTTTTAGCATAATGAAAATGATAAAGTCATAAAATCTGATAATAATTTTAGTAAAGATTCTGCTTTCAAACAAGGAGTAAGTATTGTATATTTGTAATTTATTATTCATGTGTTGTAATAAACATTTTTGGTTTTATTATTTATCAACTTACATAATTTTTTTTAATTGCTTTTTTATTCATGGCTATAAACATTTTTTTTTTTTTTTTACTAATAAGTGTTATTACATATTTGTTAATTAGATATTTTTAATAAAATGCTAATTATTGAAATATTTACAATTTTTTGAATGTATTATTTTAGCATTTTACTGTAAATCATTTGAAATATTTTAAGTATAATAAACATGAATAATACAGGTTTGCTAAAACTAATAATCTTATATATTTATTAATTATCTTTCATATCTTAAAACAGAATCTCTTTTGGGTTTCATCTTTTTTTTTTTAATAATTCTTAATAAAAAGAATTTGTATATATATTATCTTTATTGGCTTTTTTTAGAAAAAAAATTATCTTGCTTTTTTTATTTCTTTTTACTACCAATATCTGTTGGACAATAGTAATATTTGTTGATGTTAATAACAAGCAAGCAATCATGTGAATAGCAAAACATTTCAAACTATGTGGAAGAAATTGATTTGATTATAAACTATTCTTATTTATCATATTGAAAATATTATGAAAAGGCAGAATTCTCTTCATATGCCTTAATGACATCTAATATCTAATAATTATCCAGTGTATAATTTTAAACAATCTATATTATATATATATATAATTCAAACAAATATATTTAACACAGTATTCAAAATTAAATAATATATTCTTTACCAGAAGTACTTTCAATTGTTTCACTGACAATCTTTATCAACTGTTAATACAAACGTACTTCTGGTAAAGAATATATTATTTAATTTTGAATACTGTGTTAAACATATTTGTTTGAATTATTATTATATGATTTAAAAATACAGACATTTAATGGTTGTAGTTATTTATATATATATATACACACACACACACACATTTTATCAAAGTGTATTTGGAATAATTTTTAAGTGATAAATGTTGATGATAAAATATATGTTGCTGAATTTATACTGTAGGAAAATAATGTGAATATTATGCAAAGTCAATAGAATATTTATAAAAAAACCACTATAATGAAATCTTGAATTATTAAAATCTTAATTCAATATTGTTCACTGCTTGTCCTATAATATGCATATAATTTTTACTAAGATTATTTCTGTTTTTCATCTTTCATTATGGAAGCTGGCAAATTATCAAATAATAATAAAATGAATTTTATTACTAAATTAATAGCTTATTATTTATCAATTATAAAATGTAATTGTTGAAACCAGAAACTTTAAAAAAATTAAATTAAACAAGCAACTTTTAGTTATTTAATTTTAATTATTTAGACTAAAATATTTTTTTGAAATTAAAGAATATTTTTCACTAAATTTTAATTAATAAAAATATGGTATGTCACTTAAATTAACTATTTTACAAGTTTTATTTAAATAAATTAATCATGATTGTATAGAATAAAACATTGTTTTGTACTAAAAAAAACATCTTGGTAATTAACAGCATGAGATTAATACATTATAAATAAAATTAAATAAATATATAATATATCTATTTGTCATTATTTATTTAATAATAATAAAGATAGTTATCAAAAGTAATTTTTCAAATAAACTAAATAAATTAGATGACAAGTGTTTATATAAACTCATATTTATTAAATATTATTAAAGCAAGCGTTGGTTTGATGGTTAACAAACACTTTGGTGTACTGTATTAATGTCACTCAATTTTTTAACTATATTTTTAATGAATCATTATTTTTGGGTGCCATATAAACAATCCTTGTTTTTTTCTAATTGAAAAATGATATGCTCAAATCATTTTGAAAGTTAAAAGCAAAATCAAGGTTGAAACTGAGATTTCAATGAGAAGTGAAAATGAGTTCTTTATAAAAAGACCAATAAAATTATACTGATTTGAATGATTTCATGTGGTGGTTAAAAATAATATTTATCATTGTTGTTATTCACAAGCAGAAAGATAACTAGATTATAACAAAAATGATTGATGTTATTTTGTATTTGAAGAAATGTTTAAAATATACATAAAACAAATTTCAAACAATTTTTTCATCTGTTTTCATATTCTTACGTATTTTTAAATGAGTATTATAATAAAAAAATTGATTTCAGTTTTATTCATTTACTATTCTTAAAATGAAAATGAATGAATACAAACACTTCAAACACATGATAAAGTCTTTGGAAAAGATAGAATGGCCATTCTATCTTTTCCAAAGACTTTATCATGTGTTTGAAGTGTTTGTATTCATTCATTTTATAGTTAAAATCCAAAGCGCATGTGTAACAGTTTAATGCTGTTTAAATATTACAGTTTGTAAAAACATCGCGCTATATAAAATAATTGACTTATTTATACTTAAAATGAATAAATGGAACATTCCAAGATTTTAAAAACCTTATAATTTATTTTCGATATCTGAAATTGCTGGGCAACATCATTATTTTTTAAAAAACTATATTATATATGCAAACAGATTTCACCATTTTCATTCTCACCACATCTTGCTTCTATATTTTCTGTAACCAAAAAAAAAAAAATCATTTAACAAATTGAATTTTTCACTGGTCAGGTACGCAATATATATGGTCAGGAGCATCTTAAATATCTGCAGTTAAAGACATAAACTAACAAAGCACAATTTGACTCCATTGTATAACAAATAGATTAATAGCTTGTTGGTAAAAAAAAAGTATAATACTAGATCCAGTTTTAAAACTTCACCAACGAAAGCCATAAGCTAGAAATTTTTAGTCTGGGAATATGGTATGGATAGGACAGCACTGGATAGTGAATTATTAAGTACTGCTATCTTGTATCTATTGATTAATCAATTTTTTACTAGATGGCAGAACTGGAATAAGATAAAAAGGTTATGCAAATTAAAAAAATTCTGATTATTAATAATTACAATATATATATATATCATTAATAAAATCTATAAACTAGTAATGACATTATTAAAAAAAAGAATGAAAAACAAAAATCATTTATATCTGAAAATAAAATAATTTTTCATTACATTAAATGAATTATTGATTAAATAAACAATATCTTTTTAAAATTTAACAAGAATACATCTTTTTCTACAAGTTGTACAATTTATTGTGTTTTCTTTAAAACCTAAAGACTGGATGCGCTTTTTGAAAATCCATGTTTTAATGCCATAGAAGCTATGTAGGTTCAATGAAATTATCAGTGAAAGAATTAGGGGACATATAAATCAAAGGTTGATGACTGTCTTGAATAATAATGCTGTTTGTTCTATCGATGATCTTTTTTAGTGAACTGTGACAACAGTGTTGTTCAAGTAATTTTATCCCTAATGTATTCATGGATATTGGCCTTATATTTTGTACAGTGGATAGTGATATATTTTTCTTTGTGAATGAGACAATTGCAATTGGACATAAATTGTGAATTTCATAAATTTCCTTTGATAGAAAATTCACCATGTTTGCAAGATTTTTTTTTTCTCATGTGTCATAGCATCAGCCAGGAAGCAAACCTGCTAATCCAGGACAACTGCTTGTAAAGCAGCTGTTGCTGACCTCTCGACCACCAATGCTTGACTTGTTTGCAAGATATTTTGAGGTGAATTAAGTATTCAAATATAAACTTTGATATACCTGAAAGACCTGAGTGGAAAGATTTAGGCATGTCTTCCAAACTTTGTAAAAAAAATCTTGTGATTTGAATAATGCTTGTTCATCTGTTGTTCCAAAGTAAATTATATGATGGTTTTAAAAAATATTTCTTTCTAAAATTTACCTTTGAAGTGCATATAGATTGAAGTTACTATATTATCACAGGTCACATTTATGATGTCAATTAGTAGAGCAGTAAGAACCCTACATGTAAGAGGTTGACCTAGTATCCATCTGATATTTTGTCTTGACTAAGTTTGTGCTTGTGTGCAAAAGAGTTGTTTTTTTTTTGTGGCAATCATGTCCGTTCATTGTATTTTTATGAATATTAAATGTGAGTATATTTTAAAATCTAAAATTTAATCAGTTTTTAATTATTATTATTATTTTTTTAGGATAGTTATTTATGGAAAATGACATCTCAGAATTTGTTAAACAATCGGAAAGAAACACCATTCTACATTACTACTCTTTCATCTTTTATTTCACCTTCTAAATCTAAATTGAGAAAAATTTCTGAAATATCAAACAAATATTTGCAAACATCACTACTTGAAAAACAGGTAATATATCATTCATGTTTTAGTATTGATTTAAATAGATTTACAAAAGAAAGTACTTGATAATAATGTTTTATGTTCATGTTACTTTTTTCAAATAAAAATTTGAAGATATTTATTTACTTAAACAGCATTCAAATATAAAACATTCTCTATATAAATTGTGCATTTTCTATGATGAAAAATTAAAATTGATATTAAATAGCTATTATAGAATAAAAGCTCCAACAATATCCCATAGAGAGCAAAAGAAAAGGCTTTATTCCTAAGTCTAGCCAATTACTAAGTGTTAAGGGATTTAATATATTTTCAACTCGATTAAAAATTGGAAATTTTTTTTATATTTTATCCAGTTCGGATTTGAACTCAGAAATGTCTGGAAGATGCCACATTAGTACACTATAAGGTTCTTTATGCATATATATAAATTACATATATGTATATGGGATTCAACATATAAAAAAATGAGATTATATCTTTAAGTTATAAATTAATGAAGGGAGACAAGTTTTTGATTATTGGTAACAAAACATACATTTATTGATTAACTTAGTGCAAGTGGACTTGTGTATAAATATAGATGTAAACTTACTTGCAATTGTTATACATTGGATTGCCAAAGTGAAGTGTTAATGTCAAGTTTCTTGTTAAATTAAATAAATTATGCCAGAATCTTTTCAGATATTGACTTGGTTCTACAGTGAACATTGCCTTTCTTATCTGTGTATTTTAAATGGTACAATCTATTTTTGAAAGACAATGAAAATAATAAACTACTGCATTGTTTGATAAATAGAACAGTGGGTTGAAACAGATGGGAACTATGCAAATATAATCAAAGTTGATTTTATTAATTTGGTAAATAAAAAGAATTATCGGCACAAGTTTTCTTCTTTTATTTTTTATTATGAGACTTCATAAACTATATATATGTATTTCTACACATATAAATTTTTTTACAAATATTTGATGACATACAACATAAGATTGCTGGAATTTTTGCACAATTAATGAAAATTATTTATTTTGATTATTTTAATTATTCACCAAATTACTTATTATAATCTTATTGTGATTTTGAGGAATG
Organism: Epiperipatus broadwayi; assembly: GCA_028023455.1. Lineage (NCBI taxonomy): Eukaryota > Metazoa > Onychophora > Udeonychophora > Euonychophora > Peripatidae > Epiperipatus > Epiperipatus broadwayi. Next base: position 906,902 of record JAQFVV010000008.1, on the reverse strand, counting down.
GATGAGTTATGAAAAATTTAAATACACATCATTACACAGAAAGAATATGCTATAATTATATTTAAAATCATACTATATAATATTTGTACAATTGTAATTAAAATATGAATTATATATGTTATTGGCTATAAGTATAGTTAATATATCATCTTTGTGTAATCTTGTGAATTTAAATATATTTGAAGGTCTGATGAAGACTGCTGGATAGTCAAAACTAAGAAAATAAAACTAAAAAATGATGATCATGCGAGGTATAGTGAAAATAAAACTAATTGTAGAAGCAATATGTTGCATTGAATAAAGTGCAAATGAAAAGTGTTATTAATTATATTTTTATGAATATCTGTTTTCATATAAAAGCTTATATTGTAAGTTTAATTATTGAAGTGCTAAAATAAATTTGTTAAAGGAACATGTATTAACAAAGTACTACATAAAGATGATCAAGTTTTAATACTTGATTATTTTACTCTATTATTAATTTCCTTAAATAAATTAATGTGTATGTGCTCTGCACACAGATAATGAAGCTATTAATAAATTGTCAGTGAAATTATTACCATTTTAAAAAATCGATGATGAATTTGGCTCGTGTAGGTGGGCAGTTTCTTGCTATTAATGTATCATTGACTATTTCAATAGATAGTTTACGGTCAATGGAACCATATAGCTCTACCACATCAAATGATGCGATTTTAAAATTAGCTGGTATCAACGCGTGTTTAATTTTTCCTACAAACATGAAAGATGATTTGGCTTGATTTAAATATAATTGCTGTTTTCAGAGATAAGTGGTTTAGTATGAACAACGGATTGCCGATGGGTATCCCACTGAGTGGTATAATGGCAAGTGTTGTACTTGACCATTACGAGAAGCTGATATTACCCACATTCTTCATGTCAACCCCACATATGATATACACAAGTTACATTGATGACATATTTATTGCTGCCCCAGAAGACATCATTACTAACCTTCACAATAGCCTCCAGAATAAAACCAAACTTATTTTTACTACAACTTGGGAAAACCAAGACAAATAGATCAAATATCTTGACATATGTGTTAGCAAAAATATAGATAAGCTGGACTACCAAATGGTAGTCAAACCTTTGGAAGTATGAGGTTTGACAAACTCTAATTCTTACACGCCTCATTCCCACAAACTTGCAGCCCTCTCTTCATTCATGTTTAGAAAACATAACTTGTGCAAATATGAGGCAGATAAAAGAAAAAATCTCATCAATTATATAACTGATTTAAGGAAAATAGGATACACTTATTCATCCATCGACAGAAAAGTTAATAAAATTTTTCTATAAAATAAACCACAACCACAAGAAAGAAAACAAACCAAGAATCTTAATTCCATATGTTCACTCTACAGCTAAAAGCCTTATCAATCAACTATCATGTGACTTTGAAGTTGCTTTCCGTTCATCTCCCAACACCAATAGACTGATAAATAATACCAAAGACAGGATCAAACCTGAACTCACCCCTCAAGTTGTGTACAAAATTACCTGCCCCCAAAGAAATTGTACGGCAACATATTATGGAGAGACCAAAACTAACATTGCCACCAGAGTAGCTCAACACCGATACCTTTACAATAAAACCAAAACAAAGTTTGAAGGTAATTCAATTTTTGTCGAACATGAGAGAAACACTGGACACGCTTTTCTACCTACCACAGCCAGTGTCATTTGCTCTAAAACAGACGACACCAAATGTAAAGTTAGGGAAGCTTACTTCAATGCGGCTGACCCATCGGCAATCAACAGAAGAGAGGCCTGCTATTCCCTATCTCGTAAATGGTCCACGTAACATCTGCACATAAATTTGCATAAAATTTGCATAATTTTACAGTTATTAACAGAATAACTCGCCATGAATATGGAACTGTAAACTGTCCCAAAAGCGCTTGGCGGTAAAATTTTAATAATTTCACTGACAATTTATTAATAGCTTCATTATCTGTGTGCAGAGCACATACATATACTAATTTATTTAAGCGTTAATGAAGTAAAATCTTAACTAATTACTTTAAATTGTTTTTGGAAAAATATCTGAACATATATGCATATCTATTTGTGATTTAGATTGGAGATTATTATTTAAAATAAACATTTTAGATGAGTTATTGAATAATAATAAAAAAAATATAAATCAGTATAATATATAAACACATGTGCTTGTATTATACAATGCTTCAATCATTGAAACATACACATACGTGTGTAATGAAAAAAATAAATTTACAATTCTTTTATTATTGTTTAATGATTTTCTTTTATTGAATATATCTTGAATTTTTTTTATAAATGTCATCTTTCCCATGATCACCATTTCATATGCTACATGCTGTTAATAAGAGATCCAAACTCTCCATACAGTATCCTAGTGCAAGCCTTTGTAATCCTAAGATCTAGGTGCAATGCTCTCAAATCCAAGTCTCCTCACTAATGAAAGCTACAAAATAGAAACTAGTCTGGAGATGCTTGATGAATAGGCACTAGATAGGGATTTTATGCACAAATCTTTCTGCATCCATTGATGAAGGCTTGCACTTGGTGGCACTATTGTATGGAGAGTTTGGTATTCATTAAATTTCATCTTTTTTTTCCTAGTAATTCATAATAAGTAGAGTCTATATTACCTTTTTATTTTATGGTCTTCCCTTTTTTTTTAATTCCTTTTATATGTTTTATTTATTTTTTCATATTTTATTATTAATATTTAAATTGGACAAGAGCAATAAAGAATAATGTTAGCAACAGTTGATAACAATCACACCCAACAGTAAAATATAATTAAGATTATGCTCTTTAGACAAAGTTAGCAGAAAGTATTTGATAATTTAGTGATAAACAGTTCACTATTCTTATAATTATCAGGAATCAATGCCATCTATTATTAATAATAATTTTTTAAAATTTAAAGACCTAATGATTAAGATATATATGCTTGTGAGTATATATTAATGATCATTACATGATCACCATTTCTTATGCTTGCTTATAACTGTTACTAAAACAGGCAAAACTTTCCATATAGTATTGCTGCTCTGTGCAAGCCAGAGTAATCAGTGGATGCCAGAAGGTTTGTGCCTAAAATCCCAGTCTAGTGCCTACTCATCCAATATCCTCCAGATTAGTTTCTGGCTTGTGCCCTTTGTTGGTGAGGAGCCTTGGATCTTAGAGCACTGCACCTAGATCTTAGGATCTAATGCAATCCTCCAGCAGCTACCTTTTATGTCTACTTAACTACAAAACCATGAGTCTTAAATTGAAAACACAATAATATCTTCAATCCAAGCTTATTAGCTTATATAGTCGTATAAGTCTGAACTCCATTCAGCACCTATACATTTTGGTGTCTTTGGTTCTTTAGTAAACCTAGCCACCACTATCTTATTAGGTAGAATTGGTTTTAAGCCAATAAATATCACATGATCATTATTTCTTATGCTTGCTTATAACTGTTAGTAAAACAGGCAAAACTCTCCATACAATATTGCCACTCTGTGCAAGCCAGAGTAATCAATGGATGCCAGAAGGCTTGTGCATAAAACCCCCATCTGTGCCTACTCATCCAATATCCCCAGACTAGTTTCTGACTTGTTGTCTGTCAGTGAGGAACTTTGGATCTGAGAGCACTCCACCTAGATCTTAGGATCTAATGCAACCCTCCAGCAGCCATCTTTTATTTCTACTTAAGTACAAAACCATGAGTCTTAAATTGGAAAACACCAATAATATCTTCAATCCAAACTCATTAGCTTATATAGTCATATAAGTCTGGACTCAGTTCAGCACCTATACATTTTGGTGTCTTTAGTTCTTTAATAACCATAGCCACAACTATCCTATTAGGCAGGATTGATTTTAAGCCAATAAACATCATGTGAACACCATTTTTTATGCTTGCTTATAATTGTTATTAAAACAGGCAAAACTCTCCATATAGTATTACCACTCAATGCAAGCCAGGGTAATCAAAGGATGCTAGAGGGCTTGTGCAGAAAATCCCCATTTAGTGCCTATTTATTTAATATCCCTGACTAGTTTCTGGCTTGTGGCCTTCATCATTGAGGAATTCTTGGATCTGAGAGCACTGCACCTAGATCTTAAGATCTAATGCAACCCTCCAGCAGCTAAAACTACAAAACCATGAGTCTTAAATTGAAAACACAATATCTTCAATCCAAGCTCATTAGCTTATATAGTTATATAAGTCTGAACTCAGTTCAGCACCTATACATTTTGGTGTCTTTAGTTCTTTAATAACCATAGCCACCACTGTTCTATTAGGCAGGATTGGTTTTAAGCCCTTTAAACATCACATGATCACCATTTCTTATGCTTGCTTATAACTATTATTAAAACAGGCAAAACTCTCCATACAGTTATTAGCAAGCATAAGAAATGGTAATCATGTGATGTTTATTGGCTTAAAACCAATCCTGCCTATTAGGATAGTTCTGGCTATGGTTATTAAAGAACCAAAGACACCAAAATATATAGGTGCTGAACTGAGTTCAAACTTATATGACTATATAAGTTAATGAGCTTGGATTGAAGATATTATTGTGTTTTCAATTTAAGACTCATGGTTTTGTAGTTAAGTAGAGATAAAAGGTGGCTGCTGGAGGGTTGCATTAGATACTAAGATCTAGGTGCATCACTTTCAGATTCAAGGCTCTTCACTGATGAAGGCCACAAGCCAGAAACTAGTCTGGGGATATTGGATGAGTAGGCACTAGATGGGGGATTTTATGCACAAGCCTTATGGCATCCATTGATTACTCTGACTTGCACTGAGTGGCAATACTGTATGGAGAGTTTTGTCTGTTTTAATATGTTAATAAATATGTGACACATAATTTGAATCAATTGATATATTATGTATGTGTAACATTGAGATTTAATGCTAGTATATGAAAATAATTCATTGTTTAAATTTGAATGGCTTTGAAAGTACCTTCTGTTTGTTAAATTTGGAATGTACTTTTGAATATCAAGAAAGATTGCTCTGTGCTTGATTTAATGTAAGTCTTATCACTAAAGTATTGAAAGAAATCCTATAATATAAATGAAATAGAAATTATTTATATATTAATAAAGATTTCAACACTTGGTTTGTATATATTTTTTGTTCAGATAATTATAGTTTATTTCAAAAATATATGAAAAATGAAAATTGTAATAAGGATTTAAATAAAATAACTTGGAATGATTTATATAAAAATAACACTTTGATTATTGTAAACAATAGTTCTACTGAGATAAATAATTCAGTGCTATCCATGAAACATTGCTACTACAAATTTAATAGTGATTCTTGTTCATTACTAATTCATACTAATTGTGTATTTTTTGATAAAACTGATTATGAAATATATTCATATAAATAATTTTAAATATTGCTGTTATAAATTTAATAGATTAGATAAACAAATCATAGCAATTTCAGATTTTAATTCTAATGGATATTAAATATTTAGTTGAAAACTTTGACATTGAAAATCATTCTAAAGGTAGAAAATTATTTAAACTGTTAGTAAGTAAACTATTTCTCTGGAACTTTCCTTTAGATTTTTATCTATAAATTTTGATATAATTCTTATGACAAAGGACTATTGCCCAAACAAGAAATTATTTTTGTGTTCTTTAAATTCTTTACCAAATATGTCTAAGGATACTGAATTTATATTGAAATATAAAAATGTTAATTTATCTAAACAAATATTCAACATATCTCATTTTGAAATAAAACATTACCCAGTTTCTTTCACTGTTCTATTAGTAATATTGTTTTTCCTAGAAAAGGTAAGATAAAGGATTTAGGGGTCTGGTTTAATTAGTAATGGTATTTTTTTGAGCCATATTAATAAAACTATTCTTAAATGTAATAGAATTATTGAGATTATAGCAATGTCAAAAAAAGTTTTACATAAGAAATCATGCATTTATTTATTTTATATAATACTTGTTCATACAATTAATTATTGTTCTGTTGTTTGGAATTCTAACACCAAATGTTATGAAGAATGATTGCAGAATATAATGAAAAGTTACTTTAAGTATGTAGATTTATAATTACCTTTGGGTATGAAACATATCTTATGAAAAAAAGAATGTTGAATGACATAGTGTTTTTAAGAAAAATTGTTTATGTAAATATGATGTATCAGAATTTATTCATAATTTAAATTAGATAATTCCTAATATAACTAGAAATAATAATTTATTTTATATTAAAAAGTATAATCACAATTGTTATAAAAATTTTGCCATGATTAGAATGCCCATGTTGTATAATAAGGTACTTTTGGATGTTGCTATATTTTGTTTGAACTTTTATGATTTTTTAAATCAATGTAAATTAATTCTTGGTTTGTAAAAATTATATTTGGATTGTTATTAATCTATTGTTACATGCTTAATAAAAATCAAATTGAATTAAATTGATATTTCCAGATCTTTTATTAATTTAAACTGTTACTACGACTCAGAACTAAACTATATGAAAGAAATTAAAACAAATATATAAGACTTAATGATAAGTTTAAATTCAAAATATAATCAGCATTGTAAAACAACAAATTCTTCTGAACCATTTAATGACTATGATTAAATGTAGAAATGGTGAATTTTAATGATAAATTAGAAGAAATTAACCGTGGAATTAAAAATGATGAAGATAATAATTGTTACTTAATAGATGGTTGTATTGAATATGTTTTTCTGAGTCTACCTTGTTGTATTCACAAGAGTTGTATAATAATATTAATTTTAATAATAATAAAACTTTGCAATTATATGATATAAGCAATGAAGTAAAGAATGAAACAGCAATTAGTGAAATTATTTTTAATAATATATCTAATAATTGTGAAATTATGATAATTATGTTTTAATAAGGACAATGTTGTTTATTTGGAAAATGATAAATTACAGTACTTCAAAAAGGAAAAACAATTGGAAAAGAAACTTTACATACTGAAGACAAGATAATTATAACTAATACATCAAAAAAAAAAGTCTTCAAAAATTACTATCAATTAATTATAAAAAGGAAAATTTTTAAAAATATAATGCAATTTTTTTTAATAATAATAGAAAAATATTTTATATGAAAGACCAAAATGATACTAAATTTTCTTATAAAGGATATTACAAATTTAATTATAATGATTGGTATTTGTATAGTAATCTAAGTAAAAATATTTACTACAAACACTTAAATTTAATAATAATATAGCAAACGAATATAATTACAGAAAGATTCAAGAATTAAAAATATATAGATAAAATAAGTCTAATTCTCTTTTTTCAGATAATATTGTAAATTTATGAATTTTTGATTTACAACTTGCACTCTGAAATATCTGCATTTCATTTTAAATTATACTTGCAGCAACATATGAGATGTGATATTAGGTATTATGAACTGAAATCACAGAATAGTAGTAGATCTAAAATAATGTTTATCAATGTTAAGGGAGTGTTTATGTGACAAATTTTTTAAATTAATTTCTAATCTAGATGGGAAAATAATAAAGCAACTGGCAACTTAAATAAAAGGATTATACCCGAAGAATATTTTTAATTATTTGGTGATAGATAATGTAATTTTGATAAATTATACTTCTAAAATAAGTTGGTATACAACATTAAATGTAAGAATGGAAATATAACGTATTTGAAAATAAGATCTTTAATTTCAACATGAAATCATTTCAAAATAATGACATAATGAATAAACCCAAGGGATTAATATATGAATGTCAGAGGAATGAGAACAAAATTAATTAAAATTAAAGAATCTCGGTTAAATAATAACATACTGGATTACAAAATATTAGATGAAAAATATATAATTTATAGAAATAACAGAAAATATGGAAAAATAACTTGATAATAACACTAATAGCAAATTGCAATTCTATTACTTCTAGAAGAATTCAGAATGTATCTTATGAAGATAAATCGACTTGGATTGAAATGAAATTGAACACTACAAAAACTATATTACTTAGTTCTATTTATCTAGAGCCAGGACTAACTAACAATGATATATGTAATATATTTACTAACTTTTATAAAAATAAAAAAAAGTAATCAATTAAAGGTATAATATTGTTTTAATTGGAGATATTACTTTTTCAAAACTGTTTGCAGGTAAAAAGTATTTGCAAAATATTCTTACAAAAATAATGTTTTAATTAATTTTCTACCCATACGGCTTTTATATCAAAATAGTGATTTTACTAATTCTAAAAATTACACATTGGATCTATTTTTATACAGTTCTTTGGATGAAATATAATGTTTACATAATAATATATTATTTGCATCAATAAATAAATTTCATTCAGCTTTTGACTTTTTATTCTAAGATAATTATATAAAGCAAAACCACAAAGGAAATAATGTTACAAGAAATATAAATAAAAAGATTATATGAGTCTTTATAAATATTTCAAATGATATAAATGGGAATATTTGACAGATATTGATGATATTAATAAGTTACTAAAAAACTTCAGTCATATATTTACAACATAAAACCATATATCAAATATTAAAATAAATAAATACATTTTTCATCTTTTCACAGTTTATTAATTAAAAGATTTATAATAGTATATTGAAAATAAAATAAAAAAAGAACCAAAATTATTTTGGAAATAAAAAGCTTCTTGTGATATTATCAATAAAAAGGCTTCCAAAACTCAAATTGCTGAAATTACATGCAACTTCTTATTGAATATTTTAGTAATATTTTTTCCAATAAACATATAATTAATAGTATGTTGCAAAATATAATTTGTGATTTGGCTGAGAATGTTTAAAGAAATAATCATCATTATCAATTATCAATCCACTGCAGGATGAAGGTCTCTCCAAATTCAATCCATCTTTTCCTATCTTTAGCTTCTCTTCTCCACATCACCCCTGCACACTTTCTTATTTCATCCATCCATCTCACATGTGGTCTCTTTCTAGGTCTTTTACAATCTCTTGGAATTCGGTTTAAAATTTCAATTGTCCATCTACTATCATCTCTTCTAACAATGTCCAGCCCAACTCCACTTCAGTCTTTTAATTTTTTCAATGAGGTCAGTAACACCTGTTTGTTCTCTTACCCATACATTGCGTTTTCGATCCCTTCTTGTTACTCCCAACATGCATCTCTCCATACTTCTTTGAGTGGTCTGAAGTCTCTGTATTGCTCTTCTATTAAGTGTCCAAGTCTCAGATCCATAAGTAAGAACTGGCAAAACACATTTATTAAAAACCTTTCTTTTCAAACACATAGGCATATTTTCTTTTTGTATCAAGTTATTTCTACCAAAAGCACTCCAACCAAGTTTAATTCTATGATTAATTTCATCCATTATATTTCCATTTGTATTAATAATCTGACCAAGGTATTTGTAACTGTTAACTTCTTCTAACTCATAATAATCAATCTTTATTTTCATATTTTGAAAAATTCTATTAAACATTACTTTAGTCTTTTTAACATTTATCTTTAGTTCTACTTTCCTACTTTCATCTGATAACTCCTGCAACATTTCCTGTAGCTCTAAAGCATTATTTGCAAAAACAACTACATCATCTGCAAAATCTAAATGACTTAAATAATCTCCATTTACTTTCACTCCTTTAGCTTCCCATTTTAATCCACAAAATACTTCTTGCAGCACTGCTGTAAAAAGTTTTGGAGATATGGAGTCATCCTGTCTTACACCCTTTTCAATGTTGATTTTTTTACTATCATTATGTAACCTGATTGTTGCTGTTGCATTTTTATAAATATTCTTTAAAATAAGACAATATCCTGGATCTACACCTTGACAATCCAATGCTTTAATCACTGAAGAAATGTTTATAGAATCAAATGCCTTTTCATAGTCTACAAATCCTTAGCATAATGGCAACTCATATTCATTTGCCTTTCTATAACTTCTCTCGATACTTGGATATGATCTACTGTACTAAAACCATTTTTAAATCCAGCTTGTTCTCTTGGTTGGTGGAAATCCAGTGTTTTCTGTAGACGAGTTGTAATTATCTTAATAAAAATTTTGTATAAAACTGATAAAAAAACTGATAGGTCTGTAATTTCTAATATCTTCTTTATCACTTTTTTTAAATATTAATATTAATACTGCATTCTTCCAATCATCTGGTACATCTTTATCATTTAGACATTTGGTATATAACTTTGCTAAAAAAAATTCTATTTCTTCACCTGCTTCTTTTAATATATGAATTATAATTCCATCATTACCTGGAGCCTTCCCTTTCTTCGTAAATTTAATTGCATGTCTCACTTCCTCATTCAAAATTCTGGGCAATTCGGAAGATATAATAGGTATAGGAGGCACTTGTTCTTTATTACTATATAATTCTTGATAGAAGTCTTCTACACATTTCATGATGTCATCTCCCTTTTTAGTAATAATGCCATCTTTTTTTCTTATTGCAGATATAAATTTCCTACCAATACCAAAATGTTGTTTTACACTCTTTAGACTTTTATTCTCTTCTACAGCTTTTCTTGCTAGTTCACAATTATACTTTTTTATATCATTTTCAATTCTTTTCCACACCATTTTACAAAATTCGAGATATTCAATCTTTTTTAATGCATCATTGTTGTATATTCTCATATTCCTTCTTTTCTTCATACATTCTCTAGTCTCAATAGAAATTTTATTGGTCAATTGCTGCTTTTTTCTACCAGCTATCTTTGTTGCAGTTTTTAAAAGTGTATCGCTTATTTTCCTATTAATGTCATTCAAATCTGAATCATGTTCAAAATCTACTAATACTTGAAACCGATTTGTAAGTTTTAATTTAAATTCATTAGAATGTTTCTGAAGATTAGGAATATCAACTGTAAATATTGTTTTTTTTTAATAATTTTTGTCTATCTAGTTTTGCATTAACATGTATCTTATATCTTACTAATCGATGATCACTTCCCATGTTAAATTTATTAAGAACATTACAATCTTGAAATATGTATTTTCTGTTAGTCAAAATATAATCCAATTCTGCTGTACCTTCATTTGGATGCTTCCATGTCCATTTCCTTTTAACATTTTTCTCAAAAAAAATAATTCATAATATAAAGTTTTTTTTTTCCTGCAAACTCCACAAATCTATGTCCTCTCTCATTTCTATTACCATAACCAAAATTACCTATAGCATTTTCATCTTTCATTTGTTTACCAATTCTAGCATTAAAGTCTCCCATAACAATTTTAAAATGTTGTTTACTCTGATCAAAAGCCTTTTGTACATCCATATAAAAATCTTCTATAACTTCATCACTATGAGAACTCATTGGGGCATAAACCTGAATTATCTGCATTTGGTATCTGCTATTAAGTTGTAAAACTAATCTTGCCACTCTCACCATCAATGTCCACAATGTTATTCTTCCATTTTTTATTTTTAATGAATCCTACTCCACTTGTATTTCCAATATTTGTGCCTTTATAGTAGAGTATATGTTCACTTTTTAAATCAATTATTTCTTCACCTTTTCTTCTAACTTCACAAAGTCCAATAATGTCCCATTTAATATAAGGCAGTTCTTCTTCTAACTCTTGCAATCTTTCTTCTCTTGAAAGTGATCTGCAGTTGTAAGAACCTAAATAAAAAGTCGTCATCAAATGGCAGCCTGAGTCCGCAATCGGGATTCTTAGCACCCTCCGCCTTTGGCCACCAACTACTGCCTTGGTTGGTGACTTTATATCCTCCTGGGAATAAGGGCCATGATTTATTTGTGTCTGTCATGATTGTATATATTAAAAAAAATATTTTTAAACTTGGAGGTAAAAAGCCAATAAACTCACCATGCTGGCTAATGTGTGTTGGTGAGCAGCCTATCCATGTTAGTATACTATATGAATAATCACATAGTAATAACTGTTGCAATGACAAGAATGTATGGAATGGACATTAGGAATTTGCCCTGCTCGTTTTCTTTAAGGCCTCCAAGAGGAATCAAAGGGTCTCCTTTCAGTTAATAGCAAACTCCTTTATACTGGGAGAATATTATAAAATTTATTGGAAATCTGAATGATAAAAAAATTTCAATCTCTTAAAAATTCTAACTTTTATAGTGAAGGAATGTATGCATATATTGGCTAAAACATTGCATCTTATTTTTTAAGAAATCTATTGCTGAGGGATTTTTTCCTGAGAAATTTAAAATAATTAAAATAGTTCCAATATATAAAAAAGTCAGTACACTCGAATCCAAGAATTATAGATCAGTTTCAGTAATACCTACTCTCAAAAATTTTTGAAAATTGTATTTATAATACACAAGGAAATATTCTAAAAATTACAAATAATTCTCAGCATAATTTTGTTCCATCAAAATCTTATCTCAAAAATATATTAACAATAAATGAGATATATATATATATATATCATACTTTTAATAACAAAAACAGAATAGATATAGTTTACTTTGATTTATCTCAAGCATTTGATAGGAGAAATATAGATAAACTTATTAATAAAATAATTGGAGATATAAAAACATTTAATGGGTTCAAGACTTACTTAACTAATCAGAAATTTTACAGTGCTCTTAATAAAGTATTTTCTGACATTATATTAATACATTAAGGAGTTCGCATTGGTGGAATTTTGGTATTGTCACTATTTAATATTTACACTACTGATGCAGTAAATTAAATAAAACATTCAAAGTTATTAACATATTCTGATGACACAAAATTGTTTAAAGTAATTTGTAGATTTAAATCTATTATTATTAGGTTCTGAAGTAATTGGAGATTTATTTCCTTCTTTATGATTATGAAGATTTAAATTTATTACAAAATATCAATTATTTCTCAAATTAAATCACTAAACATCACATGATCACCAGTTTTGCCTGGTATTTCTCAAATTGTTGTAAAGATAATTATATGTTATTAAATATTGAAAAGTGTATTGTTTTACATGTACCAAAATTATCCAAACTGATTGTAGGTAGATCTATATTAATAAAACAAAAATAAATTATAAAAATAGCTATAAAGAATTGGGTCTAACATTTGAATCTAACAGAATTTTAATACTCATGTGAAACAAAACATATTCAAATCATATAGTGATACTGGACCAATCATCAAAAATGGAAAATTATTTATTACAAAAACAAAATTAGTTTTATTTAATGTCTTAGTATTATCAAGGTTTTATTGCACTATAAATTCATCTATACTCCTTCAACACTTTAAGCAAATAACTTTATTTTTTTTTTTTTCCGTTTTGACTGCACTAGCAGCCTTTTTCAAAACCAAAATAAAAAAAATATAAAAAAATATATTATAATACAACAAAAAATTATTTCCTTCTTTCCTTTTTAAAAAAAAAAAAAAAAAAAAAATAAAAAAAAAAAAAAAAAACACCCAACCCCACCCCCTCAAACAACACCAACCCCAACCTTTAAAAAAACACATAAAAAATAAACTAAAAAAAAAAAATATTAAAAAAATATAACAAACTAATAATAAAAAGTATTATCAAGGTTACATTTTTCATCTGAAATTTGAAACAATGAGAATTAAAACTATGTTAATGCACTATAAAGAATTTGAAATAGATTTCAAAAGCAAATTAATATCAACAAAAATTTTAATATTTCTTTAAAAATTTAACAACTTTAAAAGATCTTAAACTTTTCTTTGATAAATACATGAAAAGATATTATTAACAGACTACCTCAACAATAAATATTAAGAACTACAATTATAATCTTAAAAAGATCAATATTTATGAAAGTTTTAAAGCCCAAACTGATTTGTCCTAAATAAAGTACCATATATTGATTAACAAAAACATATAATAGTTTTAATATAAATATTGATATCAAATCACTTTATAAAAAGGATTTTATAAAATTTGCAACTAATGAATTCTTTCTTTGATGTAAACATTACTATAAACAGCTTTGGATGTTATAAATAAAGAAAGAACTAAAGAAATCAAAGTTAAAGTTTGTGAAATAGCTCTAAAAGTGTGTGTGGGGGGGAGGGATAAATTGTGATAAGGAAGTGGTGATCAATAGCAAAACATCACCAGTGACAATTGAGTATTGTTATTTGATTATAATATTCTAAACTTATTTTTATAAGTATAATATGTGTGGATTTAATGAAAATACAAAATTTATTTCATGTATTTGCAAAAAAAAAAACAACACCATAATATTAATAATTTATATTAATGAATCAATGATTAATTAGTTCTAAATTAATAATTAAGGAATAAAAATTAAAAAAAGTATTTGTGCAGAAATGTTGAGTTTCTCATTTTGTTTTCAGAGATTTTTGATAGTTAATTTATGTAAAATTAATGAACTAAAATTATGAATATTTCTATTTAGGTAAGTGATGAGACATTTTTGCCTACACAAACTGCTTTTATTCTGGCTGATCTTGCTGATGCAGCTGAGAAGGATTTATCACCAAATGAAACATCTCACGCTATATTATCTGAGAATTCTTCTGCTGGATTTTTTGCTGATGGAAATGAGGCTTCTCATGGTAAAATTGTAAGCCCCATATTTTTATTTTCTATTATTTTTTTATCTTTTCATGTGTATATAAAAGGAAATCATATTGAAAAATATTAATTCACAAAGTAGTAATAAAATAAATTGGAACAGGAAAGTGTATATGATATTTTAGTTAGTCTTTAATTTGATGAGTTGACGGAAAAATTGTTTACTTTGAACTATTATTGAAACATAAAAATTGAAATATAAAATATTTTTTTAATAATATATTTTTCAGAACTATTTTTAAGATTGTCAAAAAATATCAAATTGAAATAAATATATATTATTATATAGGTAATCAATAAAAAATAGTGACCAGAATTTTAAAATTAAAAGTTTTATACTTTGTTTTTTTTTTTAAAAAAAAAATATTAGAAGGTAATTTTTAAGATATATTAATCTTCAAAATGTGAAATAAGTTTTGCTATTAATGATATTGTCAGTTTTGCAAAAACTAATTCTTATTTAATGATTAACAATGTCTTTTATCTGAAAGATAAAAATAAAATTAAAGCAATTTTTTTTTTTTTAGATTTTTATATATTTATTATGATATTAATTAAAGATTAATGTTAGAATTAACACTGCAAGAATTTTCTAAAAATTTGCAACAAGCTTTTGTCCAATTGAAACTCTGGCTGCCACTTTTTTAATCTTATGAATAGGTTGTTCGCATTTCCACATGGCATAACCTGGACACAACAACAACAAAAAACTTCATTGCAGATTATTAGTATGAAATAAAAAAATCACAAAACTTATAATCACATTTACACTACTAACGATATACTCATTTCATAATATAAACAAAAGCAAAAGACAATTATTTGTATATATATATATTGTCTATCAAACTAAAATCACTATTACTAACACGCCAAAATAATGGGGAGTCATTTCCGTTTTGGGAAAATTACTGTTTAGCCAATCAAAAAATTAATTATAAAATATTAAATGAATAAATTTTAATTTAAAATAAATATAAAAAATAAAAATTAAATATAAAGTTAAAATTAAAAGTTAAAAAATAAAAGTAAAAAAAAAAAGGGTGGTTAAGAAAACTGGGATAATTAACCGTCCCTGAAAGAATATTTCAGGACATTAGGACGAATTCAGGAAACGGAACTATGGATACTCTACTTATGAAAGTATTACTTATATAACATTTGATGGTGTAAATATTTTTAACTTCTTAATAAATGTGAAATTATCTTAACATTGAACTTAATAAATAAGTTCATTTATATTAAAATTTTTAAGGGATCTATGAATCGTAATCTTTTTTTTTTTAATCATCATTTTAATAATATTTTATTATGTTTGACTGTTCATGATACTTTATCATTTCTTTTAACAAAAGAATAATATATATATTGTGACAGTATACATGATGAGACTATAGGCAGCGGAATAAATGAAATGTTGAATACAAACATTGACATAGCATAGATTACAAAGGATATCTTTTATTTCATCCAATCTAAATCAATTAAATATTTACTATCAACATGTCTGAATTCAATTTAGCCAAAATAATGACAATAAAGGAAATATTAAATATATTGTTTGTTATTCAACTATTCTTATTAATCAACCAAATATATTTATATTAATATTTTAAATCTATCTTCTTTATATACATTCACATTTACTATAAATATAAAGAAATTTAGTTGAGCACCATGGTGTGTTAAAATAACATCTTTTACTCCGATGATTATTTATCTTATTCCACAAGTTATGGCATTCTTATTCTCAGATTCAAAATATATATTTGTGTGTATAAAGCATATCTATATTTGTGTTGTGATCAGTGCTGATAAGTATAATATAATCTGAACTAAATAAAATTTAAAAAAATATGAATTCAAATTAATAAATAAGTCAATTTATTTACAACAACAACAAAAAAAAAATAACTAATGCAATATCTTTTATTTATTTACAAATAATAAAATTTGTATTATCGATTAAAATTATTTCAGCTTCTGCTTTTATTTCCCAAGAGGATAAATTTGCAAAATAAATTATATGTTTTTGCATGTGTGTATATGTATGTAACTATGTGATGTTTAATAATAATAATTATTTCTTCAGGAATTTACTAAACAGTATTGTCCATATTAATTTTGGCATAAAAGTTGCTCAAAATTATCTTTAACATACATTATTTAATATGTTTTTCAAGTTTTATAATGTAATAGTCAGTGTTTCATTCACTAAGTCTACAAGTACATATACTACAATATAAATAAACAACTAGGACAACAACTATACTATATACTATCGTGACAGAAAACAATAAATGGTAGTAATCCTTCCCTACATACCATTACTTACAGTGGCTTAAAAGAATTCATTTATTTACATGACAATATCAAAATACCATAAAGAATGTAGCCTTATCTATGAAATACTTCTTAAATTACATCCACAAAAATAAAGACCATAATATATTTATAACCTAAATAATTTCTTAAAACAGGCAAAACTCTCTGTACGTATTGCCACTCAGTGCAAGCTAGAATAATCAATGGATGCCAGAAGGCTTGTGCAAAAAAATGCCCACTCATCCAATATCCCCATACTAGTTTCTGGCTTGTGGCCTTTGTCAGTGAGGAGCCTTGGATCTGAGAGCACTGCACCTAGATCTTAGGATCTAATACAACCCTCCAGCAGCCACCTTTTATCTCAACTACAAAACTATGAGTCTTAAATTGAAAACACTAAATTTTCAATCCAAGATCATCAGCTTATGTAATCATATAGGTCTGAACTCATTTCAGTACCTATATATTTTGGTGTCTTTGGTTCTTTAATAACCATAGCCACCACTATCCTATTAGGCAAGATTGGTTTTAAGCCAATAAACATCACATGATCACCATTTTCTATGCTTGCTCATAACTTTTATTAAAATGGGAAGAACTCTCTATACAGATTGCCACTCAGTGCAAGCCAGAGTAATCAATGGATGCCAGAAGGCTTGTGCATAAAATTCCCATCTAGTGCCTACTCATCCAATATCACCATACTAGTTTCTGGCTTGTGGCCTTTGTCAGTGAGAAGCCTTGGATGACAGCACTGCACTTAAATCTTAGGATCTAATACAACCCTCCAACAACCACCTTTTATCTCTACTTAACTACAAAACTATGAGTCTTAAATGAAAACACAATAATATTTTCCAATCCAAGGTCATTAGCTTTTATAGTCTGGGGATATTGGATGTGTAGGCACTAGATGAGGATTTTATGCACAAGCCTTCTGGCATCCATTGATTATTCAGACTTGCACTAAGTGGCAATACGTATAGAGAGTTTTGCCTGTTTTAATAACAGTTATGAGCAAGTATAGGAAATGGTGATCATGTGATGTTTATATTGGCTTAAAACCAATCCTGCCTAATAGGATAGTGGTGGCTGTGGTTATTAAAGAACCAAAATCATCAAAATGTATAGGTACTGAACTGAGTTCAGACCTATATGACTATATAAGCTGATGAGCTTGGATTGAAAATATTGTAGTGGTTTCAGTTTAAGGCTCAGATAGTTTTGTAGTTAAGTAGAGATAAAAGGTAGCTGCTGGAGGGTTGCATTAGATCCTAAGATCTAAGTGCAGAGCTCTCAGAACCAAGGCTTTTCACTGATGAAGGCCACTAGTCGGAAACTGGTATGGGGATATTGGATGAGTAGGCACTAGATGGAGATTTTATGCACAAGCCTTCTGGCATCCATTGATTACTCTCGTTTGCACTGAGTGGCAATACATATAGAGAGTTTTGCCTGTTTTAAGAACAGTTATGAACAAGCCTAGGAAATGGTGATCATGAGATGTTTATTGGCTTAAATAATGTTTAGTTATTAATTTCTTTGTTTTAGAATATAGTATGTTTTAATGGTTTAGAAGAAATTTTTCTAAACCATTTAAACATACTATATTCTAAAACAAAGAAATTAATAACTAAACATAAAAATTATAACAAATATATTTTAGTGATCATCTTTATAAAGAAAAAAATGGCTTTATTGCTTGGGAATTCATAAGAAGTTTGAGCACTAGAATCGTTCCTGGGACCTCCCGATCCCAAGTTGGACACTCTACCAACCCTGCACCAAATCATGCAGTGTATCATCCTTATGTATCTATTTAATACATACACGTAAGGAAATGTGGCAGTGTATGCAAAAAAAAAAAAAACTAACAATATATATATATATGTGTGTATGATCAATATTATTATAGATAAACTAACTAATAATATACCCTTTTTTTCAGATCATCGTTGAATTTCCAAAAGAAATGCTAACATTGAAAAAAAAAAAATTTAAATCTTATACATCCAATTATCTTTAACGAGTTTAAACTTAAAAAAAGTTTATAGTAAAAGTAAAGTAAAAGTTCACTTCACTGATTCTTGGTCTTCTTTTGATGATCCTGAATAAAGTAGTTGATGGTAAATTTTTAAAGAATCCATTAACGTATCAATATTAATAAGTCTTGTAAAAATAGTTATTTTTAAAGCCTCATAATATTATTTTGTATATGTTCAATATTAATTAACACTATATATATATATAGTACTCAATATTTAATACAATTTTGGGAAATGGCTAGAGATTCTTACCAATATTGTTATTTTAAAAAGAGTTGATTGTCAGGATAATTCTCATGTTAAAATTGTATATACACGCATAATTTAATAGCAATATTTTAGCAGCATTTTAGCTATTAAGAATAAAAAATCACACTCCATTTTTATAAAGAAATCAGATTTTAAAGGTTTTGAATGATACATTAGTATTATTAAAAAATAATAATAATTATGAAGGTCAAATCCAGATGCAAGTAAATCTAAAATTAATGATAACAGGGGAAAAAATTGTGTGAAGTCAAAATCTAATATGAAGAATCATTAAATATGCACTGTAAAAAAATAGAGAGAGGGCTGAGGGTTAATAGTAATACATGTTTTAGCATTTTAGAAGTTTTGAATAATAAGATAGCTATAATATTATTATTAGGCGTATCAGTTATTGACTAACAGTTTTTGAGATGACAAAGACATCATCTATGCCATTACTAAGTTTGATTGAAACTATGGAATCACAGAAAACAATTTTTTGAAACCACTTTTTGAATAAAATCTTAGATTATTGAATGTAAATGCTCATATTAAGACAAGTTTGTTATTACTAACCAGGTGATTTCTGATTGTAATATTTAAAACTAAATCAGACATAAGAACAGCAGTTGAAGTAAAGTTCATTTTGAGAAAAAAAGTCAAAGAACTGTTTCTCCTAAATATATTATTCATAGCTCAATGAATTTTAAGAAAAATTTGCTGGGGGTATCACCAAATTTATTTTTCAGATGCATTGCTTGCTACTATCTAATATTTTGTTTGGTTTGTAGCCAAATATTTTATCAATATGTTATAATGGAAAATATACACATTGCCTTATAATGATGTTGCCTGATTACGGATAAATCTGTTATATTATTGCAATTAATTACGTTCAAACTTTATCCTGAATTGAACTATAAATGCCAGTTTGTGGATATAATAGTAAATTATAAAGGAAATTTTTCTGTGGGCATGTTTGTAGCCCTTAATAAATCAATCTGACTTTGAAGAAACACCTTGAAAATATGATTGCTTGAAGGTTTGTGATGAGTGCATTTTACTTGCAATTAAATGTTGGATTATTTCCATTATCCGGTTGAATTTTTAGCTTTTTCTAGAAAAATTCAATTTTTTTAATTTATAACTTTTTAAATACATTCAATTATTAATAATAACATACCAATTAGTATAGAACAATATTTTGAATGATATTTGCTTATTCAGGTTTTGTTGGGCTTATCTTTGATAGCTATCATGGAAATTGAACCGATGATCTTTAGATTTTTGAATATTAAATTTAAGGTGGTTCTCCAATCAAGTAGACTACTCTGGCAAAGATAACAAAAGTCAGTAGAAACTTTGTATATTTATCTACAATAGTCCTGATTTCTCCAATTTTTTTTTTTAAGGGTATGGTTAATAAAGAATTTTCAAATATTATATTATTTATATGGTTTAAAGAATTTCTATTTATACATTCATATACACTTATTTATATTTTAGTTCTGAAGAAGCTGCTGGTAAATAGGAACTGTAAGATTGATCAAGTAAAAAATAAAATATAATATTGTAAATGTGATTTAAAAAGGAGGATTTATATATTTGATTCCAAATATTATGGATTGATTATTAAATCATACTAGGTTGTCTTATGGCATTATTTATCATTTCAAGAGGCCAGTTTCTTTAAATTTTTTTTTTTACTTTTTCTCTATCTTTTCTTAATAAAACATATGTAGCAATCAAATGTGTGGCATGAACATATGTTTGAGTGGCAAAATGCAAGAATATTGGGCAAAAGGAAAAGGTAAAAAGAAGAAAATTTCAAACAGCTGTTAACATGACAATGGCAAATAATTCCATAAATCAATCTAGTGGGATATGTTTGAAAACCACTCTTTAGTTTGCCCTTAAAAAAAAAAAACGGTTTCTCATAGATAAATATATAAAATTTAATAAATTGCCTAATTGGTTAGAGCATAACCTTAAATTGAATATTCATAAATCTAAAGATCACATCTTCAATTACCATGAGAGAATTATCATTAATCAGTCCAGCAACACCTGAAAAAAAGAATAATACTATTTGAAACATTGTCATTTATATTAACTTCTGTTATTACTAATAATTGAATGTATTTTAAAAAAAAAATAAACAAAAACATTTAATAATTTAATCAGATCAATGATTATCAGACAGGGATATGCATACTTAGGAATACAAATCAGGACATTTAGGGATACTTAGAAAAAAAATTGAATAAATGCAGAAAAAGGCATGTATGTTTACAGTTTACTAATTCAAATTATTGACTTCAATTCTCAAAGTCTTCTGATCTCATGACATTAACATAATTGCAGTATTATTTAAGAGATCAGACAATTACTCTTCAAATTTGAGATATTAAACTTTATTCTCTTTATGATATGTAACTAAGTTAAATTTAAAGATGTAATATGTTATATAACATAAATTATTCAAATGCATAATCTTGATGCACTTTTTTCACTCATGCTCTTTAGAAACAAATGTAAATTTAAATTAATGGTATTAATATTTATCCTTACTTTCATAAAGAATCACTGAAAGAGGTTTATTTAGTCAAAACATATGTCATAGGGAAATTTTTTATTTTTCCAATGTTTTTCACTGATTGTTTATGAAAGTATGAATTATTGTTAAATCATTAATTAAAAAAAAGTCAAAAGTTATGAAATTAGTTGAACATCATGATGGATAGTAAAGAGAGATTTCTTTACTATTTAATTCCAAGAAAAATTTTGTTGTTTCATTTTTTTTATTTTGGTGAGTGATGGGAAGTCTTTCCCTAAACAATGTGTTGCAAATGTGACACTACAATGTGTATACTAGTGGCATGCCCTCATGGAGTCAGCTTTCAATTTCCTTCACAAACATTTGAGTGCTGTTGCTCCATATATATATAAATAGACAGATATGAGCAGTGTTCAGAGAGAGAATTTTTTTTAAGTCTTTGTCATTGTTTTATGTTTTAAATTAGTTTTTCCATTTGAACTGCTATATACAGTTTCACTGTATAAATTTGAAATAAATTTTACTAATACTCAAGTGAAAAAAAGTTGGAAATCAGCAAATTAGATAATGGAAAAAGTCTATCATATGAAGGATCTAATGAAAAAATGATTAGTTGAAATTGGGTGGAATTATAATTAATAAAAAAAGGGTAAGCAGATATAAGTATATTGAAATATACTGAATCTTAGATGTAATTAAAGGGGATTTAAACACAGGTTTTCAAGCTCCTTTCAGCTATCCACTCCATCTTAAACAACCAACACACATGCTCACATACATGTGAAAAAGATAAATGATCTCCAATATATGTATTTCCTGCTGAACTAGCAATCATCAGTTGATCCAGATCATTATCTCCTACACATATATATAATCAGTGCTCAGTTTTATATTAAGATAGCAAATCTTCAAACTTTAATGGATAGGTTTCATTCTTCTACACCTTCCAACTTTTCAGCTATCCATATTATTGAAAATTTGATGATGGAAAGCATTTGAGTAGTTTTAATTGAAGGAATGCATCTATCATTGATAATATGAATTTGCACATATATTTTAGTAACTTTTGTTTATATTATTATTACTACAAACAATTTTGGTTATATTATTATCATAGTATATCTAAAATTATGTTTTAGTTTTGTTAAAATGACTGAAATTTTAATTAAGAAAGTCATCCATAACACAGAATAGTTTTATGTCTGCCATTGGAATAAGATATTTGACTAAAATTTAAATATTGTTTGACATTAGCATTTAAAACGTTTTTCTGCATCATGCTATTTCATTTCTCTTTAGTTATTCTTCATATAATATATTTTGTTTTTCTGTACATTTTTTTTTTTTTTTTTAGTTAAACATTTCTTGACATTATTTGTTGCAACTTATAGCATGTTCATTTAATGTTTCTTTCTAACTCTTATATTTTGTGACTATACAATATAAGACAAAGAAAGGGAAAAATTAGATTGGGATGGGGAGTGGGGTAGCCATAAATTATTAATTATTATCTCACTTCTAAACTTATGTTGTTGTTGTTGTTTTTTCCAAATTATCATTTGAATATCACTGAATTGTAGCAAAAAACATTATTTTTTTCTCGTTTAATTGGTATTTTTTTTTTTTTTTGCATAAACTTTTGTTCATTATATAAATTTATCTAATTAATATAAAAAAATATTTTAAAATAAATTATTATATATAAAAGAAGTATAAGCAGATTTTGAAAAACCTAATTGAATAATTTTTATTAAAATAATGAGTTTGCAGTTGGTAATATGGATGTATACAAAAGAAAATTCAAATAAAATTTCCTACTTTTTGTGTGATAGTCTATCTAGCTTATATATTTGTAATCAGATTATTAATATTAATTTCATCCTTTTGCATAGATATATGTTCTATATATAGTTGTTTACATTTGTTACTGTTATTAATATTTAAGAAAGATGGAAAAGAAAATACTAGGAATAATATATTTGTCAGGGTTCTATCTATTGGTATAAGATATTTCTAAATTATTTTAAAACAACTTTGAATTCAATTGAGCAAAAAAAAAAACATGTTAGATTTAAAAGATGTTATATCATAATAGCTCTCATATAGAAATGTATTTGATTCATTACATTTATATTATAGTTTAATGTGTTGACATTAATAATTTTAATGTTTTGCCATCCTCATCATTTACAATCATTATCAAATCCACTTCTAAATTTAATCTTTTTTTATTTTATTTATTCATAACTTTTCCACTTCACTATAACAAATCTTTTTATCCATTTTTAATATTTCCAATCAAGTTTTAAATTGACTCCTTAATTTCATGAATGATATAAACCATAGCCGTTTATTTTTTCACCTATGTATTTGCTTTTGACCTTTCCTTGCTAATCCTGAATAAATTTCAAAGATATTTGATTCACTAATTTATATTATAGATTAATTTATCAATAATAACAGTTTTAATCTGCTATCATTATTATTTTCAATTATTACCAATCTGCTACAGGATGAATATTTTTCTAGTTTAATTCTTTTTCTTTTTTTTTTTAATTTATAGTTTCTTCACTTCTGTAAAGCAAACTTTTTAATCTATCTACATCTCATCTGGTTTTTATTTTAAGTCTTTTGTAATTGTTTAGGACTTTAATTATCTGGTTTTATTAACAATTCCAGCCAAATTTCACTTTGACTCCTTATCTCCTTAAATAATGTCAATAATATCTGCTTAAAACAGGTAAAACCCTCCATATAGTAGTGCCACTCAATGCAAGCCGGAGTAATCAATGGAAGCCAGAAGGCTTGTGCATAAAATCCCTATTTAGTGCCTACTTAACCAATATCCCCATACTAGTTTTTAACTTGTGGCTTTCGTCAGTGAGGAGCCTTGGATCTGAGTGCACTGACACTAAGTGGCACTACTATATGGAGAGTTTTGCCTGTTTTAATAACAGTTATGATCAAGTATAAGAAATGGTGATCATGTGATGTTTAGTGGTTTATTATCTGTTTATTTATTCTTATAATATTTGTTTTTGAGCTCTTCTTGGTAATACTAAGATACCTGTTTTCATATTTTGTGAAGGAATCTAGAAACTGTAAGTCTCAGACTCATATATAAAAGAACTAGCAGAATTCATTTATTAAAAACATTCTTTTTCAGATATTTTCTTTTTAATATTATTTCTATCAAAAATATTTTATTCATTTTCATTTCAATGATAAATTTTATCTAGTATGTTTATGTCCATATTAATAAATTGATCAAGATGTTTATAGATATTAACTTCTTCCAATTTATTATTCTTAATTTTTATTTTTTTGTTTGCTTGTTTTTATGTTATTAAATATTGCTTTAATATTTGCTTGTTTTTAAGTTATTAAATATTGCTTTAATATTGGTCTTTAGTCTTACTTTATATCCTTATAACATTCCTACAGCTTTAAACCATTCTTTGTGAAACTATTTTATCTGCAAAACTTAAATGGCTTAAGTAATCATTTATTTTTATTCTCTTTTCATTTAATTCATAAAATACTTTTCTTAAAACAGCTATAAAAAATATTAAAAAATAGAATCATCTTCTTATACAATTTTACCAATATTACTTTTATTTTTATTTTGTACATAGTATCCTCATTATTTGTTATGATGATCCAAAACTAATCACAGCAGAAATATTTGTAGATTCATATGCCTTTTTGTATCTACAAATCCAATGCAAAATGGTAATTCATACTCATTAGTTTTCTCTTATATTTTTTAGTATTTGGATATGATTTAATTATATTATGTCTATTTTTAAATCCAGTTTTGATTGTATTGAGTCTAAAATTTTCTTAGATAATTTGTGAATATTTTAATAAAAATCTTATATAGAATTGGTGAGATCAATAAATTTATTATTTTTAATATCTTTTTCATTTTTCTTAAATATCAGTATCACTATTTCGTCTTTGAGTCATTAGTATATCATCATCTTATAGACATTTTTTACTTGATTATTTTAAAATGTCAATATTGATTTCATTATTTTTTGGAATTTTTCTATTTTTTATAAATTTAATTGGATATTTCACTTCTTCATTCAAAATGTGATATTTTAAAAGTTGTAATTATATGGATTACTTTGCTTTCTTTATTTTTTATTACTATATAATTATTTTTATAATTCTGTATACTTTATGATATCTTTTTTTTTTTTTTTGGTAATAATTTTTCATTAAATACAAAGATGTCATTTTATATCTTTAGACCTTATTTTTCTCATAGCTTTCCTTACTATTTCACTGATCAAATTTTCATATGTCTTTCTTTTAATTTTTTCATATTATTTTTCTGAATTTTATATTTATAGATCTTTTAAACAGATCATTTTTGATTATTGTCATATTTTTTTATACATATATGTATCAGCAAAAGCTCCTGCTGAATTATTGCTTTTTTCTTTCTATCCTTTTAGCTAATATTCAGTAAAGAATGAGTTATTTTCTTATTAATCTCATTGAATCTGAGCCATCTTCAATTTCTCTTGATATTTAAAAATTTGTTTAAGGTCTAGTTTAAATTCATTAAAGTGTTTTTAAAGATTATAGATATCAATTGCTATTACTGACACATATCATTAATTTCAAATGCTCAAAATTTTCCTTATTGAATTTATTAAGCAGATCGTAGTATTGAAATATATTTTTCCATTAACCAAAATAAAATCAAATTTTTCTTTACTTACATTTGGATGCTTCTACATCTAGTTAGTCTCAAGATTTTTCTCTTTAACAAAAAAAAATTATATGTACTGGGGCTTTTTTTTTTCCAGCAGATTTTATACAAATTTATATTCCTTTTCATTTCTATTTCTATAGCAGTTTTAGTCACTATTTTCAACTTTAAAATATTTTCCAATTTTATCATTATAATTATTTATAATCTTCCATTAAGTTAAATATTTATTTAATTTTTCTATTTTGTCTTGTATACTAACATTCTCAATCATCCATCAATAGAAAAGTTAATAAATTCTTTTATAAAATAAACCATAATTATAAGAAAGAAAACAAACCAAGAATCCTAATTCCATACATCCATTCAACAGCTGAAAGCCTTATTAACAAACTATCATGTGACTTTGAAGTCACTTTCCATCACCTCCTAACACAATAGACTTATCAATAACACCAAAGGCAGGATTAAATCCGAACTCACACCTCACGTTGTATACAAAATTACCTGCCTCAAAGAAACTGCATGGCAACATATTATGGAGAAACTAAAACGAACATTGCAACCAGAGTAGTTCAACATAGATACCTCTACAACAGGACCAAAACTAAGCTTGAAGGCAATTCAATTTTCATTGAGCATGAGAGAGCCTCTGGCCATGCTTTCCTACCCACTACAGCTAATGTTATCTGCTCTGAAAGAAACGACATTAAACGCAGTCAGGGAGGCTTATTACATAGTGGGTGACATTGCAGCAATCAATAGAAGAGAGATCTGCTTTTCTCTATTTTGAAAATGGTCTATGTAGCATCTTCACATGAATTTGCATAAAATTTGCATTAACATCATTATAGTTTTTAAATAAATTCCAGTAGCCATGAATATGGGACTATGAACTATCCCGAAAGCGCTTGGCAGTAACATTTGGTTTTTTATTTTTAAGCACTATTAATAGCTTCATTATCTGTGCGCACAGCACATATATATATTTATTGATTTCAAACGCTAATGAAGTAAAGCTGCAACTATTTCAATAACATTCTCCACAATATTATTGTTTCATTTTATTTATAATGAATTTCATTTCACTTATATTTTTAATATCTATACATTATATTAAAGTGAATGCACTTTTAATTATTTGTTTCTTCACAAGATCTGTCAGTCTTTTATTTAATATAAGAGACTTCGTTTTCCAAATCTTGTAATTTTTTTTCCTTAATAAATGATTTCCTATTATAGGTATCCAAATAAAAAGTTAATGTCAAATGGTAGTCTGAGTGTGATATTATTAGTGGTTAATCCCCTTCTGCTTACATTTGTCTGTTGAAAACTATTAATTTAATTTTGTCTATATTAATGTGAATATTGTTTGTGTGTATCTAATTTTATTTTTATTAAAACAAGCAAAACTCTCCATACAGTGGTGATCATGTGATGTTTAGTACTTTTATTTTTGTTAATTGTTTATTTACTTAATAAAATTTTATATTTTAAAGTCAAAAAATAAATTATAGCATATTTATTGTAAATTAATTTTGATTTATTAAAACCATTTTAGTAATAATATATAAGCTGAACTCATCTTCTTGATTAAATATATATTTATGTTGTTTAAGCATGAATATGTATTCTTAAATGTCATATTTAAAAAAGAAAAATTACTTTTATTAAAATTAGTTTTATTTTTGTTAATATCTAAATATATTTGATTATGTTCAGATAATATTTTGTGTTGATAATTATGAATATAGTTTATTATCATAGGCTTTTTCCTGTATGCTTGAGATTTTGTGCATTTTTAAACATTTAATTCTTATTCAAATTTGTAGCAGATTGTATTTTTTTTTTTCAATTCAGTATATACCTCCTAGAATAGAAGCATTATTAACAAGTTTTCAAAATTTGTTGCTAAGTGGCCAGTTAAGTGATGCAGTAGTAATTTTAAAGAATAATGAGACCTTGAAAGTTCATGCTTGCATTATAGCATGTAGATGTCCATCTTTATTACAGGTTTGTTAATCTTTCAGATAATAAATTAAAAAAAACTTATTTTGAAATATTATTTGTGATTAATATGCATCATATCTTATACTAATTATGATTTTTATTTTTACTAATTATAATATTAATTTTATTTTTTTTAATATTATGGAATTAAAAATGTAATATTTTTTTTATATTTTTTATACTATATAGAATTACTAGAATATTGTAATTTCTAAATGGTATTTACATTTTAATATATATTGCACACACACACACACAAGACTCACTCATAATAAATTTTAATCTAGGTCAAGTAAAACTTTAAAAAAATTTTTTTCATATTCCAAATAGATTTAAGTTTTTTTTCCCAGGAATCATATATAGCTAATCTTGTTAGCAATATAGAAAATGGATATCTAGTCTTCTAAGCTAATGGGAAAAACAAGAAAAGAAAACTGCTAAAATTCTCAATATCTGGAACTTAATTATCCTAGTGAATAGTGCTTTCTTGATTGGTTTTCTTTGAAAAAGCATATATATATACATGTTAAAACGAAGATTTGCACGGGTTAAATATACAAAATACATATTTTGCGGGTTCATCCGTGTTAAAAACTTTTAATATTAATATACTGACGTTTCGACTTGGTCACACAAGTCATCCACAGTTATAAAAGGTGTATATATATATATAGCAATTTATTGAAAGATGGTCTTTTTTTAAGTTTAGTCACATTTTTTCTATTCAGTTTCATTTGTCCACATTATTTTGGTAAATTTCTTTATTTTAGTCATCCATCTCACATGTAATCTTTTTCTAAGTATTTCATAGTATCTTAGAATTTTGTTTCAAACCTTAATTATCTATTTTTCTATCATTGCTCAGCTCTATTTCAGCCTTTTTTAAAAAAAAACAAAACAAATCAGTCGTTTAATGTTTGATTTTCACCCATGTATTTTATTTCAATGTCTTTATGTTGCTCTTTTATTATCTCAGACTTATTTATGTGGCATGGGTAGAACACTTTTTTTTAAAAATAGCAATCTTATTTCTACCAAAAATATCCTTCAGAATTTAATTTTACAATGAAATTCATTTGTTATGTTTTCTTCTTTATTAAAAATTTGACCAAAATATGTATAATTATTAACTTTTTTTTATTTCATTACTTTTTATTTTCTCCTTTTTGTAAAAAAATATTGAACATTACTTTAGTGCTTTTCTTATTTATTTGTAATCCTACTTTTCTGTTTTTATTCTAATAAGTCTTGTAGCATTTTCTTCAGCGTTAAAGTATTATTTGCAAACACACTGCAATATATATTTATTTTGCTACTACATGGACCTCATTTAGTAATTATGACTTTTTAAATAAAATAAATTATTCACATTATCTATTCCTTTTTTCTTATAATCCTATTATTGTCAGTAGAATTTTCATCATTTTACTATTCTTTATGCATAAATTTTTAATGATAGAAATCAATAACCTGACTCTTTTTTTGGGATTTGGTGTTAATAATTTAACAATTAGATTTCTAGCTTTGATCAATAAAGTGTTAATAGCCAAAAGTTATCATTTCTTAGAAATTATTCATCTTTGTTATATCTACTAACAATGATATTTGAGACAAGTAACAGTGATATTTCAGAGTTTGATTTTGAATGCCCATAACACTTTTATGTAATTTTTTTTTTTTTTTTAGATTTTAAAACAATGTCGTAGAATCATTTCTTCATAAAGATGAATAAAGTTGCTCACATTGGAAGTTAATATTTCAATTACTATTGAGATAATACATCTTAGCAAAGTTTTATTCTGATAATTTCAGTATATTACCAAATGAAATCCAATCATGTAATGCTCAAATATTAGAAAACAAATCTAAATTTCCACAATTAATTTTTTTAATTAACTTTATTGAATAGATTTAAAAAAAACATTGCTAAAGTATTTTTAATTATGAAGAGTATGCATGTTCTACAATTTAATTTCTTAATCAATATAAGATTATATACAGTGGAGCTGCAAACTATGCTATATTTTGTTCCAAGCCGACCTCATGTACAATGTATTATAGCATACAATAGTTCATCCTTTGTTGTTAAACAGTCATTAGAATAGAATACGTATTGTTTATTGAATTTTAAATGCATAGTACTTTCAACATGCATATATAAATATAAGACAAACATTTTTTTATATGCATGTATAAACAAAATTTTAAAAATAATAATATAATTATTAATAAAAAATTGAGGGAGAGATATTTACATATATTTTACTGTGTGTTCATTCATGCATTCACCGAAGCAAGAAGAACTAACTATTTTATTTTTAAAATAAACTGTGATTTTTTTTTTTCAATAACTTTTTTCTTTTAATAGAAGCATAATACTCTATTGTAATAAGAAATTATGATATCTTTTTTTTTAATCTGTATTATCATCTTTAGAAGGGTTTTAAAATTTTGTCAAACTTCTAACATTATTCCTAGAAAATAAATTACTATGCAAAATACTGCATTTGATATTTGGGAAGGGTAATAAAGAAACAATAAAATTTGTACGTATGTAAATATTATTTATTAAGTGTAAGTAGTTTGTAATTAAAGTGAAAAGCTGAAAATCTCTCGCATGTGCTTTTAGAATGCTTATATGACAGCCAATCAGATGTAATGATGATTGTATAGGGAGCTCTTAAGTCGCAACACGGCAGATTTTATAAGAAAAAGATAGTTCCATCTTTCTCTTTAAAACTGAAGAAATTTATTAATATATATAATCGTATACAACACTCAGAGGGGGGAAAAAATCTGTTTGAATATAAAATTTGCAAATTTTAATGTTTTTTTTTTATTTACATTTTTGTTTGTTTATTTCAATTTATTTTTACATAGCATATAATTGAAGTTGCATAGTTAGATATGGCATAATTTGCAACTTCACTGTACTCCCTTTATCTCATGTATTATTATTTCATATAAATATTATTTAAATATATTTTAATTATCAACTACATTATATGCTACATGAGTAAAATCATGTGTACAGCTAGTTTGTCTATAAATCCATTTTCAGAAATATTTTTGTCAGACCAAGTTCATAATCTGAAAATTCATTATTGTTGTTTCTGTTTTTCACATCTCTTACATGAATTTAAAGCATTGATACAAAAAACAAAGAATCATCTTATTTTATCTCTAAAATGAGCTTTTTAAAAAAAGAGTAAGAAAGTAAGTTAAGGAATTAAAGAGTTAGAGAATTAAGAATGAGTTTATATAAACACAAAAGAAGTTATTATTGATAATACTCTATAATGCTTAAATAGGAATATAATATCTGAACATGATTTAGGTTTGAGATTATAATTGATTTATTAAAGGTTAATTAATCACATTTAGTATAAATCAGGTGCTGGCAAACTGCAACTTTTGAGTCAAACATGGCTCTTTGATCCCAATCTCATAGCTCTTTTTAGCATGATGAACATAAACACATTTTTAATTTCCTTTTATAATTTGTAAATAAAGATTTGATGACTCTAGGAGAGGAAAAATGCATATTACAACAGTGTTCTTGAATTCAGCATTATTATAAAATTTTAAATACTAGAAATTTATGAATAAATCAAACTATCAAAGTAAATTTTTATTTATTTATTTTTAAGAGAATGAAAATTTTTATTAGGATATTTACAGATTTCTGTTATGTTCTATTACGGAAATAAATGTTCAAATATATCCACACCCATTCAGAAATTTGTATTTTTTATGAACATATTTTTCACCTTTCTTTGCAGTTCTTTAATGGAGGGGGGGATTTAAACAAAATGTTTTTTTTTTTTGTTAAAAAATAAAAAGTTTGCCGACTTCTTGTATAGACACATGTTCGTATGAATAATAAATATTGAAAAAAATGTAAATTGAATAAAGTAATACTTTTAGAAATAGAAGGAATTAATTAAATAGTTTTTAGAAGAGCAGTGACCTTAATAATATCTGAAGAAAATCTAATGATTGGAAACATAGTGATTATGTGAGAGAAAGCGAAAAGTAAGAGAATGGATGATTGGTCTGATTTTGGATGAAATCTTATAAATGAAGAATATACCAAGATGCTTTTACATAAATACATTATTTAATAAAAGATGAGAAATTATATAAGAATTATAGTACTTGCTTTCTAAAAAAACATTTTCTGGTAAGCAGCTTTCATAGTTTATGAAAATGTAACATTAGATTTTGATAAACTGAACAGAATTTGAAAAAAAATGTTGAAGTCAAATATTAGATATGAAGTAGTTTGAATAAACTTTTAAAAATGAGACAAGATTAAATATTTGAAGAATTAAATTTATCTCAATTACTGTTACTCCATTAAATAATTCTTGTTGAAAATCATCATTTAATGAATAAATTAAAGAACATCTTTGATTGGAATAAGTAGTAGATGGTGATTAATTTTTAAAAGATATGTTAGAATGTAGTATGCTCTCATCAATAAAACTAGATTAAATTAAAGAAAAATGATATTGATCATGTATATGAAGTAGAAAAGGAATTAGAAAAAAAGTAGAAACCTGATGAATAGGAAAAGATATTAAATAAAATTATCCATTCAAATCAAATTTAAGTGTAAACACTTTTAAAAACCTTGGAAATATTAAAAGCATTCAAGTTTTTCAAGATCTCAATAAATGAGTTTCATATTTGGGCTAAATAGATGACAACCCTTTGAATTCATGTGAAAGCATAATATCCTTTTTAAAAAAAAAAAAAAAAAAAATGATTCTACAAAATACAACAGAATTGATAATAAATAACTTTTTTCACAACTTTAAATAGAAATAAATAAATAGAATTCATTTGTATTAGGAAAAATTTTAATTTATAAGTAAGCTTAAATATTAGCTAAATAAAAAACAACAGAAAATTATTTAAGATGAGGATCTGTGATATATCAAAGTGAGAATACATCTGATAAAAAAAAAAAAAAGGAGCAAAAAATATTACTGACATAAAAGAATATTATGGAAGAGTCAGAGAAATTTATTAATAGAATCCAAAATATGGTCAGATAAAGTATACTTTTTAAAATGTTGCAAAAATTCCATTTTTAGAAAATGATGGAAATATGCTGCTCTCATAATTATTAGGATTTACAAGAGTGACTACTATTAGGAAGAAAAAATAGTTTGAAATACTTTTGAAAATTCTAATTAATAAATAGTAAGTTTGTATATATTTTGTAAACTGTTATACATATAAGATAGTCAGTGGTCATCTCCCCCCATTTGGACTTTAATAAATTAATTAAAAATTGAATAACTCCAAACTTATTATTATTAGTAATAATAAGATTTGTATATTTAGAAGAATCTTTATATTAAAAAATAAGCAATTCTGTAGAGAAAAAAATTTAATTTAGATGTAAAATGCATTCAAGTTCATCTAGAAAGAGTATTTAGTTGTGATTTTAAAGAAAAAGAATAGAGACTGATGAAACAGATATAACTATTGCATCAAAGCTTTGATGAAGTGAAAAGCTACATCATTTAATATAATTTGGAAAAGAAATAAGATGAATTATATTATGTAAAATATAAAACTTTTATCTCATATTGATTTAAAATATATAAGTCATGCAACTTTGTGAATTTTAAAATTGTCAATTATAATCTGAGGGAAGAAACAAAATGGGAATAAAATCAGATTTAAAAGAAGAACGTTAAAAAAGGCTAAAATAAATATTGTTGAAAAAAAAAATGGATTTGAAAAGAGGAAATCTTTTATTACTTCTTATCATTAAAAAGTGACTGAAAATTAGAAACCTTAAAATATTATAGATCAGAATGAATGTCTGCACAAACATTGTTTTTAAAGTAAATATTTCATGGAGTCCATAATTTGGGAAAAAAAGTTGACAGTTATTAGCCAAATAAAATTGTGTTTCAGAAAGGAAAGATGAACTCAAAAGCAACTAAATAATAAAGTACACAATTCAAATTGAAAGAAAAATAATATTTGCTACAAAAATTGATAGGAAAATTATCAAGAATTGAACTGAATGAATAGCCACAGAAAGGATATTTTTATTTTTTATGAACTGACATGACAATTTAAAAATAAGTGAAAAATATAACTGAATAAAGATTTTAATCATAGAGAAGCATGAGGTCAGCTAAAGAGATTATGACAATTACAATAGACTTTAGTTTATGAGTTGTTTTTTCGATCACAGGTTGGCTTAAAGATTTTATATTTAATAACCTCCACTCTGCCACACATTTTTGAAACATATGAGTAAAATCACATGAAAAGACAAATGATTTCCAAAATGCACCATCAGTTGGCCCAGGTTACAATCTCTTACATATATCTTAATTATTAGTTATTTATCATTAGTAAATTATATTTTGATGGTACTTGTGACTTTATCTCCATGTGGCCGCAAGAGGCGCTGTTTCCGTGTCAACCACAGAAATATTCAGAGTAGGGGTCCAAAACCAGCGATGCAAGTTCCATTTTGATTTATGAGGATCAAACTTACTCTACAATATAACTTTGACACAAACAACCTCAGATAAATACTTCAATGATTATCACTAAACATTAATAAACTAGAGATTATCCTTAGCCTAGATATAAACTTCAAACCAGTTAAAGATTAATATCTAATTAAATACATATATGAAACAATTCAACTTCATCTTTTGTAGATTGTAACTTCCACTCTATCATAGATTTTTGAAACGAATAAAGAAACATGAAAAGACAAATTACCCCCAAGATGTATTTCTAAGAGATTTGGGATCCATTATACTAATTGAAAGCCAAATTGCAGAATATTTTAGAATGTATCCTTAACCAAAGACAACATATTTATAGTAATATTACTGAAAATAGTTATTCTGTCTGATGATCAAACATAGAATAGTTAGTGTAGAACAGTAGCTGAAATAGTGATATTTAATCATATATAAGCAAAATGCAAAATAAACTTTCATAAGATTGTGTTCAGTCAGCCTGAAAAATATGTAAATGTACTTAAAAATATTGTTTTTGGTTCAATAAAATTTTTTTTTTTTTTTTAATGTGTTAATCATAAGCTTCTTTTATTGTAAGCACAAACCATTGACTGAGACATGTTTTCTAATGTTTGAAAGATGCAGTAGACATTAGTTTGGCTGTCTTAAGCATAAATGTGATAATTTTATTATATTACAAGTTTCACACTAATATAAGTTACTACATTAAGCTTACTTTTTTTTAAAAAAAATCATAAATATACCAACACTATCACTAATTATCTTTTTGTTATATATACCCATATTGATAATTAGATATAAGTAGATAGATGTTGTATGTGATTTATTCAATTAAAAATATTGAAAAAGATTTCAATTTTAGGAAATTGACTTTTCTACTATTCCTTCACGTATTTCTTGGACCTCTTATAATCTTGAGACTGTCAAAGCCTTTTTTAGTTATTTATATTATGGAGAAATGAACATTAATCCTTCACTTGCAGAAGAATTATTATTTATTTGTCAGAAGTAAGCAAACTATTTTTTTCACTTATATTTGTATTTGGATGTAATTTTCTTTAGACAGTTATAATTATTGGACATTATTAATAATATTATTTTAATAAATATATAATTAAACTAATATTTAGCTGTGATTTCTATGAAGGTCTCATTCTACTAGCATTGTCTTAATAAAAAAATGACTACATTAACTTGTTAAAATATTGATGTACTACTTGTTTTATATATATTTTATTGCTAATGTTTAGTAATTAAATTAGTTGTATTATACATAGGTGTGTTATAATTATATTTTCACTAAATACAATTTAAATTTTTAATTTACTGTTATTAATTTATTATTTTTAAAATTTTCAGATATGATCATGGATTTGATGACTTAATAAACCATCTCAAAGAATTAAAAAATGATAGAATGCTTCAGAATACTGATGATATTGAAGAACATCTTTGGTCTGATAATAGTATTGATGTAGATAACTCTGATAATAATGTCATTAATTGTGATAATATACATGAGTCAATGAAAACTCTGATTATGAAACAAACTTCTGGATCTCATTTGTGTTTGGAAAAATTATCTCCATTATTGGAATCTGAAAACAGTAGTGATTCAGATTATCAAGGAAGTAGTGATAGCATTGAAATCATATCAGATGCACAGTTTTCTGAATATAATTGTAACTCATTATCAAAAATAAATGAAAATAGTATTCCTTCTAAAGATAGTAAAGAATCGCTTCTAAAAATATCTGTCACAAGTATATCATCAGATTTAGACATTTCCCATTTAAAAAATATTGAAAATGAGAGAGATCTTGATTCATCTAAATCTTTTATAATTCCTGATACTCCATGTCCTGTTAGTAAATCTAAAAGTAATTGTCATATTGATTCCAGCCAGTTTGATACATTACAAAGTATTAATAAAACTCCATTTGCTCTGAAAACATTCGCATTACCAAATGATTCTTCTCCTGAAGTTTCTGTCCCTGAAAACTTTAAAGAAATCTTATTATCAGAATGTAATGATTCTTCTTCTTCAAAATTAGAAAAAAAATATAATATTAAAAAGAAAAAACTACGAAGGCAATCTTGTGTTTTAATAGAAGATGAACCTGAAATCATAATTGATGATCAGTTTGATAATTGTAGTTCATTACAGTTGCAGACCTCTTTAATGGAGAAGCAAGTAGAAGAACCTACTATTTCTCCATTATCTGATGTAATATTAAATTATTCTATTGAACAGAATGGCCCTGAAATTCAAAATTTATCTAACCAGGAAAAATTAAGAAACAATGGATTAAAATTGAAAAGGTTCAAATCAGAAATTGCATCAAAAAAAAAAATCATTGATTTTAATGCTGACATTAAAAACTGTCAAACAATATCTGTAATACCCTATTCACATAACAGTGACAATCAAAATTTTTCCACATTACTAGACACTAATAAGTCTTTATCTTTACTAACTGAATCAGATGATAAGTGTATTAATTGGAATAATGGTGCAGACTTGTCTCTCAATCAGCTATCAGTTTATAATGCACTGTCTTCAATAAATCTTAGAAATTCTGTTAATTCTCAAGTTAGTAATAAATCCAATCAATCAGAAAAATGTTCAGAATCAATAGTGCATTCTCCTGTTTCAAAGTCAAAAATGAAGTTATCTGTATCAAAGAAGATATTTAAGAATTCATTATTTGAAAACAATTTATCTGATATTGATGTAGAAATTAATGACTACGAAAAAGGTAATTGAATAAATATTTATTAAACCCCAGACTTATATTGTAAAAATAGACTTACGATTATTAATTTTTCATAATAAGGACTTTTTTTTTAATGTTTTTTTTTTCTCCACAGAATTTAAGAAATAATTTATGAATAAAATGTTAATATGTATTGAAGCTACTATAAAACACCTTTTGTCTCTGTTTATCTTATAATTTAGTTCAACATTTAGGATTATTGTACTTATAAAAAAATAGAATTCTGTGAAATTTAATAATCATTGAGAATTATACAATTTAAAATAATTATCTAGATTTTCAGATATTTTTTAGATTTTAGTTTTTTCGATAAAATTATCATTGTATTTATAAAGTTAATATTTTTTTGTGCTCAATTTGAAATAATGCATTTATCATAGATTACAGGCAAAATTAAGTGTCGACTGTTATATTTTTTTTTATATAAAATTGAATTTATTATTACAATATAATGTAAATCCACAGAATGATAGTATGTTAATCACAAAGTTAGTCCCCAGATGTTTTTGAAGACATTTGTTAATAAAACCATTGAAATTTCCTGATAATCTCAGGATTGTGAAAGACAGAAGCCTGCTGATATTAACCTGAAGGAACTTTGTCATAGAATTATGATGCCTATTGTGAACTGTACAAATATTGTAATATTAATTAGACTAAAGCTATTGAAATTTTCTGGCAACCTCAGGATTCCAAAAGACAATCCTGGTGCAATTATCTCAAAGATACTACCAATTATATTACAATCAGTATTGTCATAAAGGTAATGATTACCATAATTGGTGGAAATCCAAAATGTTTTCTTAATGGCATTTTTAGTTCTGACTATAGAATGTAGGTTATATGAGCAGAGAAATTTATAAGAGGTCCAGATAGAAATATCTAAAAATGTAAAAGGAATATGTAAAAAGAGCAAAAATAACTTTTTCCAGAAGATTATTTCTATGCTAAAAATATAATATAAAAATATTTTGAAATAAATATGGAGAGATAATATGACAGTTATTTACGAAATATCCATTTTGTCTGTTTCATTTTTATATCGAATTCAGGTAGATATAGAAAAATAATCTGCAATAATTCTAAATTATTTGGTGATAAATAACTTATGTATTTAAAAATAATTTTTTTGTTATTTCAATTATGATTAAATTTAAATAATTCAGAGGAATAAAGATAACATGTTTGGAATTGCAAGCAGATAGAAAAAAATCAGAAGTTCAAAAGAAGTAAAATAAAAGTATTAAGTGTTTTTATTAGAATTCCAAGTAATTAAAAAAATACCCTAATTGAACAAGTTATATTGCGAATTATGTTGTAATACAGATTTCAAGACTTATAATAAGGAGATACTTTTTTTTTTTCATGGAGAATTATTAATGATTGATGGCATGTGGAGATAAAAAAAAATTTAAATGCCTTATTGTTGAATGTTTTATTGTTTTCTTTTTTGTATTTCTTATTAGCTAAGAATAATTATCTGCATATTAACCAACTGTAATTGTATGGTTAGCTAGTTTGATTATACAAAAGAAAAATCCAAGGTTTTTTTTTTTTTTGAATTCTCAAAAAAAATTATAAGTTTCACCTGGGATTTGAACTTGAGCAGACAATATGCTAATCACTACACTGTTATGTTTTTCATTGTGTGTGTACTTATCTTTAAGTGATGAATTCGTTTTTTTTTTTTTTTTGTAAACAAAATTATTTACTGTAAAAAAGTTAATTAGTATACATTTTGGGTTGAAATTTTAATATAGTATTTGTAACAAAAATGTATATATATTGTAAGGATAAATTTTGTTTAGCTTTTTCCAATTATATTCTAATGTGTCATGGTAAATTTTGACTCAAGTTGAGCAAAGATAATATTTAGATTAAATGGTTAATAAAATTGAAAAAATAATATTAACGAAATATCTGTGATGATGATGATTTATAATCTAGCACTGAAAGTTAAACTAAATACAAGTCAATACAAGTCCTCCCAAAATTATTTTTAATTTGTTTTTCTAGTTTCAATAATAATAAAAATGAAACTTTAAAGTGCCAAACCTTTTAAATTAACACCCAATCATCATCATTAATAAATCATTACCATCATCCCTGAATGTCCCACAATGGATTGCATGATTTGTCAGAGTTGTGGAATATTTATAGCATAAGGAATGTTAATAGCACAATGTTTGGATTGAGTTCTATAAGCAAATACAAACTAAATGGATTAATAAAAAAAAAAAGATAATTTATTAACAATAAATTTATAAAATTGTTGCTTATATATTTACAACTATTACTAGGTATAAATATTAAACATAATAATAATGAAATATTTTAAATTTAAGGCCTTAGAATAATTATACTGATAAGAATAAATAGTGATGGTACACTATGCTGGAAAGATTAATCTATTTAAAATTACAGTTTAGCAATGCTTTCGACCAGGTTGGTCATATTTATAGGGCTAATATAGATATATATAAATTGAATTTATAATTTAAATACATCATTTACATGATAATACAATGCACGAGTCTTTTTTGTTTATTGCGTTGATGTTATCTGCAATAAACCAAACCTCTTTATATATTTTTTTCGATCATTGCACTCAGCACAAACAACTTTAATGTAAAGTGGATTGAAATTGTGGCTAGATTTGATTTCATGTTCCAAAAATATCTAATATTAGGGTCTGTTTCGGTGTGTTTGTATATATATTTGCACTGCACTAATCTTGTAGCACAGTTGGCATGAAATTTTCCATAGTAAATTGCATTACATATTGGTTCATTGCATTTAATTTTATAAACTATTTGGAGAGCTTGGTCTGGAGGTAATTTGTCTTTAGTGTTGTTTAACATTTGATTATGATTAAATGGGGTTCTAAAACTAATATTGAATTTGTTTGAGCAGATTGTTTTCATCTTTTTAGATATACATGGTGCTGTGTCCAGTGGCACTCTATTGCTTTCTGGATTGCAAATATAAATAACACAAATAAATGCTAATAATAATGTGATGGCTTGGCCAATAATTTAAAATTACAAAGGTTTTATTTACAGAGTTATACGGAGATAATCAATCTTGGAATAATATATATATATATAAGACAATTAGATACACATGCTATATAAATAACATTAAGGGCCCGACAGCATACAAAATAATATTAAGATCGATACAATCTGTTATGCTGTCCCTAAGTTTACTTTCACACATAGAGAGGTAAACTTCTCCGCAAGGCTAAAATGAAGAAAGGGGCTGACTGGAGCACCCAAGGAAATGGCATATCTGCCTTTCAGGAGCTTCACCTAGCAAGTGTACTCTCTCAGTTCTGTTCTAGTTCTTTTTCCACACAATCCTCGGTGTTTTGAATGGACTCCCTTTATTGGCTATCCCTGCCCATGTGGTGATTCATCTCTAGAGTTACAATATTCGATCCCTGATCAGATAATGCAGTTAACATACCATTTGTCTATTTTAAGCAATATGTTTCCATTATCATTAAATATGACCAGGAATTAAACATTAAGAGTTGTAATAGTTTTCTTTATTTTATCTTAATCTCTAAACTATTACAGATTATTTATCAGTATAGCTAATCTTTAATTCAAAATTATTTAATTAGTCTAATTGCTTTTAACTTTGGCATCCACACACATACATTTAGTTTTACAGTTACAATATTTAACTAATACAACTTATTTTGTGAATATAGCACATGGTATAAAAGGAAGGCTGATCCATGTATTAATATTGTTATTAATGTTCGTGGTATTTAAAGATGAATAGAATTTTTTGTCAAACTTGCATAATTTATAGTTTCTATACAAAAAACATTTAAAGCCAGCTGATTTATGTAAAATTTGGAATATATGAATGCAGGTAAATTAAACTACAAACCTTGATGAGTCTTGTAATCATTTTGTAATTAATTTGTGCATTTAAGTGTTGGATATAAATGTCAAAAAACTATATACTATTTGATGTATCTTCATTTTCTATAGTCCAAAACAAAAGAAGATAATAGACTTAACTCATTCCATATATCAATAATGGTTTTTTCTTCAGCATAGATAAGAACACCGTCTATGTAGCATATATACAAAGGTGATATTACTTTAGCAAATTTTTTAGGAATCACTGCTAATTCAAATTTGTTTAATACTATTCTACAAATTATTCTACTTAGGGGTAGTCTCATAGGCCAGCTTTGTTCCATTATATAAAACTTTCCATTGAAAAGGGCAGTAATACCCCATCCATCCATTAAAGAGTATCAACAATAAAATTTATTTTGTGCTTATTGAAATTTAAATTAATTAAAATGTTGTGAATTATACTAATAGATAGCGGGTGTGATACTGAACCATAAAGTGTCATTATATCTAATGAGGCAAGTTTACTGTTGTGTGCATTCAAATGAAGATTTATAATAGACCATATGCTCCTTAACACATTATAATGCACTTTTAACATATGATTTATTTCTTCTTGCTTACAGTTTCAACTGCCCTGCAGTCATCATCAGCTACAACATTTAAACATATACAATTAATATTTAACCATACATTTATATATACCGATATACATATACAAATATATACACACACATATATATACAAAAAATACAAATGACATTTTAAACTGTATTTTAAATTAAGGATTTTAAATATTTTTTTAAAAAAAATCCCTTAAAAACTAATATTCTTTTATTCTATATCTATAGTCAATTAATTTCTTTTATTTAAAAAATTTAATATTTATTTCTTCATATCCTTATTATTTTTTTAAACTTATTCATTAATCTAATTTATTTCTTCTATTTTAATTATTTTACATATACGTGCATTCATTAATAATAATAATATTAACATAATATCTATATAATTTTACCTCTTCTTAATTTTTATTTACCTTTACCTCTTTTAAACTTTATACAGCTACACCATTTTTTAACTGAAATAACTTAAATTTTATTTCATTACTCTTACGCCCTATATGAACATCTTTCTGAAATTATATCTTTAATTTCAATTTTTTTAATCTATATATATATATTTTTATCAACAAAAACATACATTTACAAAATTAATGTTTTCAAACCCAAATCCTTATTAAGAGATGACCTAATACTTTTAATCAGTATAGCTTCTTTTATCTTTTTATCTCTTCTATTCCTAGTATGATTTTATCATTTTTATACTTCCTTTTTCAAATTTATGCCGGTGTCTCCAATGAATAAATAAACAGGTGATCTTTTATCGTGTATGTGTTGGTTTAATCTTATGTAAATTGAGTTTTTCGTTTCACCTACATAGTTATTCCTATTATTTTTATCCTAACAAGATTTACACTCTATTCTATATATTCCATTTATATAATTTTCTACATATTTATTGTCTTAATATATTAAGCATATTCTTTTTTTTTTATTACTTTAAATTTTATCACATTATTAAACTTTTTATTAATTTTCCAAATTGTATATTAGATAATAAGTATATAGAAAATTATATAAATGGAGTATATAAAATAGAGTGTAAATCTTGTCAGGATAAAAATATTAGGAATAATTATGTAGGTGAAACAAAAAACTCAATTTACACAAGATTAAACCAACACAAATATGATAAAAGATCACCTGTTTATTTACATTCATTGGAGACAGGACATAAATTTGAAAAAGGAAGTATAAAAATGATAAATCATACTAGGAATGGAAGAGATAGAAAGATAAAAGAAACTATATTGATTAGAAGTATTAGGCCATCTCTTAATAAGGATTTAGTTTGAAAACATTAATTTTGTAGATTACAAAAAAAATCAAGTCAGATATCACATGACCTAATTTAATAAGCTTGTATTACAAATGTTATATATATACAGCTCGCAAATAAGCTCTTAACAAGCTTTGCAGAATATCCCCAATCCCAGACCAGTTTCTGCTACTGGCATCCTCAATGAGGTACTAGTATATTCAAGCATTAGATTAAAAATACAAGGACAAGTCTAGCACTTTATCTAATGTATAACTATTAAGTAGAAAATCTGAAATTTTCAGACATCCATGTCTTCCAATCCAGCTATCTAACTTAAATAGCCATATGGGACTGAACTAAATCCTGGTATTTTTAATCTAATGCTTGAATATCCTAACACCTCAATGAGGATGCCAGTAGCAGAAACCGGTCTGGGTTGAGCATATTCTGCAAAGCTTGTTAAGAGATTATTTGCGAGCCCTATATATAATTTTGTAGATATATGTTTTTGTTGATAACAAATATATATAGATTAAAAAATTGAAATTAAAGTAAAATATAGTTTCAGAAAGGTGTTCATAAAGGCGTAAGAGTGATGAAATAAAATTTAAAAGTTATTTCAGTTAAAAAATGGTGTAGTTGTAGTAAAGTTTAAAAGAGGTAAAGTTAATTAAAAATTAAGAAGTAGAATTATATAGCTATTACGTTAATATTATTATTATTAATGAATGCATGTATAATATATAAAATAATTAAAATAGAAGAAATAAATTAGATTAATGAATAAGTTTAAAAAAATAATAAGGTTATGAAGAAATAAATGTTAAATTTTTTAAACAAAAGAAATTAATTGATTATAGATATAGAATAAAAGAATGTTAGTTTTAAAGAATTTTTTTAAAAAAATATTTAAAATCCATAATTTAAAATACAGTTTAAAATGTCATTTGTATTTTTTGTATATATATGTATGTGTGTGTGTGTCTATATATTTGTAAATTTATATGTGTATGGTTAAATATTAATTGTATATGTTTAAATGTT
Organism: Epiperipatus broadwayi; assembly: GCA_028023455.1. Lineage (NCBI taxonomy): Eukaryota > Metazoa > Onychophora > Udeonychophora > Euonychophora > Peripatidae > Epiperipatus > Epiperipatus broadwayi. Next base: position 862,264 of record JAQFVV010000008.1, on the reverse strand, counting down.
GTAACTCTGATGATGATTGCAAGGTAGTTGAAACTGTAAGCAAGAAGAAATAAATCATATGTTAAAAGTAGATTGTAAAATATTACTTAAGGAGTATATAGTGTATTATGTGTACATAATTAATCAATGCAAATAAGGAAAAGAAGTTGAAAGAAATTTTAATACTTCAGTAAATGAAGATTAAATTTTGCCAAAACCTACTTGATTAATTAACAACTTGGCTAGTGCCTCCAAAATTAAAAATTTAAGGGATCAATTTTCTTTATGTATTTTTATTAATTGCTTTATTTTGATAATGTCTTAATACTGAAAGAATAAATTTATCTTTTCCTCTTTTTAAATTATATTCTTCATGATATTTTAATTTTCAATGGAAAGTTTTGTACAATGGAATGTGACTGGTCTATAGAACTACTTCTAAGTGAAATAATTTGTAATATAGTATTAAACAAATTTCATTTAGCAGTCATTCTAAAGTTTGCTACAGCAACATCACTTTTGTATATATGCTATGTAGACAATGTTCTTATCTATGCTGAAGAAAAAACCATTATTGGTATACAGGATGAGTTAAGTCGATTATCTTCAGTTTGGACTAAAGAAAATGAAAATACATCAAATGGTATAAAGTTTTTAGATATGTATATCCAATATTCAATGCACAAATTAATTATAAAATTGAGTATAAAACCCATCATCATCCACTTTCACATAAATTAGCTGGCTTTAAATGTTTTTTGTATAGAAACTAAATTATGCAAGTTTGAACCAGACAGAAAAGACAATATTGAAAATTATATAAAAGACTTAGTCAATTCAGAGTATAATATTAATATATTAAAAAAAAAACTTAAAAAATTATATTCATCTTTAAATACAAGAAATATTAATATTAATACATGGTTCAGCTTTCCTTTTATACCATGTATATTTAAAAGATAAAATCAATGTGCTCAAATGAATTCAATATTAGTTTTAGAACCCCACCTAATCTTAATCAAATGTTGAACAACGCTAAAGATAAATTATCTCCAGATCAAGCTCTCCAAATAGTTTATAAAATTAAATGCAATGAACCAGCATGTAATGCAATTTACTATGGTGAGTCTCATGTCAACTGCGTTACAAGATTGGCATAGCACAAATATATATACAAACATGCTAAACAGACCTCAATGTTAGGTTTATATTTTTGGAAAATCAAATTGAATCTGGCCACAATTACTATTAAAATTGTTTGTGCTGAGCATAATGATCAAAAAAGAAAATATAAAGAGGTTTGGTTTATTGCAAATAACATCAATACGATAACTAAGAAAGACTTTTGCATTGCATTATCATGTAAGTGGTATATTTAAATTATTTAACTTATAAATTTTATTTATATAAACTTATATTAGTTCTATAAATATGACCGACTTGGTCAAGAGCATTGCTAGCCTGTAATTTTAAATAAATTAATCTTTCCAGCTCAGTCTACCATCACTATTTATTTAGTTATATTTAAATTAAAGAAAGAAGAAATATTGTTGAATTTATTGATAAGATCTTATTGAATGAAAAGTTGAATAAAATTAAAACCAAGTTTTTCTGCAAAGATTGTTCTTTTTTTTATATGAATGATACTCATTAGTTCCTCCAAAGATGTTAGATATTCTCTTGGTGAAGTTGGATGGGGCATTCAGTAATATTTGTGACAGTAGTCAGTAGTTTTGTTAGGTTTTACAGACAATCCATTTCCTTCCCCACAGCATGATTAAAGCAGGCCATGGTTGGTTTTAACAAACTTCAGTGTTAGTGTGGTTCCAATTGCATTTTCAGGTGTTTTGACTGGTGTGGTTGCTAGTTTCTTTCACACATACTAGATAGTCTTCTGAAAAATGTCATACTTTCAGTGCTGGATATTAGTTTTGAAAAATACTTTTAAGATCAGCAAACTATTGCAGTCCAAATTATGGTGGAAAACTTTTAATCAATGATTTTTCTTTTCTGCATAGGATCACTGCAATACTGCTTCTTGAGTTAAGACTTAGAATAGTCTAGAGTAGACTGGCAAAGTTGTTTATTTCTTATCTATTTATACCTGCTTTCTGTTCACTTTTATTCTGGACTTAGGATGTTTTCAAACAATAGGTTTATCAAATGCTAGTTATATGTTTTGACATTGTTTTTTTTACAACATATTTTTTGATAAACATTATTTTCATTTCTTTCACAACATGTTATGGAAACAAATAATTTTACTGATATTTTAAATTAAATCATTATGTTATAACTAAGTGAACAAAAAGAAAAAAAAGTTTTTTTTTTTCTTTATTTACATTAGATAACAAGAAAAAAAAAATCATCGACTCAAACATTGATCGATCTTATTTTTATTAATCTATAGTTTTAAATAATATATTTAGATTTGCCATTAACTTTACTTTAAGAATTGGCAATTTTTTCATTTAAAATGCAAATCAGAAAGGGATTACCAAATACAGCAAATTTTTATGACTATGCAATTCAAATCCTTGTGCACATCAAAACCATATTTTTTTTTCCTTTGCAGTACAACTTATTTTATTGTTTCTCATTTATTACAAAATAACTTTCAATTATAAAATATCTAATAGTATGTTTAAATGTATAAACTAATTTTTTTTTAACCAATTTAGTTAAGTAACGTTTATATTATATCTTCTAGTATATGTGCATATACCCATATGATAATTTATACATTTACTACCCAATTTATAGGCATTTTTTTTATTAAACAATTTTTTTTTTTTTTTGGTGCAACTTTGTAAAGTAAATTTGAACTACTATTGGATTTTGTCTGTTACAATATTTTTGTAAATAAAATTTTTTGTCATTTGTTTTCAAAGAATAAAAAGTTGGGACCTATAATATATGCATTAAAATTATGGAAAATATAGAAAATTTATATAAACTACAATATTGTATTAATTTTTAATATATTTTTATGAGCAAAAAAGATTTAAAGGAGATATAATTACTATATTATTTATCGTGATAATATATCAAAACAGGCAAAACTCATTATACGTATTACCACACTCTAGCTTGCAGTGTGTGGCAATACGTATAGTGAGTTTTGCCTGTTTTAATAACAGTTATAAGCAAGCATAAGAAATGGTGATCATGTAATGTTTATTGATAATATATCCATGATAATTCTTTTTTAGAGAACCTATTTTATTATATGTATTATAATCTTTAAAATATGAATCAAAATATTTATTTATTTATAAGTTGACAAATGTATTTTGGAAAAAAATTATTTTTATAACTTTATTTTAAACATAAATGTTCAGACATTTATAAAGAAAGGTAGATATATTATTTTGAAAAGTGGTTTTATTCATGCTGAGCATTTTATAAAAAAAAAAAAGTATATTACCTGATTTCCATCACTACTTGTTAGAGAGAACTAGGTTTTATAGCATCTTTTATCAAGATATAAATATAAAATATATGAAAAGCAAAAAATTTGGTCAGAGTAAAAGTCAGCTCCAATATTATTACAGTTTTAATTTCAGCACATAAAATAGTTGTCTTGGAATTTTAAAATGAAATATTATCTAAAAATTCATAAATGAAAATGATTAATTTGATTATGAAAATTGCAATAAAGAAAATGTTTTGGAAAATCAAAAAAAAATTCTTTTTTAATTAAGGATGAAAAAGAAATATTTTGTATTGAAGGAGATTTTTATTATAAATATATATGTAATTTTTTACATTAGTTATTTATTTTTAATTGAGCATTTCTTTAATATACTATTCATTTTAATACGTTGGGATTAGACCTGCTGTGACATATTCATCCAGTGATAATTTTTCAATTTTGTAAAATAATATCTGCACCGGATCTTCGGACAAACTTAATTGATCGATTTTTACCTCCCAAAAAATTTTATTTAAAAAAAAAAGAAACATGTATTTATCTTATAATAATGACCACATTTATTCTAATCAAAATAATGACAATTAGTGAGACAGACTGAACTTTTTGATGTGCTCCAAAAAGTGTATGTTTCTTTGTGTCAGGATTTTTGCATGTCATCACAGCTTAGTTTAAAATGTAAAATTAGCGGCAAAAGCAAGATTTTCAGTAACAAGTTTATTCCAATCAGAAGATTATGTAATTTTGAGGTAAAAAATTATTTATTTTCCTTTTTAGAAGATTGTAAATGTATTTAATTCAGTGTTTATTTACAGATTTGTTTCTGAAGTCAAATTTCAACCATAACTGGTCTAATACCAAAGTATCTTCTTTTTTATTCAAAAGTTAAAAGTAATTCTAAAATATTTTTCAATTTCCTTATTTTTTATATCATTTTTCACAAAGTTATAACTACTTGTTATTCTTACCATATATCAATTTTTTTCTCTCTCTATTTTTCTCACTTCTTATATTGACATTCGTCCTATTTAAAATGTTTCCAGTTTTTCTCACTTAGTGAATATGTCTTTTTTATTATTATTATTCTGATTCCTTATAATTTAATAATTTTAATTTCTAACAAACTTTTTCATTTTTTTTTTCTAAATCTACAATTCATTTCTTTCCCTCTTCTTTTTTTCTAATGCAATTTTAATTCTTGTTTTCACATGTATCTTATATATTTATCTGTTTTTTTTTTTTTTTGTCAACTGTTTAATCTCATAAACATCGTTTATTTCATATACAACTTTTGTGAACTTTTAAATTCAGCTGTATTTCTGTAACTATTTTTCTTTACAAATTCAGATTGTTTCAAAGTCTGTGTTTAATATTTTAAAATTACTTATTAAAATTTCAATAATTGAAATTATAATTATTGAAATAAAATTAATTAGCTCTTTATCTCAATTATTAATAACTATTTTTATCTCATTTTTTCAAACCTTTAATAGTTCAGTGAAAATTTCATTAACTTTCTTAAGTTTTATTTATCTCAGACATAGTCATTATCATATCTTTATCATTAGACAGTCTATTTTATTTTAAATTTTTATTTATTTTATTCATTGTGTTTAAATTTTTTTTACTTATTATGTTTCATCAATTTATCAGTGCTCTTTTTATTTTGTAATTACTATATGTATTTAGCTAATAGTTCACTGCATGACAAAGATATTTCCAACATTCCTCTATTGAAAAACAATTAAGAAGAAATTATTAGACACCAGATCTCACTTACAGAGCAGTGAGGATTTGAATCGTTTCTGTGTATTTTATCTAGTCTAGATTTGTGAGAGACAGATGTACTAAGCACTATGCCATGAAGCATTGATTATTTATCCTCCCACTATCTGATTTACTATCGATCTTCACAATGTTGGTTTTTGATCTTTTATATATATAGTGAATGCCATTCCTTTTATGTTTTCAATATATCTGTCTTTATATTAAAGTATAGGACCATTTTTAAAATCAATTTCTTTTATAATTTCACTAAATTCAACAGTATTTAATTAAATATTATATTGCTCTTCTTTATCATGCAATTTTTCTTTGAAAATGATCTATAGTTGTGAGAAACCTTATAAAAAATCATAATTAAATGGTAACCTAAATCTGTAATGTGGTTCTCAGCAGTAACTGACTTCATTTAACAACAGTCTACAGCAGTGCTTCTTAAACTTTTTTCATTCATGACCCCTTTTTATCATCGAGATTTTTTCATGACTCCAGATATTAAATATAAAATAGATATAGAACTAAATATTTCCATAAATAATTTATTCTTTGGTAAACAATATACATATGAAAAATGGCTGTTAAGAGCATGGCTTTTAATAAAGTTTATAATTTTGACAGCATCCTGAAGTACATCGTTCAATTTTGTTGCTATTTTTTTGCTGCAAGGGCCTGTCAATGGATCAGGCAGTGTGTAAAAGTTACATGATTATTACAAGAAGCTTTAACAAATGATTTAAAACCAATATTTTCACCAGTCATTGCTTTTGCACCATCTGTGCTTAATCCAAAGCAATTTTTCTATTCTAAACCTTCAGTTTTAAAACATTTGTCTACTTTATTATATATGTCTTCCCCTATTGTATGTTCTTCCAAAGAATGACAAAATAACAATTCTTCCTCAATGTTTTCTTTATAAATGTATCTGACATATACTAATAATTGAACTATTTTTGAAATATCAGTTGTTTCGTCCACCTGAATTGTAAATATTGGGCTTTCTTTGAGTCTAGTAATAAGTTGCTCAAATTAGTCATTGCTAATTTCAGAAATTCTGTTAGTGACAATGTCATTTGACAAAGGAATTTTCCAAATTTCATCACTATATTTACTTCTGTGAAGTATTTCTACCATTTTAATAGTAACAGGTAATATAAGATTTTTTCCAATGGTGTATGGCTTTTTATTTTTAGCAATCAGATATGAAACTTCATATGATGCGAGTAAATATTTTTCACTAACAGTTATAAATTTTTCAAAATACTGGGTTTTTTTTTATTTGAAGTTTTTAACAGTCATTTGGAATATTCTTTTGGTTTATTGACATATGAAGGATGTTTGGATTCAAAATATCTTTTTAATTTTGATGGTTTCATACTCTCCATGGACAAAACATTATTGCAAATTAAACAAAAAGGTTGTTCATTACCATCACAGTTGTTGAAAGTAAAGCCAAATTGGAGAAATGTCTCATCATATTTTCTTTTTCGCATCTTAGATGCCTCTTTCTGATTACAAGATCCTACTTGGAGAGACTTTGTAGCATTGCCATCTGCATCATTACCTTTGATACTCAAGTTCAATCATTTATCCATGAGTAAAAAGTATTTTTATCCTAAAAGATAAATAAAATAACAGTACAGTACTCATTAGTTAACAGAAACACCAAGTGGCAGCCGTGTTTTTTGTTCAATTATACGAAGCATATTTACTCCCGTATGTTCTATTTTTTAATATCTCTGTATGTTTTATTTTTTAATATTTAAAAAATATCAATAAATCAATTATAAATTATCTGTTAAGTTTAAAAAATTAGGAACATGGTTTTACTTGTTAATAAATAAATGACTATAAGTTTCAAATAAAAAATAAATTTTTATAATAACTAATAGGATGATAAATTTTGAATAAAAAAAGTGAGAAAAAAAAAGTATACAAGCATTTTTATTTATAGAAAATAATATCTTTCATAATATTTATTCAAATAAATACTAACCTTAGTCGAGTAAAACAGTAAAATACAACATTATATTGTTCTTGTGATGTGGACGCTTGTAACTTGACTGGAAATGCATTATATAATCACAGTGGCTTAACCTTATTCTCACCACTGCAGCATATATTTTGATTCTGAAATAATTTATATGCTGAAATTGCAATGTGATACCACTATTATGATGTATTTAGTGTTATTTTCAATATGTAAATATAATTTACAGCTCAACTTGGCCATCATTATGATTTTGTAATTGCGCTGTATAGAAACATAATATAGTAAATTAAAAATAATGAAGGGATTGTGACTAATATTTCTTTAAATTCATGTATCTGAATTAAAATTTCGCGACCCCAACTTTTTGCTTCATGAGCCACAGTTTAAGAAATGCTGGTCTACAGGATGTGAGGCCATAATTTGTTTTTGTCATGATTGTAAATATATATTGAGCAATTACATACATTTATCCTGGCTTCAAAAAAAAACCCAAGTGTTGCCTCAATTAAGAATTATCAGGCATTTGAGATGAGAAACTATGGTGCTCTTTTTTAATCTTAAATTTAATTCTAAGGTAAAAAGCTAGAAAAATCACAACACTGGCTTATGTATATTAGTGAGTAGTCAATCCATATTCATTTACCAGGTTAATAATCACTTGGTAATAACAATTACAACAAAAAAAATATATGGAACGGCTTTTAAAATGTATGATATTTATAAATGAAATATTATTGCAAGTAATTGAAAGTAAATTTTTATTTGCTTGAAGTTACATTATTATAGATTATTAATGTTTATGCAAATTATATGGAAAACATTTAAGGCAAAAATAAATATTAGTTAAAGATTTAGAGGATACTGACAAGCACTTCTCATTCCTGGTTTATTTCAGATTTTGTATCGTGATATAATTTTTTTGCATTAACATTCATTGCATTTTATATTTTGATAATAATTTTATATTTACATACAATATATTCACAATTTTATGCTCATTAATAATTTTAATGCACACTTTGTGTGTATGTATATGTATATTGTGGTAGCATAAACTGATCACTTTCTCCGATTTTTCTCAACAATCACTCAAATTTAATAACCTGTACAAGGGCGCCACTAAGCAAACTGCCTAGTACTAGACCGAAAATGATTCTTCTCAGGTCATAGTGTTTATTTATTTAGTTTGTAACATGATTATCAACAGACAAATACACTTTTATCACCAATTTTATAACCAGAATCTATTGATTGAAAATCACTAAAATGAATTCAGATAAATATACAAGAAAATTTTATTTAATAATAACCTTTATTAAGCCTTTCACAGAATGCGCACTCAATATACATTCAAATACGATCTTTAAATTAGCTTTCTTTCTTATTCCTGCTATGTAACTATGCATTGAATAACATTGATATCTTGCTTCTACCCCGAGGATGAAGTTTATCATTGGAATCTCACCCAAATAGGATTTCTAAGAAGCATATACATTAGTGCATGACTGATTATTGCTTATGTCCAAAACTTCTACCTTAACTTAAAATATTCAGTTTTAACTAACGACACTAATACGACCACAAGTATCTTTGTGTCTTTATGACCACATTATCCCTTTACATTTCTCTTTAAATCTGGCTACTCCTCACCTTAATTAAGATACAGTCTGAACCAAACTCCCTTGATATACAATACATTCGTATAAACATAAAGATTATGCAAAGAACATTAATAATAAAGTGAAATGTTAAACATGATAATCATTCTAACATCAAATATATAAATAAAATATTTAAGTAGACATCGCACTCTATTGTTGAGAGGTTATACCTGGGCTTATAGTTGGTTACATTTAAACAGAGTTACTAATTGAATCTTGCACACTAAATGTAATAAAGTTCAATGGTTTTAAGACAAAAGTTTATATTTACCTGTTTCCTTTATCGCATTTTCCAAGATGCCGAAATTGGCATTGACTGTCTGATTCAAATGAAAATACATCTATCAGAACGCCTCAATCATTCCCTGTTGTATTGATCCAGGTTTAAATTCATTTTTACTTGTTGAGGTCTAGCGAGAATTTGGCTGGTTCTTTTCTTTATATCATATTATGATCTCGGCTAACTCGTTGGCCTCCATCATTCTGTGTACAATAAATTCTTCGAAGACATTTAGGAAAAGCATTATGGGGAGAATCCCCCTCAGGAGAGATTTTGAAGACTAATCAGACAACATTTTAGCTTTTTCCTTTCTTAGTTGCTCTTCACAACTCTACTTTCTCTAAATTAATTTCTCGCCAAAAAAAAAAGGAGTATGTCCAATTTATAGTTTTTTCTTTTTGACTTTTATCTCACTCCCCCATTGCACTTTCAATTATTTTTTCATTTAATGTGGTTTCGCACTTTCTGGGCTATTTTTGGAAACTGATCCAAACAAGTCTTTATTCTTTTGTTTCATACTTTGGCTCGTAGAATTTAAAAAATTTTATTTATTTTTTTGCTTTTGAAATGTCCTACATGATTATGCAAAGATACAATAGTGACTCTTTTATAATTTTTTTTTCTTCTCATTATCAATTTTTGTATTTACTTTAACCCCAATAATAGAGCTTGATTTACAAAACTTACTTCCTTTCTTCATTTTTTTTTTCTTTTCAATTAGTAAGTAAAAATACATGAATATAAAACTTGAAAGTTTGATTCTTTAAAACGATAAAATTTTATAAAAGTGATTATATACAGAGATATTTTAAGTGCTGGCTCTGGCTAAGCATTTATCATAAAGCTTGTGGAGGGATTGGCCATCCTCACTGTTTATAACTTTTATTTTAGGGAGAGGGGGGGATGGGTTTTTGGATTGGTTTTTTGTTTTTTTTTTTTAATATTTTTGTTTCTTTCTAAAAAGTTTTTTTAATTTTTTTATTGCTATGACTCCTCTTTTATGGATGGGCTGAGGTCTATCCCCCCCCTATTTGGATTTGGGGGGGGGGGGTGGGGTTGGGGGCATGTTATATTTTTTAAATTTTTCAATTTTCAATCCATAAATTACTTTTGTGCTTGGGTTTGGGTTGGGGTTTGTGTTTTTAGTTTTTGTTTCTCCCTTCCCTCCCCCCTCTCTGAGGGGTGACAGAGAACAAGGGCAAGGGGAGGGGGGGGGGGGGGGGGGGGTTGGGGGGAGGGTTTTGTGGTGGGGTTGGGGGTGCGGTTTTTATTTTATTGGTAGGGGGGTTGGGGGGACTCTCTCTTTTTTTTTTTTTTTATTTAAGGGGGGGGGGGGGTGATGTGTTGATTTGTTTTTTTTATTTTTTTTTTTTTTAATATTTTTTATACAATTTTATAATCTTATATTATTTTTTTTTTTTTTTTTTGTTATGGGGTGGGGGCGGTATGTTCGCTTTGTTTAGGTAGTTTGGTTGGGTGGGTGGGTGGGGGGGGGGGGAGGGGGAATTTAAAATTATATTTTTTATTAATTATAAAATTTTTTTTTAGGTTTGGGCTTTGGTTTTGGGTTGTGGTTTTTGGTTTTGTCTTTCTTCCATCTCCTTTCCCGTGGGGGGAGGGGAACGGAGGGAGGGGGGGGGGGGGGGGGGGGGGGTTGTGGGGGGGGGGTGTGGGGGGGTGTTTGGGGGAAGTTTTTTAGAGGGGGGGGGGGGGTTGGTGGTTTTTTTTTTTATAATTTAGAGGGTTGGGGGGTGGGGGAATGGATACACACACATTCTATACTTTACAAATTTAATATATTTTAATCCTATACTATTCATAAAATAATTGAAGTCCCCGAAACTGTAAAATAATCTATTTACATTTGATATGGCGGAAAATATCATCTCAATATATATAAAGAGAGAGAGATAGGATGGTGAGATAGGGTTAAAATATGTAAAAACAGTCTTTAAATAATTCATTGCCAGACCAAAACTCTTCTAGCATTTTTTAAAAAGAAATAGTAATAGTGGTGAAGATATGTACCAGATAACCAATAAATGGCCTTAGTATTGAGAGTTTTAAGATTTTTTTTATATTTTACCATTTTGTCAAAGTAATTTGATACTCATTCATCTATTCAGATGTTTATCTGAGTCATATATCTGAAAAAAAAATCCTAAGCTTGTAATCTGAAATAGCTTTACTCTATTTGATTCAAGCATTAAGTGAATGACTATATGCATATGTGTATAAATCTCATTGGACTAATTGGTCAAGTTTTTTTGCAGATTTTTAGACCTTGATTAATGTTAATTAAATATTTCATTGTTGACTGATATTACTAGCTAAAGTTATATATTAGCTGAAATGTTATTTAAAGTTAAAGCTTATGTTTTTTTTTTATTTGTATGTTTCCAAAAATAGAATACTATAATCAAATGAAAACGTTTCCATTTAGAGCTATTATAATAAACTTTAAGGTAATTGACAATTTGATATATGTATATGAACATTTACATAAAGAAATGACTTAAACAAGTAATTAATAATTTTTATCTTAATTCTCACATTTTATTTTTTCAGTTTATTAAATTTATTTAGAAATATTTGATATGCAAATATATATATATATGTTTTAGATAAGGGTGAGAAAAAAGATAAATCAAAAGGAGTAAGTATCATAAATTAAAAATTATTTTAAGTTCTATTTCTATTTTGACTTCTGTTACTTTAATTATTTTTTTAAATGTTTTTAATTGCATGATCTCTTTCATTTAAATTTTACCACTTTATAAAATTGAAGAATACATTTATATTACATTGCAAAATAGAAATATATTATGTACAAACTCAACAAAATATCTATCCCCTAAATTTTTATTTATAATTAATTAATACATACACACTTATAGATTATAATCTAAGTTAAATTCTGACAACTGAATGCATAATAAAACAGTTTCATTGTTTATAGTATTAGTAATATGCATCTATGGTATGAAATACAGATGTATTAATTGACCTCTTGAGAAGCAGGTTGATTTTTAAAGATCATCTTAATATGGAAACTTAATTAAACTGTGAGAAAATATTTGATCATCAGTAGTAGTTTGTTATTTTTTTTCCCAATACTTAACAAAAGAATATAGCATTTAATATTTAAAAACTTTATATAGCATAATTTTGATGATAGTGTGTACAAGTATTAATGTATGTCATCTATTTTTACAAACAAAAGGATATATATGATTAATTGAGAAACTGTTTTAAGTAGTTTAATGCTATTTTATATAGTAAGTGCTTCTATACTTAATCCTTTTGAAGAAAATAAAAATATTTCGACATTTATTTCTCTTGCATACAGTATTTTTAAACAATAGGCTGTTATAACTGATGAGAGTCTTTTTTTCATCTAAAAATATTACAATAATTCTTATGAAAATAATAGAAAAACTGATATTCACCCATAACTTTTACTTTAGAGTTGTTGTTTTTTTAAGTTGTATGCAAATGTGAAAAATTTTAAAACTTTTTTTTTTTTCGAAAGTCATTGTTTGAAATATATGAAATGATTTTATTCCATTAATTTTTAGCAGTCCGTTTTATTTAATTTACTTTTTTTATTCATGCTTTTCTTTGATTGTTTTTAAAAATAATCATAAACTCTATAAGTATCTCTAATAATATGAATCACTTTTTATTAACTATAAATTTCATTAGATTCATTAAAAGAAATAACTGGTGTATTACACGGATATGTTCTCCTATTTTAATATAGATTCTGCAATTATTTTGCTTGATGTTTGATTGATTACAAAATTCACATAGAATTATCTTTAAATCCTAAGAAAGATATGAGAAAATAAATCAAAATGTCAGTCTTTTTTTTTTTGTGTGAAGATTATTGTAAAGTATAGAAAAGATTTTATTTATCTACATAAATCAGCATTGACTTCAAAATATACAATAGAAAAACTTGATCTATTTATTTAAAAGGATTTAAATAAATATATTACTACTAATTAAAATATTTGTGATCATTTGTATAGTTTTTTCCAATTAAAATTGTATGAATATGTTATGTATATGTTTATATACAGAAAAATATATCTGTTTTGTTTAGTTGACTTTCCAGAACTGTGTTATTTTGAAAATTATAAAGTTAGTATTAGAGATAGGAAAAATTATAGTTAATTGTGGTATATTATTACTTGTTTATAATGACAATATGCTTAATAAATGTTAAGTAAAGTTTATAAAATTTGTAGAAAGAATGGGATAAAAGTTAATCAATCTAAAACAATGTCAATGAAATTAGTGAAAAGAATAAAAGATTATGAGTGGTAGTTGGACTAGAAATTACAGAATATGTTTGTGAATATCATGGAATTGCATGAAAATTAAGGTTACTGTACTTATTATTGTATTAATTTTTATTTTATGTTACATTAATAAAGTGGTTATTGTATGTCACATTAGTGTGTATTAGTTAGTATTTATTTACCATACTATTTATATAGCTCACCACTTACCAATAGAGTTTTGTTAATTTCTTTTTTGATAAATAATTGGAAACTTATTTCAAAAAGATGCCTTTTAAAAAGTCTGGTGAGGAAAAATACAGAGCAAAAAAGATTGCATTTGTTCCATACTTAATCTTATTATTATTTGGAAATATAAATTGAAAAGCTATTAAAATGTATAATATTAATAAAATTTAGATTAAATAAATAATGTAACAATTTTGAAAAGAGAATAATATAGTACTTGTTATACTAAGTGTCAAATATTTTTATTATAAATTTATTTAATCTGGTTCTGATAACATATATTTCTTTTTTTAAATTGTTAAATTAAAATAATATGAATGAAAAAACATATGAAAAGTTATACATTAAAAGTATATGAAAAATTAAATGTCATTTTAAAGTTCAATTCATTTATATACAGGTTACCATGAATATGATCAATTACTTAGCAGATCAATTAAAGTTTGAATACCAAAGTGATAAGATGACAACAATTTCATTTAATTTGCCTATTTTTTATTTTTTACTTTTCTAGCATAGCAAGAACTTTTACTATTCTTGAATTTATCATTTTCATCTTAATTCCAATTATGGGGGGAGGAGGGGAATAATAACAGTGGTATAATCTGTTATCTGTTGCTCAAGAAATCAAGTGGTATTTAAATATCAAATTGACTGGTTTGACACAAAATTTTTATTCGGATGATAAAAACAGACCTTTTTTTACACTTTTCTTAATTGGGAATCGATTCAAAGATCTTTAGCCATATGTCTGCAACTTTTATAACTGTATTAATACTTATATAAGGCTAAAACCTTAGTACTGTAACATTCAGAATCATATGATCAGCCAACAAGATTCAGAGACCTAGAAAAAGTACTTCAAATCCAGTATGTTCGGGATATGGTAGTCGCGGAACAGTACTAAGCTTTAACCTATTTGCCAGTGCTCCAAAATCTCCACTATCCAACCAACGCTCCTGATGCTACTAATGGTTATCATTTTTCTTCGGTCCTGGTGGTCAGGGTAGAAACAAGGACTCTCAATTCAAACTTAGCCTATCATGCACTAGACTTTATTAATTTAATCTAAGATACTCACTAAATACTTTGATATAGCTCAAACTATTATTATTAATATTTCATAGGTTTTGGATACATACATATGATTTAATCAAGTGTGGATATAGATGAGTGGATATGATGAACCAGGGAATGACATGACAACGGTATAGATATATACAATTTATTAACACAATTCATTAGAAAATATAAATAATAACAATCATGTTTGGATCTGATCATGATCCATGTATGGGGTTACATTTAAACCAACAAAAATAACAATTACAATGTTTGATGATCAGTATTGATAATGGTACAGAATTTCGATATCACCAGGATAAATATATGATTTTTACAAAGAATTACAATATTCAACCATAAGTTATTTATAAAGGTACAGTATTTAGATATCACTAGGATAAATATATGATTTTTTACAAGAAGTCACCTGTCAATAATGACAACCAAGGTTATGAACTATTAAATATAACAATTACCATAATGAACATCAGTATTAGGTGTATGTGTGTGTATCATAATGAAGTCATACTGGAGTTCATGACACCAACAATTGTGAATCAAAACAATAATGATCAATTACCCAGAACTGACAGTTACATACATAGTAAATAATCAGTATTATTATGTGTCAGCATAAAACAAATTTTTATATTGAGTTGTTATATTTTTATTATTACATATAATATTCTATCAAGAAATATGCCACCATAAAATTAATATGCCAATTTTGGAGAGCAAACACAATACCTGGTTATATTAAGCTAGAGGCCAAATGAATATATATAATAAATTTATGCATGTGTTTACATACATAGGGGAAGTAAAGTATATATGTATTTGTTATTATTATATTTTATTGTTAGTATTCTCAGCAGGAGTTATGGACAAAAGCATAATTTTATTTCCCTTTATTATTAATAATTATATGAAAAATATGGCTTATCTATTTCCCACAGAATTAACAACAGGTATGATTAAGAAATCTAATTACAGCATTCAGTAGCGTCGGGGTTTGAATCCTGTGCTGGCTATATTATTAGCATTGGCAAACATGGGCCAATCTCCTTTGTCGAGCAGTAATGTATATATTCCTATAGTAACACATCCGCATTCAGCTTGGCTTGTGTAGGAAATAATAGAGCGTGGGTTTTGAATCCCTGTCTTTATAGAGTATACCCATTCATCGGCTCAAAGAAAACCTTGGCTATCTCGTATCGCCATGACCGGTAAAATATCCGCGTGGCAGTCCGATAGCATTACTCGACATATATTTATTATTAAAAGCCATATAGGCACAGATCAATGTATTAAGCTACTGATATATTTGCCCATTAAAAGCATTAACTTATATCTGCATAGATATTTTTCCTAAACCTGTATTTAATAAGTAATAATGGAGAAATCCGACAACCATATCTTATAGGCTATAAAATGCCCAAGTATTTCAAATATGAATCTTAACTATAAAATGCTAAAGAGGCAAGAAAAAATACTACTGCTGAGGTATTTCTTTCCCCAAATGCATGCATCACTAAATATACATATAGAGTGAGATGAACTCATATCTTTGCAATAAGTAATATTGCCTATTTTAAATTTTAAAAGAAGAACTAGCATTATTATTATTATTATTATTATTTTTTTTACATTTAAATAAACGCATACACACACACATATATATATACCATTCTACCTTCTTTAATTGTCACAAAGAATCTTAATCTAAATCAAATAAAATAATTTTAACACTTATTTATATTTTAAATTTCTTTACCAAGATACTGTGATTATGCATATACGGGAAGAGGGCGGATTTTTTTTATACAGATATTTGATTTCTTTCCTATCTCTCTTTTTTTTTTATTAAATAAATGACATTTTTCACTAAGCCAGAATTAGACCGATTTAAGAAATTTAACTTTGACTGTTTCTTATTTTTTTTACTCAATAAAAATCGTTACCCATTTCCCACTTTAGATTCGGGATAAAGCAAACAAATTTATACATAAATTGGTTTCATAGTGTAATATCATTTGTCCCCATACTTAACTAAATTGGCACAAATAAATTAATCAATCAAATATATATTATACTTAAAAAAGAACATACCGGCATATCTCAAAATAAAACATATAAAAGCTGCAATTTTAAACTCTATAATAATCTTTTGTTCCACTTAGAATTATACATTACACTTTTTTTTCTTGTTTTAACCATTAATACGTAATCTAGTTATAATTTAAATTGACTTGTTAAAACAACAAAAAAAAAACTAAACACTCATATATATATATATAACCGTCCCTTTGAAACACATCTTTTTAAGATAGTCTTTTGCGAATTTTATGAATCTAAGGAAATTAAATGTTTGAATTTTTATAGAAGGCATTCTTAAGATATAACTAATTTCCCTTTTTTTTAAAGATAGAAAGTTTATACTTGCGATAGATTACGGTGTCACTTTGCTTGATGCAGATTTTTTTCCACTGATTCACTAATTGTCAGGATCGACCTTGGGCTTTACTGGACTCAGGATAGACTGGCTTCAGGTTGCTTCTCTATTTTTCTTCGATGGATCATTGTGTCACTTTGATTGAGGCAGATATTTTTTTCCTCATTCACTCATTATTAGGATCGATCTTGGGCTTTACTGGACTCAGGATAGACTGGCTTCGATGTTGGTTCTCCATTTTCTTTCATAGCAGCAGCATGGGATTTGTCTCTCCTCCTCTTCTTTAGATGCATTTTTCTGGAGACTTTCCAGAGAAGGGAAAAGTAATTTGTACTACTCACAAACCATATTGTGGATCTCTTCTCAGCTTAAATATAGTATTGCACTAGTAGTTGAGAGTCACTTTTCTCTTAAAACTTTTCTTTAAAAGGCACCAACTTTTTTTTTACTGCCAACAACTTTTTTCTTCTCTAACTGCTTGACTTTTAATTACCTTGGTTCTTTTTCTTTGCTCTATTTATAAAAAACTTTTTGCTAAGCAACTCTTTGTTTTCTATATATATATATTTTTAACACCTATAATATATTTGCCTTGGTTAGAAACGAAAAACAGACCGCATGATTGATTTTCTTTCATTTACATCAGTTTAAAGATTTTTTGATTTACATCAGTTTAAAGATAAGAAAAACAATTCAACACTCCCATGCAACTAGCTGAGTTGATCTTTTACCAAAAACAGGTGACATAATCGAGATAAGATTACACAAGGGTATGAAAATCTTACTTGCCCTTTTAATCGCCTCAAGGATGAGAAAAATGAATTCACACTTACATGCAACTATATTTTTCGGAATGTTTATGAAAAAAAAAAAGCAGAATCATCAAAATGTTTTTTCGCAAGGAACGAATCGCCTTTAGGATAAAGATATAAGACAATGGAAATATATTTTTCTTTCCAAATATATACATACAAAAAAAATGCATTTCAATGGAACAATATACATATACATGAGTCCACTCATTCGTCAAGTCACACACATGCACCTGCATATTATCCCCTTTAGCAAACAAACAAAAATGAAAAAAAATGAAAAATTAGATATTTGAGCTTAAAAATCTATATATGTATACTATTTCTAACAACTAACATGAAGCTCTGTGTGTTCATACACACTGAACGCTTCAGTACATGCACCTTGACTGCTTAATTTTAGCAAGAGAGACCTCTACAAATCATAACGTAAGATTTGACTTTATAAAGATAAGAGGGACCAAGGCGCATGTACTAAGGTTTTAGCCTTATATAAGTATTACGTGCTGACATCGCGCTTAATAAGAATTAATATTTATAACTGTATTAAATTGTACATTATTATACTGTAAGTTAAACTAAATCTTGAATAATATAATTATTTTAATAATTATATTATGCTTATTTATATCTTCATTATCAGAGCAGTCTATATGTGTGAACAGAATAATACATGTGAGTGCATAAAATCAAATTTTGCGTTACGTAATGTTTGTATATTTTTTATACTATTTTACTATATATTTAAAAATCTCTTTTATTAAGGCTATCGTTAATATAACCATGCCTTCAATAACAGTTTCAAGTCCACCTGTAACTCCAATGCCATCCTATGATACCATGGTTACTCCAAGTATTAAGGTTAATATATTTCTTACTTTTTAATTGATAATGACTGATTGTTTATTTTAATAAAATATATTTTCATAAAGAACATATATATTTTAAGAGAATATAATTTGGATATTTGTAAATATAAAAACAGTTAGTTTGCTCCAAATATTAAATAAACCGTGTTAGATTTTTCTGTTATCTAGATATGAGAATGGTTTTTGTTTCATCCACTAGACAACACAGAGAATGAAATTGAAAGTTGTTACATATGTTGCAGTTTGCAAAGTTATAAGTAATCAGAGCAAACACAATTTTCAGAAGGAAATCTAACACAATGATATACCATTGTAATAACATCTACCATTGATATTGACTGTTCCAAGAAAAATGATGTCATTAATAAGAAAAAAGAAATGCTGATCAAAAACAGCAGGAAAAAGGAGTAGAAAATATTAGAGAATACTTCCAACAATGCTGGACATTTTGTAAAAGTAATATGATTAAAGAATTGAATCATGATTATGATGAAGATAGCAATAAAATATCAGCTGAAATGAGTATGAAAAGAATTGAACTATTAGTTAAATATGTATTATTAATGTAAGGAATTCTAAAATAAAACATTTATGTTGAACAGTTTTATTTTTTTCTGTTGCACACCATATCAAATTTTGATTGTTCTAAATACTATATATATAAACATGGTTACAGAAAGAAGTTTGCTAGTAGTGAAAGAAATCTTTTGATTTCTATTTGAGACCTTAAATAAAGAACCAAGCAAAGCAAATTCTAATGTCAATTTAAACAATTGATATTGTGGCTGTTATTACCATATGATTTTTACTTGATAAACAAATTTGTATGAACTGCCTCCATTATGATGAGTATATTGACTTTTACTTCTGAATTTAACTGAGATATTGATTGGATTTTCTTGTGGATAGAATGGATGATTGCATATGTTTTTGAATTCTGATATTTTATATTTACAATATGATAGACAAAAATTAATTAAAGCTCATATATCCCAGAGACTGTAAAGTCATCGGCCAAGACAGTAGTTAACAGCTGAAAACAAAATGCTAAGAAAATTCTGATTATAGACCAATAATGCTATGTAATGATCATCTTTTATTTAACTATCTACAATTGTATATTACTTTCAATTGTAGGAAGACTGCATAAATTAGAAGAATGAAAAATAGTTTAATATTAAATGTGACATTGTTAGACTTTGAAAAATTAAAACAAAAATTGTCCAAATAATTTGAAAAATTAATATATATTATAACAGCACAAATATTGGAAGTTCAAGTAGAATGGGATTCATAACAAATAAAAGATGGAAGAACAAAAGTGAGGAGATTGGTGGTATATCAAATAAAATAGAAAAATTAGATAAACAACTTAATGAAGGATACTTAGACTTACAATTGCAGATCACTTTCAAGTGAAGGAAGGTTGCAAGAATTAGAAAAATAATTGTCTTATATTAAATGGGACATTATTGGTCTTTGTGAAGTTAGAAAAAAAGGTGAAGAGACAATTGGATTTAAAAAGTGGACATGTATTCTATTATAAAGGCACAAATGTTGGAAATACAAGTGGAGTAAGATTCATTATAGATAAAAAGTGGAAGAACAACATTGTGGAGATTGATGGTGTATTGGACATGGTGACAAGATTAGTTATACAACTTAAATAACAGATACCAAATGCAGATAATTCAGGTTTATGCCCCAACAAGTTCTCATAGTGATGAATTAGTAGAAGATTTTTATATGGATGTACAAAAGGCTTTTGATAAGAGTAAGCAACATTTTAAAGTTGTCATTGAAGACTTTAATGCTAGAATAGGTAAACAAATGAAAGATGAAAATGCTGTAGGTAATTTTGGTTATGGTAATAGAAATGAGAGATGACATAGACTTGTGGAGTTTGCAGAAAAAGAAAAACTTTATATTATGAATTCTTTTTTTGAGAAAAATGTTAAAAGGAAATGGACATGGAAGCATCCAAATGAAGGTACAGCAGAATTGGATTATATTTTGACTAACAGAAAATACATACTTCAAAATTGTAATGTTCTTAATAAATTTAACACAGGAAGTGATCATCGATTAGTAAGATGTAAGATATGTGTTAATGCAAAACTAGAGAGACAAAAATTATTAAGAAAAACAATATTTACAGTTGATATTCCTAATCTTCAGAAATATTCTAATGAATTTAAATTAGAACTTACAAATCGGTTTCAAGTATTAGTAGATTTTGAACATGATTCAGATTTGAATGAAATTAATATGAAAATAACTGATACATTTTTAAAAACTGCAACAAAGATAGCTGGTAGAAAAAAGCAGCAATTGATCAATAAAATTTCTACTGAGACTAGAGAATTTATGAAGAAAAGAAGGAATATGAGGATATACAACAATGATGCATTAAAAATGATTGAATATCTCGAATTTTGTAAAATGGTGTGGAAAAGAGTTGAAAATGATATAAGAAAGTATAACTGTGAACTAGCAAGGAAAGCTGTAGAAGAGAATAAAAGTCTCAAAGAGTGTAAAACAACATTTTGGTATTGGTAGGAAATTTATATCTGCAATAAGAAAAAAAGATGGAATTATTACTAAAAAGAGAGATGACATCATGAAATGGGTAGAAGACTTTTATCAAGAATTATAGAGCAATAAAGAACAAGTACCTCCTATATCTATGACATCTTCCGAATTGCTTAGAATTTTAAATGAAGAAGTGAGACATGCAATTAAACGTATGAAGAAAAGAAAGGCTCCAGGTAATGATGGAATTATAATTGATATATTAAAAGAAGCAAGTGAAGAAATAGAATTTTTTTTAGCAAAATTATATACCAAATGTCTAAGTGATAAAGATGTACCAGATGATTGAAAGAATGCAGTATTAATATTAATATTTTAAAAAGGTGGTAATGAAGATATTAAAAATTATAGACCTATCAGTCTTTTATCAGTTTTATTCAAAATTTTTACCAAGATAATTACAACTCGGCTACAGAGAACATTGGATTTCCACCAACCAAGAGAACAAGCTGGATTTAAAAGTGGTTTTAGTACAGTAGATTATATCCAGGTATTGAGAGAAGTTATAGAAAAGACAAATGGATATGAGTTGCCATTATGCTTTGGATTTGTAGATTATGAAAAGGCATTTGATTCTATAAACATTTCTTCAGTGATTAAAGCATTGGATCATCAAGGTATAGATCCAGGGTATTGTCATATTTTCAAGAATATTTATAAAAATGCAACAGCAAGAATTAGATTATATAATGATACTGGGAAAGTCAACATTGAAAAGGGGGTAAGACAGGGTGACTCCATATCCAAAACTTTTTACAGCAGTGCTGCAAGAAGTATTTTGTGGATTAAAATGGGAAGCTAAAGGAGTGAAAGTAAATGGAGATTATTTAAGTCATTTAGATTTTGCAGATGGTGTAGTTGTTTTTGCAAATAATGCTTTAGAGCTGCAGGAAATGTTGCAGGAGTTATCAGGTGAAAAAGTAGAACAAAAGATAAATGTTAAAAAGACTAAAGTAATGTTTAATGGATTTTCTCAAAATGTGAAAATAAAGATCGATTATGATGAGTTAGAAGAAGTTAACAGTTACAAATACCTTGGTCAGATTATTAATACAGATGGAAACATAATGGATGAAATTAATCATAGAATTAAACTTGGTTGGAGTGCTTTTGGTAGAAATAACTTGATACTAAAAGGAAATATGCCTATGTGTTTGAAAAGGAAGATTTTTAATAAATGTGTTTTACCAGTTCTTACTTATGGATTTGAAACTTGGGCACTTTATAGAAGAGCAATACAGAGACTTCAGACCACTCAAAGAAGTATGGAGAGATGCATGTTGGGAGTAACAAGAGATCAAAAACACAATATATGGGTAAGAGAACAAACAGGTATTACTGACCTCATTGAAAAAATTAAAAGACTGAAGTAGAGTTGGGCTGGACATATTACTAGAAGAGATGATAATAGATGGACAATTGCAATCTTAAACGGGATTCCAAGAGATTGTAAAAGACCCAGAAAGAGACCACATGTGAGATGGATGGATGAAATAAGAAAGGGTGCAGGGGTGATGTGAAGAGAAGTTAAAGATCAGAGAAGATGGATTGAACTTGTAGAGACCTTCATCCTGCAGTGGATTGATAATGGTTGATGATGATGGTGACTTAGAAAAATAATTCAGATTTAAATCCTAGCAAATTCTGATTATGATAAAGAAGTAGAGAATTTAGAGCACTTTATTAGAGTAATATTTTAAATTGTCATGGAAAATTTTAATGCTATAACTGCAAAATGATTGAAAGCTGAAAGTGCTATGGCTTGATTTAGTGATGGAAACAAATCAGAGAGGATAGACTTTTGGAATTTGAGAAAAAGACTATATATGGTATTATGATGATTTTTTTTTTTTTTTTTTGAGAAAAATCCATGTTCATGGAAATATCCTTATGAAGATACAGCATAACTGGATTGACTGACAGAAAATATATATTTCTTGGAATATTATTAATTAGTTATAAGTTCAAAAGCTAAAAGAAAAAAGATAATAATGATCACTGTAAAAAAACTAATATTTGCAATACAACTAAGAACATAAAGTATGTAGAAGAAAGTAAAAATAAATATTTAAAATTTAATGAGAGAGTTTATAACAGTATTTAGTACATCCATTTGAATACTAGGAATTCTAAAGTTCGAGTTCAGATCAAGTAAACTTTGGAAATTTATCAAGTCTCAAGCATTCTTAGGATTTTTCTTTTAAGTAATTGGCCCATCCAATTTGTCCTTCAGTAGTGTTGTTAAATAGGTATGTAGCTATTATTAACTAGAGGGTAATATTCCAGATTAATTTAGATTGAACAAATAAGTATTGATTCTCTGACTATAAAAAAAAACCAAACAGTATACAGTAATTATAATATGATACTCTCTTCATTAAATAATAAGGAAAATTGTTATTTTTCTACCAACATTAAATTATTGTTTACTTTTACATTTTAAAATAAAAATGCAATCATTTTTATACAGTGAAATTAATAAACATCAAAAGAAATCTCATAAGATAATATTAAATAAGAAGCTCTGAAATTGACAGAAAAGAATGAAAATGGAATAACATCAGATATTCAGCCAAGATAAAACTAAAGTAGCTTTATAAATAGCTCGCTACAAGTCCAAGATTTCCAATAACTATAAGTGAAGGAAAAGTCATTATTCAATAGGCTTTCCAATTATCAGATAATGAGGATTTACTATTGTTTTACCCTCTTTCTAAGAACAATTAAATACTCATTTATTGTATGGTTAGTCAGATTGTTTTTGGACTGGCTATTGGAAAAATTTTCAACCTAATTGAGACCTGAAAAAAAATTTTCAAGCATTGCTTGATTTGGAAGTGGGTGGATTTCTATGCCATGATGTAATTCATATAAACTAACAAAGCAAATATGTGATCAGATCAATTTTAAATATTATAAATCATATAAAATGAATTATCATAATAAATGAACATTTACTAAAAATAGAACTTCTTTTTTTTGATTGTATGTAAATATGATTTACTTGCATTGTCAAAAAAACTTGTAACTAATTCCTAATTTATAATAAAGTGTGGATATATCTGAAATAGTTTTTAATGAACATAATATAATAAATCCAGTGTATTGATTTTATTATTAACTGCATGATAAAATGTGTAAATATTTGCATTATTATTAATTAATAAGGTAATCTAAATAATGATAATATTGATTATTTAGGATGAGCTAGGCAGATTTGGAATTCGGAAAGTGTTACCCAAAAAAAGAGCTATAAAACTTTTAAAACATATTTATGAAGAAACACATCCATGTAAGAACTTTTTATTATATTATTTTTAAGTTTAATTATTTTTTATGTATATTGTTAGATGCATATTTGACATTAAATTTTATAACAAATATAGATATATATGGATTTTGATAATATTTGTGCATGTACATTATCCATTAATAAAATTGATTTTGCTCAAAGCACACTTATCAATATTAAGAATCTTTAATCTGTTGCTGTCAAGGCAATCTTATTTGGTGTCACCTTTCTCTTATAAATAAAAGGTTACCTTAATAGTAGATTGAAGATCGGCTGCTATCATGTGATTAACATTAGTAAACTTTTATCTTAAAATAAAAATTTAATAAGTTTAAAATAGAATTTTTTTTTAATCTTGACTTAAATTTTTCCAAATGATTTATTATTTTTGACTAAAAATGTGTATGTATATATGCATGTAAAGAATTTCATTTGATATTTGGTTTCTCTTGATAGCAGCATGATTTCTGAAAGAACAACTTTTATACAAAATGTTGGACAATCAAAGAGTTTTCATAAAACATCCAATCAAAATCAGTAGAGTTAATGTTTGAGAAAATAATTAACCAATTCATAAAGGTTTTTTTATTGTTGTACTATTATTGTTGTTCCTGTAGATTTGTACAATCATCCTGAAAAATAAAAAGTTTCACAAATAGCAACTTCAAAGGAATATACAAAACAATTTAAAATATCCTTTTATATTTTTTATATTTTGGTTTTTGGGGGATCAGTCAGAAGTATGTAGAACTTCATATTTTTTATTAAAGTATTTCAAAATGGAGCATAATCATTTAGCACCCCCAATTCTTCCCTGTCATTATTTTCATGTAAATGTGATCTTTTCCATAATAGATTTTCATTTATATTAATACCAATATACATTCTTTTAATGAGTTTTTTTTAATTGATTAAGAAAAACAAATATGACTTTTATCAAGCATTAGTAATTTATTAGAGATTTTATAATATTTTCTGTTGTTCCAGTTATTTATAAATATTCTTTTGTAATTTTTTTTTGTGAGTTTTCCTCCCCTAAGTCTCTTCCATTATTTTAAAAATGTCACCAGAATGTTTTTTTATGATTCAGGCAAACCAAATTAAACATATCTTTATTGACAAATCAAAAAGAGGAAATCGTCACTATTTGTTTATTCTGAAAATATTGTTAAATAAAACAATTGTCTTTACTGTTTGTAGAAAAATAGATAAAATTGTCCTCAGTGAAAAGTAGTAATTGTGTCATTTTCTCAATATTCCACAAAAATTATAGTGAGTAAATTGCCAAAATGTATTCAATCACCAATAAAAATCAGTTTGTTTATATATAAAGTGTTTATCATAAGGTTATGTAGAGAATCAGAATTATATAGTCATCTTTTCTTTCTCTCTTTTTTTTTTTTTTTGGGTGGTAATGGTGGTTGGGGGGGGGGGTAATGGGGTCTTAATGGATATTAGGTAATAGATTGAAAAGATATTTTTTATTCAGTTTTCTTAAAGTTCAAATTTATAGATATAATATGGATTTGACTATTTTATTTATATGACAGGGCAATAAAAACTTCACTTTTTCTTTATAATAAAATATAATAATATGTACTCAAGATTTTATATTATCAACTAGTTTAACCAATACTTTCAAATCTTCTTATATGAATTTAATAAGAATATAAACACAGCCTCTTTATTCTTTTTTTTTTAAATGTTTAATAATTAAAAGTTTTGTTGTTGGAAGTTTAATTTTTGGTTTTTGAGAGATTAATAGGGTGCACATGTTGGTTTGTATGTTTTCCAAAGAATTTTAAAGTGTGCATAATCATTGAGATAATTATGCATCTGCAATGTATTGCATTCACATTCATTGAAAACACAATGATGTTAAGAATAATTAGTGAAACAAAGAAAAAGAGATTGATAAAAACATGACCTTATAAATTTCTAATAATTTACAACAATTGAGCAAATATAACAACAGTTAGTTGATTTTATCTAAATATTGAAATATGAATTTGGAATTATGTTTTTTTAATAGGTTGTCTTTAAGTTTTGAAAATCAATACATTAATAATTTAATATTTACTTAATGCACTATTTATTAAGTTAGGTTAAGAAGCAAGAAATTAAATAAAAGAATTAGAGAAATTAAAATCTGTATTTTGTGTTCAAGGGATCTTGTATTGTTTTTTAAACATCATTTTTTCACTACATATTTTGTAGCTTATAGTCTTATATTCTATTTAATATTATATGAAGTAAATGTTAACATTTTATTTCCTTTTTATTTTTCATTTATAATAAAGAAACAATAGTGAAATTTAAATAAATATAGTTTTTAGTGACAGTTCTCAAATATATAAAATAGTTTTATATTAATACAGGGAGCATGCCAATAGCTCAAACAAGCTCTTAACTGATAAGTGCGGTAAGAGAAAAATATTTAAAATCTCTATCTAGAACTTTCCCATCCCCTAACCCTAGATCTAAAATTTCAACTCAAAACCCAGCATTTATTTAATACATAACATTTAAATAGAAACTCTGAAATTTTCGAACATGAAAATATCTTTAACTCCAGCTATCTAACTTAAGTAACTATATGGGACTGAACCAAATTCAGATCTACCATATATTATTAGCCTTAGCATTCCCAAGGCTTTAAAGGCAAAATTATAAAAATCAATAAAGCAAGTCATATATATCACATGATCACCATCTCTTATGCTAGCATATAACTGTTATTAAACAGGCAATCCCCATCTAGTGCCTACTCATCCAATACCCCCAGACTAGTTTCTGGCATCCATTGATTACTCTGGTTGGCACTACGGTATGGAGAGTTTTGCCTGTTCAAGTCATATATAGTGTGACATTGCTTTTATGAGCTTGTATTTACAAATATGTAATATAGGGAGCATACCAATAGCTCAAACAAGCTCTTAATTGGTAAGTGCAGTAAGAGAAAAATATTTAAAATCTCTGTCTAGAACATTTCCATTCCCAGACCACTTGGTTTTGAGCTTTTGGCTCACCTCAGTGAGTAGCTAGAATATTCAGACACTATCAACTCAAAACAAGCTCATAAAAGCAATGTCACACTATATATGACTTGCTTTATTGATTATTATAAAATAGTCTTGTAAAGAAATTATTAACAAAAATAATAGGACTAACAATTTGCAGAAGATTTGATTTATCACTATCTATTTATTACAGGGGAAAATAGTTGTGAAGTCATTAAAAGCAATGAAGAATCTCAGCAAATTTCTAAAACATCTCCAGAAATTAAACAAAATTCAAACCTGTCAAATAAATGTAAATTCACCAAAATTAAACACCACTCATCAAATCTAATAGATGAAGTTGTGTCTGATAATCTATTATCTACCAAAGTGGAACTTGAGTCCGACAACATTATTAATTCTTCTCAGACGTAAGATTTGTTTTTGTTATTATTATTATTATTAAATATGACAGCAAACAAATATATTTTTTGAAAAGAAAAAAAAACATAAGTTTTTGTATTATAGAAGCAGTAGTAGTTATGGCAGTAGTCAGTCTGATATCCTTGAAGAATCTTGGCATGCAGAAGATCAGTTTTCACAACAAGTAAGATGCTGGTTATTATTTAAATGTTATATATATATATAGAAAGCATATATAATTCAATTGTACTTATATGTTAGACTATTTCCATCATCTAACATTAAATAATGAATGTCTTCAGAAAATTTTTAAACTTTATTTAAATTTTCTACTTACATTCAATTATTAGTAACAGCTACTCAATGTTTTGAGTGGTATTCTTCTTTTCTTTTCATGCTAATCTAAAGGTCTAGATTCGATTCTCATGCTAGTACTGTCACTGCTCAGGTTTGTAACACTTGCAGAAAAGAGAAGAATACCATTTGAAACATTGTGTAAATACTAACCTGCATGCTATTATTTAATAAATAGAAAATTCAAATAAAGTTAGAAATATTTCTAAAGACATTCATGACTTAGTTTTAGATGATGGAAATAATTCAACATATAAGTACAACTAAAATGTCGTTATCATAAACCTTCAGACAAATACATAATTCAAACTGTCATATTTAAATATGTTTTTATTATTATTATTATTCTTTTTAAAACTATAAGTTTACAATTTTTTTGACAATTTGTATGGGAATAGTATCACATATATTTTGATCATTGGTAGATTGACAGTTTTTTATAATATGGAGTCTGGATTGTATCACTTTACATGGCAATATTACATTTAAATAAGAATCCAGTTTTAACTATGCAATAATTTCTTTAAAACAGTTTGCTTGAATTTTACAATATGCCACTAATAAATTATATTCCTGATAACTTCAACATTTTTGTTTTTTCTAAACTTTATTTTCTCCTCCATTGCTTGCTTTATTGATATCAGGCATGATTTTATATTGCTACTTTTGTTTCATATTGTTTTTTCCATGCTCATTCAATTTTTTATGACATTGTCAAAAAACTGTTTTTTAGTATCAAAATTAAAAAATATATTTTAAAATTATTTATTAAAAAAATCTAAATTTTTAAACTTTATTTAGTAGTTTTAATTCACTCTGCATACATATATGTTTATAAATTTTGTTCATATATTAACATACCTAAATATACAAACAAACATACTTACATATAAATTGTAATGGAAATTAGAAGGTACATTAGTATCTAAATCCTTCATTCTGGATACAATGAAGTCATCGAGCTTTCACATTGGGTAGGCAAATTATATAATGAAAATTTTCTTCCAGTAGTTTATTATTTCTCATTATATGTTATATGCAAGTGGTGCTAAATTCTATATATTTGAAATAACCATGAGTGATTGATGTTATTTTCATCAGCTGTTGACTATGGAATGATGATGTGTGGACGTAATAAAGCCGAGAAATATAAATCTGTGACAGTCTACACTATTTCTCTATATCGTATACTGAATTCAGTATTATTTGACATATATAACAAAAATCATGTTTATACATAGATTGATGATGATGATGATATTTAACTGATGATACCTATTTTATAATATCACTTCTTGGATGAGTTTTCGTGATCATCATTTCTTGGTTTAATATGCTGGGGATCATTTTATATTATAGATATCTTTCTATATATTTCATTCCAGTAGCCACTATTTTGCAGAACTTTTTAAATGGGAGCTATAAAATTTCACCCACATCACAGCATTTTTATGTAAATAATCATGAAATAGATGAATGAGAAGTTTTAAGTTGACTTTAATGGTAAGGTTTATTTTTAATGAATAAACAAATGAATTGATTCAATCTAGTAAAATAAAATAAAGGGATAAATAGTATTAACTAGCAGAAGTAAAACAAACTATTCATTTTGTTCAAGAATGCATTAACAAAATATGTGTAAAGGTTCAATCTTATAATTGAACAAATACTTATTCTATTGATTTAATACAAATAATAATAAATTCATAGTTTTAATTATATGAATCCAAGTCTTATTGCTATATCTTTTATTATTTAGTATGAAGACATAGATCAGTTTTTATATATAATATAATGACATATCTAAGTTTGATTGCTATATTTGTAATTATAATAAAAATAATATATGCCTAAGTCATACAAATTATCTCACATATGCATTTATCATATTTACTTATAATTGTCACATTTAATTATTCTTTTTCTTTTTTGTTTCAATATATATATATAAAATTAAAAGCATGCTAATGAGCTCTAAACAAGCTTTTTATTTATTTATTTTTTTATGATAAATGCTTCTACAAGAGAAGGCATTCAAATCATTTTTATCTTGGATTGTTCCCATCCCCAGACAAAATAACTTCAAAAATAACCAAGATTTCATTAAAATACTGGCAGAAATTAGTCGTATTAATTAAAACAAAATAGAAAAGTTTTTCAAATTTTTACTTAAAATATATTGTAATTTAGAAGAGAGTTGAAGTTCCTTTTAAATTACATTAAGTTCAGTATAGACAATATACATGTATTTAAATATTAAAATGTATTGTTATAAAAATAAATGGATTAAAGCCATTTTTCTGCAAAAATCATTTAGAAAATCTTATTTTTCATATATCTATAACTTAATAAAATCCTCTTCTCAGAACAGATTCAGATATATTATTGAGATAATTCACAAGCAAAATTTCCAAAGAAACATTTAAATGAACTTGTAAATAATGCCTAGTTTTAATTATTTCAATGCCTGTCTATCATGTCAGATAAAAGATGATCACTTTTATCTAACTTTTGGTTTGTTTTATAGAAATAAAACAAGGTTCGATACTCAACAAGACTGAAACTTTTTATTAGCAGAGATTTTAATTTTTACATTAATCAAGCCAGCTTACAGTTTCAAACATTAATTTAAATGGAACATGAATAATTTTTTGACTTTTCAAATATATATTGTTAAGAATATAAACCTACTTAAAGAACAAAAAAGTCTGAATATATTACTAAGATAACTCACAATAAGATTCCAAAGAGTATTTAAATAATTTGTAAATAATACCCATTATATCAATGTTAATCTATTTTGTCGGATAAAAGATAATCACTTTTATCTGATCTTCGATTTGTTATATAAAAATACATCAAATATTGATATTCAAAAAGGCTGAAACTTTTTATTAGTGATGATTTTTGTATATTAATCAAGCCAGCTTACAGTTTTAAATATTAATTTCGACGAAATTCTCATTTTAATGAGCATATAAATAATTTTATGGCTTATCAAATGTATAACTCTATGGATATAAATCTAATTTATTTTTTATCTGACAAAATAAATTGGCATTGATGTAATAAAGGTGTACATTATTTACAAATTATTTGAATGATTCTTGGGAAATCTTGCTGTGAGCTAATTTTAGTAAAATATTTTCAGACTGATTTGTTTCATGGATTTATATTCTTTAGTGTTACATATTTGATAAGCTGTAAAATTATTATGTATATCTTAAAATCATTAAAATTTTATCTAAATTTATATTTGAAACTAAGCTGGGTTGATTAATATAAAACTAAAAATTGCTGTTAGAAAAGTTTCATTCTTTTTGAGTATAATGTGTGTGATTTATTACTATATAACAAACAAAAGATCGAAACAGAGGCAAAAACTCTCCATACATTAGTACCATTCGGTGCAAGCCAGAGTAATCAAATGGATGCAAGAAGGTTTGTGCATAAAATCCCTATCTAGTGCCTACTCATCCAATATTGCATCCATTGATTACTCTGACTTGCACTGAGTGGCATTACTGTATGGAGAGTTTTTGCCTTTATTTTAACAGCTTGAGCAAGCATAAGAAATGGTGATCATGTGATCCTTAGTGGTTTAAAACAAAAGATCAGTTAAAAGTAATATTTCATATGACAAAATAGACTGACAATTTGTTTTTGTTTTTTTCTGCTTTAATCAGATCAATTTTCATTTTATTATAGAAAAATCCATTTTCACTTTGAGGAAAATATTAAATTACAATATCTTCAAAAGTTTCAATCTTTTATTTTGCTGTTTTAAATAAAGATCATTTTTAGTTAGATTAGTTTTTTTTTTTTTTTCCATTAACAAACTTTATTTAAATTCAGTATTAAGAGACGATTTTACTAATATTAAGGCTAAACTATATGTTATGAGAAATTTTTTTTGTCAATAAAATAAGTTACCACTCTCACCCAAGTTAGGGACTGTTTTCTATACACTTTTAATTCCTTGTGGAGGGGTGTAATCATAAATATATGATCAAAGACATGTGAAAAAGATATATAATCCCCAAGGTGCACATTTCATGCTGAACCAGCACTCATCATTTGGCTCAGATCATAATCTCTAATACTTATCTTTATCATTGCTCAGTATATATAGATAGGAAATTACTACAGTTTAATTGATGTATCAAACTTACTGCCCTCACAATTTTGATAAAAACCATTTGATGGAAGTATATTAATAAATTCTATTAGTCATTCATTAGACTAGAGATTATCTATTTAATTAATAATATAATTTTCACTACACAACTTTCATGTAAGGTAGGGACACTTCTATCTGCTTTTAACAATGATAAAGATATGTGTAAAAGATTGTGATCTGGGCCAACTGATGAGTCCTGGTTCTGCATGAAATGTGCATCTTGGGGATCATACATATTTTTCACATGTCTTGGGTCATATGCTTATGATTATATCCCCTTTACAAGTTGTTAAAATTGGATAGAAACCAGGCTGTACCTTGCATGAAAGGGTTGTAGTGCAAATTGCACTATAGAAATATTATTCATTAAATGGATAATCTCGAGTCTAATGAATGATTAATAAAAATTATTAATTTGTGTTTAAAGTTGTGAGGACAATAAACTCGAACTTTATCAGTCAAATTACTGTAATAATATTCTATATATATACTGAACAATGATAAAAATATGTGTAAGAAATTGTAGTCTGGATCAAATGATGAATGCTGGTAAGCATGAACTATGCTTTTTGGGTATCATGTATCTTTTTCACATATCTTTGGTCATATGTTTATGATTATAGCCTTCCACAAGGTGTTAAAAGTGGATAGAAACCAATCCCTATATTGCGTGAAAATGGTGTAGTGAAAATTGCATTACAGAAATATTATTCATTAAAAAAAATCAAGTGATATTCTACAATAGAGCAAATATAGCAATTAATGAGTTTTTATAAAAGTAATTGTTGGAATAAATACAGTAAAAGAAAATTAATGAGGATACTTATTTTTAAGAAAATGCTGTACAGAAGATTTTTAATATATAATTATCATTTTAATGGGAAATTTTTTTTAACTCCTCCCCCCCCCCCTCCCGATTTTTTTTTTTTAGTTTCTGTTATTTTTGGCAATAAATTAAACATGTTTTATTGTAGCATGCTTTCCTCTATACAAAACCAAAAAATACCATATTATATGAAACTTTTTAAAATTCTTTAATTACTTCAGAATCGAATGATGTTATTTAACTTGCATTTTGTGGATAGGGACTGCCACAATTTATCAATCATGTTAATAAAGTCAAATTTTGATCTAGAAGGGCTTATTATTTTCTAATAGAATGTTGCTCTTATTTTTATTTATGTTATTTAAATATGTATTTTGGTGGTGATCAATGCCACAGTTTATCATTCATGTTAATAAAGTAAAATCTTATTGTAGAGGTACTATATTATAATAAAATATTACCTGTATTTTTATTTATTATTTTAAAATATGATGATATACTTTTTAGTTGTCCTATGACTTTTGTACTCCAGATATATAATATTGGCTAAGGTATAAGATATCAGCATGATGACATAATGTAGTGATATCAACACAGTGTGACAATTCAGCAAACAAGTCATTTTCAAAACTAATACATATTTACTATAAAACAATTGTCACAAAGCATGATTTTTTTTTTCATTTTTTATTACTGGCTAAAACAAGTAGCTATTTTTTCAATGAAGATCTATTAAATCATCTTTAAAAAAATAAAAGTTTTTTTTACAAAAAAAAATTATGTAGTAAATAAAATTAAAATTGCAATGTATTATAAATTCTAATTTAAACACACATTTTGCCTAGAACAATTTCCCCCTCAATTTCAAATTCAGTATTGTAATAGCGTCAATAATCTTGGCTTCAGCTTGAATGGTTATTTTAAATTTATGTTTGTTTATATTTATAAAATTACGATTTTCTATTATTATTTTAATCCATTTTAAGTTTCAAAAGTAACTGCAATGAAAATTTTATATACTATTACAATTTGAAGTATAAACTTGAAGTATTCGTTAGTTTTTTAAAAATGTCAATACATTGTGTTGAAACTTAGTAGGATATTTGTTTTTCTAAAAATTTATTTCTGTAAATGACAAATACATATATGCCTTATTATAGATAATAATATAATTTTTACTTCTTCAAACACATTTTAGCAAAAAAGGCTTTATTGTTTAAATACCCACACAATCTGACATTTTGACTGACCTGCAGTCTTTTTCACAGCCATGATATAATAACAAATAAAATAAATAATGATATAAATAATATGATAAAAAAAAATATAAACTATTAAATTAAAAAAATAAGAAAAATTATATAAAATATAACAAAACATAATAAAACTAAAATAAATTAAGTTTTTTTTAAAAAGTTTTTTTGGAAATTTTTAAGAAATTTTGATTTTTAGCTGTAAAATAAAAAGATAAATATATAATATTATTAATAACAGAAGTATGAACAAGAAAATAATAGATATTATATATAGTTTAAATATTTTATTAATTTGGGCATAATAAAATTACAGTTTTAATTTGTTAAGGAATAATAATAATTATAAGATTAAAAAAATAGTAAAAGGAATAATATATTTAAATGAATGTTCATGGATAAATATATTGTAACCCTCGTCTGAGTTTACAGGCTTTGCTTTTATGTAAATAATTTTCTATAGTATATATTAAAAAGTATTAAAAGTCATGTATATAAAATAAATTTTAGTGTTCTGAAAATGTTAACAATAAGTGTAAAACTAAAATATATTTTTTTATTTTAAAATAATATTACTACAATATTTTAAATAAAAAGAATGTTGCTATAGAAACCAGTCGCAAATGTGTGAGGAGAAAAATAAAAACACTAAAATCATATGCATTTCCAAGAAGAGAGGGGAGGATTGTTACTTCTTCATCGTGTCTTTTACTGTATAGAAGTCAATAAAATTTATAAGGATTATTTGTGAACATTATGCATTTTTTGGAGTAGAGAACCTTCCAGAATGCTTTCCCTGATCTTTCCAGCATTATAACTGAATATGGAGCTGTAAGGAAAGAAATGCCTTAAAATTAATATTGATTCTGCCAATCTATTCCTCACTATCTAATGC
Organism: Epiperipatus broadwayi; assembly: GCA_028023455.1. Lineage (NCBI taxonomy): Eukaryota > Metazoa > Onychophora > Udeonychophora > Euonychophora > Peripatidae > Epiperipatus > Epiperipatus broadwayi. Next base: position 826,592 of record JAQFVV010000008.1, on the reverse strand, counting down.
TGAAGAAATATTTGACATTTACTTGCTACAAGAAGTAAACTAACCATTTAAAGTGATAATCAAATAAAAATATACTTCTATAATTTGTCTGCCATTACTATTTTGATGCTCATAGGAAAATTGCAGTAGAGACTATCATAGGAAAAACTGCACAGAATGAATCAAAAGAGGTTAAAATGTTAGTATTGCATAGCAGACAGTTAAAATTGATGATTTCAAGGGCCATATATCCACATTTACAGAGACAGAAATATACAAATATACACGAGCTCACAAAGACATTAAGCTAATTAATTGAGATTTCTATAGCTATTCTCAATTAATTGTTAGTTACAAAGATCTTCCCCTCTCACACATGATTATCATATATTTTTTAAGTGTAAATATGTTGATACATTTTTTTTATTATCATATAATTCTATTTGTTAATTAAAATTATTGTTCTTGTTAATAATTTTGTTTGTTATTTCTCATCTGAAGTCCCAACTGATTATTTATTTTGTTAATGTAATAAAGTATTATGTGGAGGGGAGTAATGATCAGGAAATATAATTGAATCTGCATGGACACTTGTTTTGACTGTTGCTTATGACTATTATAGATTTTTCAATTAAAAATAAGTTGTATAAATCATTCCACTATGTACACGGTCACCCATTAGTTATCTTTAAATTCCCCCACACTAAAATTAGTTTGCAAATATTGTATTTTTCATTTTATTGTTAATTTGATTATTACCAATTCTCAAAAGGGAGGTTACCATTACAATATATACAGACAGTAATGCACATGTATAATCTATATTTATTTTATATTACAATTCAATATTATATATTTTATTTTACATTATCTGGATTATTTATTTTATTTGGTTTTAATTCTATTTTACCAAATTTAATTATTTTAGTTTTATTATGTTTTGTTATATTTCATATCATTTTTTACTGTATTATTTATATATTTATTTTGTTTTATTTGTCATTATATCATAGCTCTTATGAAGACTACAGAACAGTTGAAGTATATGTTGTGCGTGTGTATATATATATAATAAAAAAAATTTTGCTAAAATATATTTGAAATAAGGGGAAGAAATTATATTTACATAAAATATTACAACAAAATTAAGGAAGTGTTAGATTTAGTGACATTTGTATAGATAATAATAATTAAGACTTCAATTTTAATTCTTTGAAAAAAATAAAATATCTAGTTTTATTAATAATAAGGCTAATGATGAAAACATTTCTGAAATCATGATATTAGAGTCTAATATTGCTCATGACTCATTAATAAAGAAGTACAATTACCCATCAAAATTCTTGATGATTCTCATAAAAGAATATCACTTGTTTACAAAATTATAAATAAATATCAATCATGAATAAAAAATATAATCTGATTAGAGTGAGAATATTAATCATGAAAATGATACAATAAATAGTATATGGTTAACTTTAATATACTTACAATAAAAAATTATCTAAATGACAAGCACTGTAAATTATAACTTAAATTCATCACAGTTTACTTTAAGAATTTAAATATTATAACTTTTTTTGGTTGTCGTCGAATAGCTACTATATCCCACTCGAGGGCGCACTTTTCATGCTTAAACTATAAAATATGATCATTCCCGGGCCGTTAATTATAATCATTTTGATGTGTTTTTGTAATGCGAAAATAAAAACAAAAGAAACCCGTCTTTTTTAAATATTATTTAATTTCAAATATTATTTTTTTATTAACGTATACAAATTAAATGATAATAATAAATGTAAAATAAAATAAACAAATTACAATTTGATTCGTCTTTTTTAGTTTGCTTTTTATTAGAAAAATCAATTTTCTATCGGAAATTTTTTTACTGGGGTTACGGCTTTTTTTTTTGTTGTTGTTTACCGCTATTTTTTTATTTCAAATCGAATGACAACTAAAAGTAAAAGTTTTTACGGTTAGATTTAGGGTTAGTTTTAGGGTTAGTTTTACAGTTAGTGTTCTGTTGTTTGTAATGCTAAAATAAAAAATATCAAAATCGTATTTTTGTAAATATTTTTTTTTACTAACATCTATAAAATAAATGATAACAATAAACGTAAACTATTCAACAAAGTATAACAGTAGTCGGAGAAAAGAAAGAAACTAAAACTTTTTTAAACAACGACAAATATATATGTAAAATGTTTATAATATATGCTTTTTATGACATTTACAAAAAGTGTACAATTGTACTTTTCTTTCTGGATATTTTTGTGTTAACGCTCTTTTTTATTTCAAAAATATACACACAGTACAATCTTAAAATGTCTTATGGAAATGTTATGAACAGTACATTACTTGACACGTTACCTAATTCCAATTCATTTTTATACATATATCTCGTCAACATTTACTACTTAAAACTTCAATACACTACGGTGTAAAAAGTCTGTTAATTATTACTTTACAAAATCTGAACATTTCAATACTTTAAAATAAAAAAAAAAACCCAATGAAAATAACATTTCCATCCAATTCAAAAAAACACACCCTCTCCCCAAGCCGTAACAATTTTATAAACTGTGCAAATTGGGAAAATGTATTTGCTGCGGGAACATACATGCTGTACTGCGACGCGACATAGCGGCCTAGCAATCTGTAGTACAACAAAAAAGTTGTATTATAGAAAACGCGGGTTCGAACGTGTCGGCCGCGGAAACGGCATTTTTATGTGTTTTAGCGCGAAAACAGTGCCATCCAGTGGGATATGGTGGCTCATCGATGACAATCCTTTTTTTTTTTGTTGCTTTTGATTTCTTTAAACTTGTATGCTTACTGGGAAAAAGAAATATATACACGTCACTTTTTTATATGAAGATTTTATATTGTGTAATATTTACTACCAGTGTTGATTTGCTAGCTCATCACTAGATGCTGTAATATGTTTTCAGACTGCATTTGAAATCCATTTGTTTAATGATTATAACATAAAGTCATTATTATTGTGTTATATGACATCAATTTCTACTGATTTGCTAGCTCATCACTAGATGCTGTAATATGTTTTCAGACTGCATTTGAAATCCATTTGTTTAATGATTGTAACATAAAGTCATTATTATTGTGCTATATGACATCAATTTCTACTTCTAAGTATAACATACTTCTTAATGTTATTGTTATCTAGTAAATTTATTCTCACTATATTATCTACTACCAGTGATGAATTGTTCGCTCACTCAAAGTTATCATAATTTTAAGAATTTGAATTACATTAAGAAATGATTTTAATTGCATTTGGAAGCATCTACTTTGTCTTCAAGATAAAATCATTAGTATTTTACCATGTAGCTTCTGAATTTCTTTTAACTATAATGAGGAATTTTTTTGAGTCATCCTTATCAGCTAAGAAGTAAATTACTTATATATATTGTAACCTTTAGCTTTTTCCAATAAAGCTAAACTCCCAGTTATTTAATTTACGTAAGTATAAAAAAAATTATATTTATATTATAACTTTTAGCTTTTTCCAATAAAGCTAGACTCACAGTTATTTAATTTATTGCCAGTTAATTTATTAGGATTTTATAATTAAATTCCAACTTTATTTACAACACAATTAAATTCCAACTTTATTTACAACTTATTCTAAGAATTTTTATAAATCTTAATTATTATTAAGAATCATTTTAATATTTTTATTATATGTTGATTTGAACTTATTTATAGTTGGAATTAATTTTCAATTGTTTAAATAGGAATATATTTCCCTGTCCAATAATAAAGTATTGCTAAAAGCTAGAATTACTTTGATTTAGCCTCTAATATCTTAAAATTTAGTGTTTAAATTAAACTATAGTATTACTTAAGTCTAAATATTTAATATTAGATATTATTATTTAATTTGTCTGCTTACAATAAAGCAATTCTGTCTAAATTATTTATTAGTAAAAGTTTATTTGATCATGCTAATATCATAAGGATTAAATTAGTGTAAATAAAGTTAAGCTATTTAACTTAATAAAGAGAGTTAATTTATTGCTATTAAAAAATTGTTAGTTTTTAATTAAAAGAAACTTAGGAGAATATGTGTGATTGTGTTTACATTTATTAATTTTAGCTTTCATTTCTTTATTCATAATATTTAAGTATTCTTAAGTATTTTAATTAAAATAATAATGGTATTCTGGTGAACTTCTCATTTATTTAATATAGTCTAAATGATTATAGAAGAGTAATATAATATTCTTTACAAAATAATAATGACTGGAAGGTTGCTATTCTTCCACATGTGTCTTACTATTACTTTCAGACAGCCAATAGCTGTTAAAACAGTGGTCTGAGGAGCGATCAGGCCTAGACACATAACAGATTTTTTTGACAAGAAAAGAATACCACTCTTCTCTTTTACTTAACTTTTATATATATAAGCCAGTCTTAAGCATCTTGGCTTGAAAGCATGAATATATAAACATATACATTTATTACTCAATGAGTTATTAATTTATGATATTACAGCGCGAAATCTTAGATTTACTACGCCACAATTTTCTAGATGTTAATATAAGTTATCAGCAACGTATGTAAATAATATTTTGTTTAAATCACATGTTGTTATTAAATTAGTAATGACTGGAAGGTTGCTATTCTTCCACGTGCGCCTTACTATTACCTTCAGACAGCCAATAGCTGTTAAAACAGCGGTCTGAGGAGCGATCAGGCCTAGACACATGACAGAGATTTTTTGACAAGAAAAGAATGATACTACTCTTCTTTTTTACTTAACTTTTATATATATAAGCCAGTCTTAAGCATCTTGGCTTGAAAGCATGATAATATAAACATATACATTTATTATTGGCTGTCTGAAAGTAATAGTAAGGCGCACGTGGAAGAATAGCAACCTTCCAGTCATTACTAATTTAATAATAACATGCGATTTAAACAAAATATTATTTACATACGTTACTGATAACTTATATTAACATCTAGAAAATTGCGGTGTAGTAAATCTAAGATTTCGCGCGGTAATATCATAAATTAATAACTCAGTGAGTAATAAATGTATGTTTATATATTCATGCTTTCAAGCCAAGATGCTTAAGACTGGCTTATATAGATAAAAGTTAAGTAAAAGAGAAGAGTAGTATCATTCTTTTCTTGTCAAAAAATCTCTATCATGTGTCTAGGCCTGATCGCTGTTTTAACAGCTATTGGCTGTCTGAAAGTAATAGTAAGGCACATGTGGAAGAATAGTAACCTTCCAGTCATTACTAATTTAATAACAACATGCAATTTAAACAAAATATTATTTACAAAATAATGTATAATTTATACTGTAATTTGTAATAATTTCAGTTTCATAAATGTTTCAAGATGCTATATTTTTAATTAACAAGTCTAGACTTTATGCTAATGAATTTCTATTTTTAGTTTGATTGGAATTAATTTTAAACTTTAATATAAAAGGTCAAGAGGCAATGATTTAAAAATGTCAATTTTCAATCAAATCAATCACATAATTTGAGATATAAATGTACACACTGGAAGAGTCAGCATGCACACAACTGGAATATAAGCAAAAAAAAAAAAAGCTTTTAAATCCATTTTACTTAAAAAATAATTAAAATATTGTATGTTATCTAAAATTTAAATATTTTTTTAAAAAATTACATTTATAAAAAATGAAATTAATTTTATAAGTGACCTTTATAAGTACAAAACTTTATGCTTTTAAAAAGTTTATCATGTAAGGAATATTAATCTACAAATACATATTATAATTAATATTTGCTTGAAGGTTTGTGATGGTATATTTGATGTGATAATATACTGGACTATTTCCATCATCTATCTTTAAGTGTCCAATATCTATAACATTTTAAACTTTATTTTAAAATTGTCAAATACAAACAATCTATTAGTAATAACAAATAGAAAACATAAGTTAGTAATTGCACATTTCGGGTAATAATATTCTTCACTCTTCTTCAGGTATTGCTGGCCTGATCAGTGATAAAATTATCATAGGAGTCGAATTTACACCTTAGATTCTTAAATATCAAAATTTAAGACAATGCTCTAATCAACTGAGCTATTCTGTCAAAGGCAACAATCAGTAGAAATTTCATATTCTGTACTTTATTTATGAGGATTAGTTCAAATCCTTCAGATTCCTTCAATTTTTTTTTCTATTAATACTTTTTTGCTAAGAACAAGGTTAATTATAGGTTTCCCAACTATATATTGCTAGACTAGGTTGACTTATAGAATTATTTGCCATTGTCATATGAGCATCTTCTTTGAATTTTCTTCTTTGTACCAGAAATGGCAAACAAATTAAAGAAAATCTGCAGTCAATATAATATTAAAACAACTTTCCAAACTCATAGCACATTTTAAGGAATTCTAACTTCTATGAATCTAAACTGGATATGCTGAAAAATAAAAACTGCATCTATGATATCATGTGAATGTGGAAGGAAATATATTGGTGAAACCTGTTGCTCTGCTATTGAAAGAACACAAACTAGTGATCAAAAGAAAAAAACAGGTGTGACAACAGAAGTAGACCATATATTTACTAATGAACATATGTTCAATTTGGAAAATACAAAAATATTGGAGAAGAAAAGGTGCAAAAAAGAAAATTCAAAGAAGCTGCTCATATGTCAGTGTCAAATAATCTTATAAGTAAAACCAGTGTGGCAATACATAATGTCTGGCAGTCTCTAATTAACCTCACTCTTAGAAAAAAATAAGTTGAAGGAATTGGGAGGATTTGAACCAACTCTAATACATAAGTACATGACATTTCTATTAACTGTTGCCTTGATAAGAGTTCTGCCTTAAAATTTGATATTAAAGAATCTAAAAATATAAATTTGAATCCTATGCTAATATTGTCACTGGTCAGGCCAGCAATACCTGAAAAAGAACGGAGAATAGTACTACTCAAAATGTTGTGTAATTACTAATCTGTTTTGTCTATTTGATTAGTATTTGAAAAGTTTAAATAAAATTTAAAAGTTTCTAAATATTTAATGATAAATTATGGAAATAGTCCTTTATATTATCACATATTATAATTAAAGCTTCATCAATAATACTAAACAACTGAATTTGGATGCATGGTTTAAACTCATTCATTTGTCATATATTTTTATTATAAAACTCATCTGTTTTCAAAAGGTGTCGCTACAAAATTTCATTTAAAATTTTTTTTATTCAAGTATGCTTTGAAAATATGAAAGTAGAATAACCATTAGTATTCTCATTCCTTTTATTGTATTAAATTTTACTAATATAATTGTTAATTCTGAGCATGTTTTTTATTATATGTCATATTTTTTTCTTTAAAAAAACCCAATTAAAGATTATTTAATTTAATATTCTTTTTAAGTTTCAATTTATACAGTTAAAACATTTTTTTTATGCAATTGTTTGAATATATATTATGTTGCAGGATTCTTCACCAAATTTAACCTCTAAATTAATCAAATTTATAAAATCTGATGAAAAGTTGTACTCAGAAATTCTACATTATCATGTAAGTCATTTAAATAACTATGTACTGTGAATTAGCTTCTAGATATAATAATGTTAATATATAGTAATGTATACTATTAAACCATGTACTGAATATTAAGTCATCAATTCTGATGAGTGTCAATAGTATGCAGTATGATAATCAGTAAGAAAATATTTGTTCTTTAATAATGTTTTTTTATTGGTTTCCTTCAAAACTTTGATGCAATTATATATTTAATGACATTTAGAAGCATAGAATGTGTGCTTGATGTGTACATTTTTCAAGAACTGAAAGTAGTCAGGTGTTGCTTAAAGATGATGATTTGAAATTGATATAAAAGCTTTTAGTAAAATTTGTCTTGCACAGCAAGAAAGATTAATCAAACATACAAATAGCTATAAGTTTTTTTGAAAAGACTTTGTTAAATGAAAGATGATTGACCACTACTGAATTCATTGTAAGGTCTAACTTTATAACCTCTTGTAATTTCTAGATGTATCAAAGAAATTTTAATAATATTAATAATTGATTTACATTTTATCAAGCTTCATCTTAATTTTCACTCATTATCAGTTTACTGCAGGATAAAAGTTCTTTCAAATTTAATCTAGTTCCATAATACACTAGTAATCATCCTTATTTTATCAATCCATCTCACATGTGGTTTTTTTTTCTAGATCTTTATAATCTCTTGGGATTCAATTTGAGATTTAACTGGCTATCTATTATCATTTCTTCTATAACATATCCAACCAACATTTATTTAATTTCTTCTTAGAATGATGATAGTGAGATCTGTTTGTTCTCACTTATGTATTTCGTTTTTGGTCTCTTCTTTATATGTCTAACATGTATATTTTCAATCTTTGTTGACTGGTCTGAAACCTCTGAATTGTTTTTTTATTAAATGTCCATGGTTCAGATCCATATATAAGAATTGATAAAACATTAAAAACCTTTTCAAGCACATAGGCATGTTTCTTTTTAATATGATGTTATTCCTACCAAAAGCAATCTGTACAAATTTAATTATGTAATTAATTTCATTTTTTTTTTCATCTAAATTAATTATCTGAACTATAGTTATTAACTTCTTCTGATTCATGATTATCAATCTTTGTTTTATTCTGTGAAGATTCATTGAACATTTCTTTAGTCCTTTTAATATTTATCTTGAGTCCTACTTTCTTACTTTCATCTGACAATTCTTGCAATATCTTCTGAAACTTTGAAGCACTATTTGCAACACATCTTAAATTGGAATAAATTACATAATCATCTACTTTTATCCCTTTAGCTTACTATTTTAATTCACAATATATTTTTTGTAAAACTGTTATAAAAAGTTTTGGAGATCTTGCCATATACACTTTTATCGTTAATCTTCTTAATTGTAACAAAGTATGTAATCTGATAAGTTACTGTTGCTTTCTGATAAATATTCTCTGAAATATTGTAGTATCTCAGATCTATATCTTGATGATCCATTGTTAATCACTGTAGAAATAATTATATAATCGAATGCCTTTTCATAATTACATATCCAAAGCATAATAGTAACTCATATTCATTGGTTCTTTCTATATCTTTACTTAATACTTAAATGTGATCCACTGTATTAAAAACAAGCAACACCTTTAAATCCAATTTGTTTGTTTTTTTTTAATCCAAAGTTATTGTGAAAGAAATGTAATTATCTTGTTAAAAATTTTGTATAGGATTGATAAAAAACTTATAATTCTTCATAAATATCAATATTACTACTGCATTCTTCCAATTACCTAGTATGTCTTTATCATTTAGACATTGATATATAATTTTGGTAATAAATTTTTCCAATTTCTTCATTGATTTTATTAAAGATATCAATTATAATTCTATAATTGTTTGGAGTTTTTCTCTTTTTCATAGATGTAATTTAATATCTCACTTCTTCATTTAAATGCTGAACAATTCAAAGATGTAATAACTAAATGGGTTTAGTTTTATTGTTCTTTATTATTATATAATTCTTTATAGAACTGTTCACACATTTCATGATGTCATTTCTTTTTTTAGTAATATTTCCGACTTATTGCAGAAATAATTTTCCTATCAATACAAAGATGTTTTTTTTATTTTTTTGAGATTTATATTCTTTTCTATAATTTTTCTTGCTAATTCAAAATTTTATTTACTTATATTGTTGTCATTTCTTTTTCTTATCATTTTACAAAACTGTTGATATTTAATTCTTCATAATGGATCATTTTTAAATTTTATGTTCTTTCTTTTCTTCATATCATTTTATAAAACTGTAGACATTTATTTAGTTCTTCTCAATGGATTATTTTAAAATATTTTTATATTCCTTCTTTTCTTCATACATTTTCAGTTATCTCTTTTTTTATATATATTATTTTACAAATATAGATATTTAATTCTTGTTAGTGGATCATTTTAAAATATTTTTATATTTCTTCATACATTTTCTTGTTATTAGAAATTTCAAATCACTTTTTTGTACTAGCTATCTTTATGGCAATTCTTATTATTGTAGCAGTTATCTCATTAATTTTGTTCAAGTTTGAACCATCTTCAAATTCTGTTAATATTTTAAAATGATTTTTAAGATCTAATTTAAATTATTAGGAATATTAATTGTTAGTACTGTTTTGTTTTTTATAATTTTCATCTCTCTAGTTTTACCTTGACATGTATCTTATATCTCACTAATCAATGATCACTTCCTCTGTTGAATCTATTAAGAACATAATCTTGAAATACATATTTTCTGCTAGTCAATATATAATCCAATTCTGTTATATCTTTATTTGGATGCTATCATATCCATTTTTCTTAAGGAAAAAATTTATATATGTTTGCTTTTTTTTTTTTTTTGCGAATTCCACAAGTCTTTGTGTTTTCTCATTTCTATTACCATAACCAAATATACCAACAGCACTTCCATCTTTTAATCATTTGCCAATTCTAGTGTTAAATTCTCCCACAACAATTTTAAAATGTTTGCGCTGATCAAAACCATTTTATACACCCATAGAATGTATTTATCACATTCGGTATCTTCCTTTAAGTTGAATAACTAATCTTGCCCCTCTATCTAATATACCACCAATCTCTACTTTTTAATTAGAATTAATCCCACTCCACTTGCATTTTCAATATTCATGTCTTTGTAGCAAAGTAAATATTCACTTTGTAAATCAACTGTCTCTTCACTTTTTTTTATGATTTCACAAAGCCTAACTATGTGCCATGTAATATTACATAGTTCTTCTTCCAATTTGTGCAAACTCCCTTCACTTAAAGTGATCTGAAATTGTAAGGACATAAGTAAAAGGTCATCATCGAATAGCAACTTTGGTCTACAATCACTGAATATTTAATACCTTCTGCCACTAACTGTTGTTTTGGCTGGTGACTTCATGACCTCTTGAGTAATGATTATAAATATCTATTTTTAAAAAAAATTGCACATGTATTCATCCTGCTTTCAAAAAAATGGTCAGTTACTCAGAGGTAAAAAGCCAATGGCTGATGCATGTTGATGAATAACCTATTTATGTTTATTTGTTATATGAATAATCATATAATAATAACAGCTGCCATAACAAGAATATATGTGGAAAATGTTTTACACAGTGTGGACATTTTTTAATCTTAGGTTTGCACTTATGGTAAAGTAGAAGAAAATTAAATAGCACAAAATCTTTCTTGAGATTTGTGTTGTATTTAAAGGGGGGGTGGTCAAAATTTATCTATTAATTGTGAGTTATAAGGGCACAGCTGGACAGATTTTCATCATTTTACATGTAATAGATGTCAAAAATGGTTATATTAGATGGGCTCTTGGATATAGGGAAAAGCTGAACATATGGATATCTCAGAAATGGATATACTAAATAAACTTGGATCCTTCCCAGACAAGGTCCACCCTGGTCCCCATGCCATCCCGAGATTCCTTCTATTGTACCTCTCCAGATTCTCTTTATTCATTATATTTAACATGATCAAATTCCTATCAAGTCTTATCAAATTGATGGTCTGTACCGTATTTCACTGGTCCCTCTTCTTAAGAACATTATTCCCTCCCTGATTGATAACCTCAGATCCATCTCTATGATTCCCATCATGATTAAGATGATTGAATCAGTAATTAAGGACAAAATTCAGGAAAAAATTCTTTCATCAATCTCAGAATTCCAATTTGCTAAAAAAGGAGCCTCAACAGGCGATGTTAGCAACCTTTTCCAGATCATCCCGATCACTTTGGAACTAATAGAAAAACTTGCCCTATAGTTGTTCAGCTTGACATTGCCGTGTCTTTTGACAATATAAAAACTAACCTTCTTGAAATTCTGGATAAATATGAAGTTCCGAAATAATTAATATTATTGTCAACTTATTCTACAATAGAGATCTTTATTAGTCTTGTAATGTTTTCCGTCTGACTAGGCCTCTATACGCAATAAATCGCGTGAGTTAATCAAGTTATGCAAAAAGAAGAAAGTTTTATTTCTAAAAACATAACTATATTTCCTGATCAACTCTACCTAGTAATTGTTATGATTTACGCTATCGACGAAATCAGCTTTTATTTCTTTTATAAGGGCGCCAGGATTCATATAAGAATCTGCTGAAATCTGTCGCAACACGTATCGCAAATTAAAAAGGAAAGTATTTTTTTAAAATAATCGGTATTATATTATACCGTAACTAGAATTATTTTTTTGATATTATTATTCCTGGAGCTTATTCAAAACATATTGGCAAAGGTAAATTATATTTTCAAATCTTACTAAATTAATATTAATAAATTTAATAATAATCATTAATAACTATTATCAATAACGTACAAGGAAAAGTTGGTATTAGAAATATTTTTATTCTAACAAATTAAAATATTTAATGATAAATTACGTATTAAATAAACTAGAGAGAACACACACACATTAATCTAAACATGAATCAATTAATAAAACACAATTTCACAATTACAGTTCACTTCTAAATTTCTTCTAGAAAGTTCCTTAAAATGAATGTCTCTTGCACAAGAAAATTAATGTCTCTATCAGGATTATTTTCAACATATTTTTAAGAATTGTTTGCAAACGCTTAATTTTGTCTCAATCAGGAATAATCTTAATTTATTGGTAAGTTGGTGTAGGTTTATGGGATCCCGAGCTCATACGAATTTCCATTGATCTCTCCTGCCGGCGTCTTCCATTATTGTTCCGTTCTATAGCTGGAGAAAAGGCACGGTTGTAGTGACCCTTTTATTGCAAAAAGCGGTCTTCACAAGTCCCGTTTCCATGCTTGCATGACAGCTTGGTATAGCAAGTGGCATACGTGTGCAGAAGTATATTACTGCCACAGGTTATGCTCGCAGAAACCTCCAACTTTCAGACACGTAACTAGAAGGTAAAGAGAAGACCTAGATCAAAGTTGTCCTCTTCTTTTTATACCTCGATCCAGTTTTTGAAACTTCTGTGCATCCTTTTGTCCTTTTATCAGGATATAAGATAATAATCTTGTACACTCTCTCTTAAATTTACATTACAAAGTTCTCTTTTTTATAATGTCTTTTGGCCATCTTTAATTAGCTAAAATATTTTTCTAATTGTAATCTTTTTTTTTTTGGATTTCTTTTAATTTTCCAATTGTAATCTTTTTATTTTTGGAATTCTTTTAATTTATCTGGATCAGTAATCTGCATGTCATTTATTCTCTCCAATTTTAACTTTTATTTTTAATTACATAAAAAAAATACGAACGACAATTTTAACTTTCATTGTACGTTTTAAAAAAATTATACTAATCAAAAAAAAAATCTAAATTTACTTTTTTTTTTAGCTTTTACCAAATGCCAATATATTTGTACCATATATAAACGGTACAGTCTCAATGGGAAAATTGTGCCTGGCTTTAAGCCCTACAATTCCATTCCCAGGGATCCCCACTTAGTGCCCTTCTCTTCATAGCATATATCAACCCTCTCCTTAAAACTATAGAAAAAAATCTTGGCATTTACATACTAATAATTAACAAATCTATTCATTATATTACTTATATGGCTGGCATATCAATCTTTCTCCCCTCAAAAAAATTCCATTTCCAAATTAGTTTCAATTTTGCAAAATTATACCACTCAATTTGGACTCCATTTTATTTGGTTAGATCCTCTGCCTGTAGAATTAATACAGGCACTAATATAGCCTCCCAGTTTACAGCCAAATCTCAAAATTTTCTTGAATTTCCAATATTCAAATCCCATTCGGCTATGAGAAAATCTATTAGAGATTATTTTCAATGTAACACAGAAAACTACTAATGCTCTCTCCAAAGTCTGTATGTCGATTCATGCCAAATTCTTTAATTAACATTCTAATATTTCCCTAGAATTAACTATTATATGCTAGTCATCAATTTCACTAACAACTTTATTTAAAAAATTATTTTTTATGTTCCAAGCTTATCTGAATAAAAAAATTGCAGCCATTAGCCTAAGAAATCTGGAAAAGCATTCTAAGTTCAAAGGACTATCTTTACATTCCATTAATACCTTCTTTATTCAAAAATCTTTCAATACTGTGTATAAGCTCAAAAAAAATTATCCTAATGCCATGTTTTTTCACCCAAATTGTCCCTACTGATCGGCTTCCACCAAAAAAAAATGATTGGCTTACATCTATAATCTCCTCAATTAATAAAAATATAAACATAGTGGACCACACATTTACGAAGATCAACTTCTGGGAGGCATATAACCTCAGCCATATTAATAGCACTCCAAATCCCACTATGCTTAACATTAGCAACAATATCATCATCAGAAAATTCAGGTACTGGCAATCTGGAGCCAAAATATCTGGATTTTATCTTAAAGATTAACATAGATGCTCTACCTACAAACCATTTTCTCTCTTACAGAAGAGGAATTGCAAAAATAAATTCTACTTGCCAGCTCTGTTTTGATGCAAATGAAACTGTCAATCATCTGTTTTCACAGTGTCAAGCACTTCAAATTCACAGGAATACGATCCTTGCAATATCCAAAATGAAGAAGCATATGCCATTACTTCTAATTGATGGCATTAAAAGCGGATTCTTCCCAGCAATAAGAATGGCTACCTTCTTATTATTTACCATCTGATCCATCAGATTTAAATTAATATTCAATACTTTGATTAGTAACAACCATGAACTTTTCTTATCCTTGATGAACAAAATTAAAGAGATAGAAAAATTGCCCCCCCCCCAACATATTTACGGCCACCTGGAGCCTAATCTCTCTTCCCAACAGGCCTTTGATCTGAAGAAACAACTGTATCATAAGTATTCAAGAAATAAATTTATTATTAATAATTTATATTTATTAGTGAACTGTTTTTATTGGGGAAAAAATGTTATTTTCTTGATTTTATTTAATTTATTCTTGTAGACATAAATAAAAAAATAAATCTTGACATTTTATTTATTAAAAAAAAGAAAAAGATGAGATTATTGTGGTAAATTCTGATATTGAGACATAATTGAGAAAGAATCTAGATTAGAATTAGCAAAAAAAAAAAAAGCTGTACCTTGTGATTTTTTTTTTTTTTTTACCAAGCAGAAATGTACATGGAAATATTTCTAACGAATTTTTAGCAACGGTAAATTAAATTTTTCTTGACAGCAAATATGTCCTTCAAGAATATAGTGTGTTTAATAGATTTAATATAGGATATGTTAATTGATTAGTGAAATGTGAGACAAAAACTGTTAAAATAGACAGTATCAACATTTGGTGTCTCTAATTTCAAATTTAAACTAGAAATTAAAAATTATTTTAAAATAAGACTTTGATAATATTCAAATGAGATTAATAAGTAATAGATAGCTACATAGATAGCAGGAATGAAAAAGCGCTTTTTAGCAGCAAATTTTTTACCTGAAATAAGGCAATGTATAAAAAAAAGAAGAAATTTGAAATTTTTAAAAATGTTCCATTTAGAAAACCATACATGTAAAACGATACCAAAAAGAATTAATAATGATGTTAATAAATATATTGTGAAATGGCAAGAAATTTCAATAATAAGGAAATGATACTTATTAAAAAGAGAGTGGCAAAAATCATAAAAACAAAATATCCTTTATAAATTTTTTGAAATGCCAAGTGTTTTAAATGAAGAAGATATGCAATTAAATGAATAGACATTCCTGAAAATTATGGAATCATATATTTTGAAAAAAGATGAAGAAATAGAGAAATTGTTGGCAATGCTGCATACTTAAAGTTTAAATAATAAAGATATATCAAATAACTGGCAGAATGTAAGTGATATTGACATTTTTAAAAAGAAAATATTAGAAATTATCATTGATCTCTAATGTGAAATTCCAAATGATATATATTAAAATGCAACAGTAATTAATAGACAAAATATTAAAAAGATTATCTTTGATAAACGGGAAGCCATGTTGTTTCCATTGCTCCAAAAAAATTTTAAATCATTTTTATAAGAAGTATTGAGTGATGTGGAAACTAAGAGAATTATTATCAGATGAAGTAAAAAAAGTTGGATTTAAGATAAATGTTCATTGACTTTTCACAAAAGGAGAAAATAAAAACTGATAGTAATGAATTTGAAGAAATTAACTATTGTAGATATCTAGATCAAATTGTTAGTATGCATACAAAGCTGCTTTGAATTTTTTAACTTTATCAAAATCAGTGATAAATATACAGGGTCTTGACAGTCAAATTGGCGCCTGAGGCAAGATTTAAAAACTGCTTTCAAAATTATTAAAAGACTATTAGTATTTGTTTAAATTGTATTATATATATATTTTTAAAAATATTATGTTCAAGTTTGTCATCTTTTCTAATTTGGTAATTGCCTCATTTATGAGAACTGTTCTTTACATAAATAGTTTTAAAGTGTTAATAAATAGTTCTTTCAGATTATTTTGATAAAGTAGATTACTATAATCAATTTTTATATAAAAAAAATTTTTTTTTAATAAGTTTAAACTTTTGATAAAATATATTGTTAGATTAATAGTGATTAAATATTTATTATATACAATCACAAACACACCCTTATATAGTAAAATATATTTTTAGCCCTTAGATTTCAATTCACTTCTTACTCTTGTAAAGTCTGCCAGTATTAAATGCTCAGCAGCAAAGTTATTGGATTTTCTTGATGAAAAGGTAAGTAAAAAAAAATATTCTTTCATTATTACTATATCTTAAAATAAATATGATATTATTATACATGTAAATCAATTTCCAATGAATTTTAAAGAATGAAATTTAGAGCCAAGTACAACAAAGATGAAATGGAGATCTTTAAAAACATGGTCTAATCTTCATATTTCATTTTAAATTTTTCAATAGTTGATTAAAAAATGAATTCAATTTCTTAATATGTTATAGTATTTCACATTTTTTTACTATATTTGGAATGATATTATACCATAAGAACTTATAATTATAAATATGTGTGTGTGTGTGAAAATGTTGAATATTTTTTTACGCAAATATTCAATTACAATTTTATATATTATTTAAATAAATAATTTAATATTAATACTTAATTATTATTACTTTTTTAAAAAAAGACCAAAATATTTATTAAAATATTTTTTGATTATATATAATTTTTTAAATATAGGGCATTACTTTTACTATGGGTAAAGCTCATCAAAGAAGACACAGAAGAAAAAAATTGCCTAAAAAGAAAAAAACACCTCAAAAAATGAAATCTCCGAAAAAACGTGAAAAGAAAAAAGACAGCAAACACTAATCTTTCAATAAAATTGTATATATATTTAATAATTTATTCTTTATTTCTGATATACAAAGGGTGCCAAAAATGTTTATACATTTTAAGAAAAAATTGCGCTTCCACCATTTTCTTTGACTGTCCAGCCTATTACATGGTAATGCTAGCATTCATTTGATTAACATCGTCTTTTGAGAAAATAGCATACTACACATCTTTTAAAATGTGTATATATATTTTTTGGCATCTTGGATATATAAAAATAGTATGCAAATAAAAGCAATAAAGCATCTTAATGAGTTTTGTGTGAAATACATTATTAAATGACGTATTTAATAAATAATTTTTGAATTATAAGCTGTGATGCACAAGTTTCACAATAATAGTTTAAAATCACACTTTTCATTTAGGCACTACAAATGAAGGAATTTTTTTTTAAATTAGTGATGTGAGTTTTGTAGTGTCATAGTTTATCATTCAAAAATTGGTTATTATATACGCTAATATTTTATTTCACATAGAGTTAAGTAAAGGGCTCTTCAATAGTCTGATTTGTATAAATGATTATGTTGTTTGTATATTTAAATTTTTTCTTTTTTTAATTTGTAAATAAATGTATGTTGAAATATACCTGTAATCATTTAGAAGCTTTGTTTTATACAGCAGAGCTTTAAACACAATCAATTTCTAAATCCAGAATGTATTTGAGAGAATCTTTAACAATAAGTAAATTTAAAAATGTTTAACAAATGTGACTTCATGTTTATATAATATATATGTATTGTTGAGTGATTGAGGGTGATAACAATTACTTCATATTATTATCTCACATATAACTTTTAAAATAATGCGAGTAGTCTTTATAAGATCTCTATATGAAGGTGAGAGCAAGAATTAGACAGTAGGTTTACTGTAAAGAAATAATAATTTATGATTGTTAGTGTTATCTATTTAAAATAACTTATTCTAGCATATTCAGAATTTTGTCATAAATTTGAATGAAGTCATTGAATTATTAAAAATAAAATTGTTTGAAGTCAAATTATCTCATTTTTAATCTGGTTAAGCCTATGAATAAAAATGTGGATTTTTTTTTTTGTTAATGTTGATTAAAATCTTCTTAAGATCTAACAAAATCTAATACTTGATTGTACGATAGGTTTCCATTGGGAATATTCAAATTATTTTTATAATTTACCAGTAGAATATCATTCTCTAAAATATTGGATTTTGTACAATTTTAAATCTTACAGTTATAAGATTTACTTAGAGATTTTTTTTTTCCTGCTTATATATAACTATTTGTAATGAATAATAAAATATTTTTCATATGTTTTATTTAATTAGTTTATTTTTTACATTATTATAATTTACAATTTAGCAAACATTTTGAAAATTTTTAAAAATAATTATAATATACTAAACAGAGATAATATAAATGGTAATGTAAGGCTGATATATTTTTTTTCTTACCTTCCCCTCATGCTGTCAGTTCTAACATTGTAGATCTTGCTTTTGACTCACATTTTTATTATTTTACATTTAAAAAAAATTATGAGAGTTTATTTTAAAGTATTTTTAAATTTATTTGCAAAATGAAATACTTTTTATAAACAAATAATAATTTATATTAAATAACTTTTCAAAATATATTATGTCCAATAAAAAGCATGACAATTCATTTATAATTATCCAAAATAAGTAAATATTTGTTTTTATTTTAATGATTATGTTATGTTGGACTGATATATTTATACAGACATGATAAGATTTATATAAAAAAAATAGAATTGTATTATAATTACTATATGGCATAACATATAAGAATATGTGCTTATTGATTATAATAGTAGTTTGCATTAAATCTTTTAAATAAAATAAACAGAACATTCTATATATATAAAATTTTATATAATTTCAATTTACAATTAGTAATGTTTTACTAAAAGTTTGGTTTCCATAAAACTGGTATAAGTTGACTATTAAATAGTATCTCATTTGTCACTTATCTTTCAGAAAAATAATTCAGTGTTGTAATTTATATTCTGGCATATGTCTTTGCAAATAAAACTTCTAGTTTCATCAAAGGAGATGCTCTCATAATAATTTGATGGATTATATAAATAATCTAATAAAAAAAAATTTGCCAGTCATTATTCATTTATTTTTTAATATTTTTAATACCATTTTTATACAATAGTGTAGATGCATTGTCTCAGTGCTTACAGTTATATATCTCCTAAATCAAAGATGAAGTTGACAGTATACTTAATTTGCATTTTTTTTCTATTCATGGTCAAATCAATATTCATCTGGCCAATTTACTTGGAACTTATTTACTCTTTAACTAAGAATAACCATAAAATTTTGGGTCTATCTGATAATTATAAGTTTAACTTTAAAAAAATAACTTCCAGTCTGTATTAAACCCTTTTCTGAATTTATTATAACATTGCCGTGCATGTGTATGTATTTAAAGCAATTTTTGGAGACAATATAGTTTTTTGACTGGTTCCAACTAGTCTGTACAATAATTACATATATATTGTAACATCTGCTGCATTAACCAATAAGTAGTATTCATATTTAATATTTACAAGTTTTTAAAAAGCATCATATTTCTGGTTAAAAGAGAATATCTGATTTGAAATTTTTTTAAATCAGAGAACTTTCTATACCATATTATTAAAAAAATAATATATATAAATAACATCTGAGGTAGTTTTTTTTTTTCTGTTTAGATTTAATTTTTTTATTACTAATGGATTTTGTAGCAAACAGATTTATTTTTATTATCCATTTAGTTTCAATGAATAAAATATAAACACTCAGTTTAAATCGTTTGTATTGTTTCACCCAGACAGTAAACAATGCAATAATTTTAAATACATTTAAAAATTATCCATAAGTTTCGACAGCTGATCAACACATGACAAGGTATTAAAGTCATATTGAATCATAAAAATAATATAGTTTTTAAAAGCAATATTATAAGTTATTAATTTGTAATGTAAGATTTAGTTATTAAACTAAATAAAATTATATAAATATAATTTTAGTTTGTATATAGTTTTGTTTTGAATTAAAAGAAGTGTAAAAATTAATTGTTACTTATTTTGCTTTTTTATTTTTTGATTTTATTTGAAAATATTTTAATTTGGTGAGTTCTTATTGCATTATATTTTTTAAGCTAGTCATAATTATCATTTTAGTCTGTTTTCAAAAATTTATTTTTAAATGACATTTTTTTAAATAAAAATATTTTATATTTAAAAATATTTACAATAGCTTCAATTATATAATTTTAAAAAATGGGTAAAATGTCCTTAATTGAATTAAAGTAAATATAATTAATATAAATTATCAATAAATCTAAAACATTCTCTTATGCGTTAATATAATGCAATATAATATTTTAATTTTCCAATCCAGTTAAAAGTTTAATTTTCCAGTGTAAGAGCTATAAACTTACAACACTATGTAATGCCTTTATTTAGAAATTTTATTAAATGATTTATATATATATAGGTATACATTCACACATTACATGCACATTTACAGATATACGTTGGTTTGTTTAAATTTTAGCTAGTATTGATTAAACATTGGATTACAGACAACTGATAATCTAGTATTTCTAGTTTGAATAAAATTATGAGGGAGAATGTGAAATTTCCCTAAATGTCAGGCTTTATTACATTATTTTAGCATTATTAATATTTACTTGATATATCATTTTTTAAATTTAATTTTGATTAAATTAATATGCACATTTTTTTTTTAAAAAAAAAGAAAACATCATAGTAAATAAATTAATATGTCTGATTGATTGATATGAATGTATCTTTCTTTTTCTGTTTGACGCTTTTAGTTATATGAATAAACTGATCTAATTGCTTTTAATATTTTATGAAATTTGCTTTTTTTCATACAAAGTAGCAACTGAAAAGCAGGAAAAAATTAGAAACAAATTTTAATAACCATTTTTTTTGTGTCATTTAGTGTTGCAAGAAAGCAAAATTAAAAATAAATGTTTAACATAGTATTCAGTATGTGTATATAAATATATTCTATAGATTATAAAATTAATAATTTTTATTATTTAATATCTTTAAAACAGCTCATATATTAATGCATTGTAAGTAGAATAATGCTAAATTATTACTACTTGGGCTCTATTAGTCCACTAAGTAATCTTTATTTTAAGTTATTGAGTACTAGATAATTGCCTTTCATTCTATACTAAAATTTTGTTTGATCAACAATTATTTTCAACACAAAAATAAAAAATACAATTGTGTAATCAACTTATACAGTATTACTTTTTTATTATAAATAAAAAAAAATTGCAAATAATTTGATCAGTTATCAGATTTTGATTAAAAGTCCAGTTAGGTTTTTTTAAGAGGAAATAGATAAATTATTTAGAATTTTTTGTTTAGTTTATGATTAATATAATTTTTAAAAAAATTTAGTTTTCAGTTATATAGTTATGAATTATTACTGAGAACGATTAACATCAACACAGTAACTGAGACCAATTGCTCCTTTGCTCCTTGTTGTTTTTCTTGGTGGGCATCTTCGACAACTTGTTTGAGCAAATCTGTCTTGATAAAATCCAGTATTACACATTTGGCATTTTGATGTCACATATGATAAATACATACCTCTAGGACAGTCAACTAAAAACATAAAAAATAATTTGAATAATTCTAAAATATTTTAATTTTCAAAATGACATAACATATAAATGTATATGGAAATTTACAGATAATAGCTAAATAATTATAATTGTTTTAATGCAATATTATAGTTAATCACCCATATTCAGAAGTAATGTAGTTTAAGTTTGACTCATTGTTACTGTAGGTGAGAAAACTATTTTTACTTAACCTGATTCTTTTTCTTCCTCACCTTTTTTTAAAACGGTACCCTCATTTTGTATTTAAAATATTAATGAAAAATTGATAAATATCTATGTTCTCAAATGATTTAACACGTATGTAACATTTGTGCAGCAAACATATTTATATTTTATATATAACACTTTTTTTAAGTACATTAACAGAATAAATTAAAATTCAGAAAGGAATTTATTATAACTTTTATTTTAAAATTGAATTTATTATATCATATGCAACAAATTTATATAATGCACGAAAAGCAATATGTTTCAAAGTTCTCATCAGAACTTAACATGTTATATTTAGTAGACTAAAGACATTGATGTATTTTTTTTGATTAATTAAATTTTTTCTTGCGTTTCCCAACATAAGAACTTCACTGTATTTCTACATAGTAATTAGGTCTTAAATGATAATTGTGCAGTACTGTATTTATTAACCCATAGTGGTTAAAATGTATTTTATAATGTTTTATAATATAATTTCTATAGCAATGTGTGAAACTGCTCAGGAGGAACGTATTATAATATAATTTACAAAAATATTTATATAAAAAAGTAAAAAAAAATATAACCACAGATCGCAAAAAATGTGGAAATAATTTTTATTTATTTAAAACATCACTTGTAATTGGGATCAATTGGATGCTCTCTTTTAGGGAACTTATAGCTCAGTTATAATAAAATTAATTTGATTTATTTCATTATAAGCATTATTTATAAAAAAATTTACAATATTTGTATAAAAAAAGGAGGGGGAAAAAAGTATAGATTGCAACAAAGGGAGCAAAAAAATGACTTAGACTACAACTGGTATGAGATACTGTTGCATGCAAAAGAAGAGATGTAAGTATTTTAACTATGTGAGCAAAATTCATACTATTTATTTTTTAAAAAAAAATACACTTACAAAGGTATTGAGATAGATATCTACTTGATTTATAAAATTCTAGGAAATCAAGGCATATGAAATTTTCATGAGATATATACTGCTTGTAGCCATTGAAGGTTAATTTCTTACAGATTTTCATAATTTGTGTTCTAAAAATTAATTATGGGAAAATTCATAATTGAACAGTGAGTGAGAATATTGAGTTTTTTACCCCTGAAATTAAATAATTGTTCATCGAAAAGGCTGTTTTAAACATACTTAAAGCCACCGTAAATAATGAAAAATTTGAGACATTTTGCTGAGGTAAAATTCTATTATAACTGCTGTCTCTTATATCAAACAGTGCCACCTAGATAAACTATCATAGTCATAGATTAATATTGTAAGGAGTCATTTGATTCATCAATTTTATATTTTGAAAATAAATAAATATTTTTTTATATAAAACAATTATAAACCAGAGCAGATTAATATTTAAAAAAAAAAATACAAATAGCATTTTTTTTAATGCATTCATTTTATATTTTTAATATAATTATCAAAGACTTTATTTGCTCAGTTTTAAATTTTTGCATTCCATTCAGCATGATATGATTAATTTAATAAAGATTGGTGTAAAGATAATGCTCAAAACTGAATATATTTAAGGACAATTGATCACTTCTTTTTGATTATTAAGATAACATGTATTTTTTTAAATTAGACTAATTTATTATTAATTGAAAATAATTTTATAATAAATACTTATATTTGCATAGATTATATAGAAAGTTACACAAATTCAGTCTTCTAAGAAAAATGCTACATCGTAAGTCATGATACTCTTTTTCATTTGAATCAATATATCTAATTGGATTATAGAGACCAGAAATGGATATTCCAATCATTGATTTCATCATTTCCATCTTTAGTGGGTGCATGTAAATTTGGAATTATATTGTTGCATAGTTCACTAATAAAATTTTATCTCTGAATCATCTTCATGTAATTTCTGTATGAGTTAAGTTTATATAGATAAAAGTACAACAGAACAAATCAGAGGACAACACTTTATTGAAATTTTCCATACCTATCAAAACAATACATATGAATTTTATAAACAGAATATTTATGACCAATCTATTTTAAAGACGTTTTTTGATGTTAATGCTATAAATAAAAATAATAGAAAAAGACAATGAAAGATTAAAAGTATGTTATATGATCAAATAAATCAATTTTTACATTTTTCTTTCTAGTCAAAAAAGAAAAGCTCAGCAAATGGATTATCTATTTCCAAATATGAAACATAATGATAGAGCTATCATGCCTTGGTATTCTTTTATCCAACATTATTATGCAAAATATATAGATCATTTATTGTTTACAGGCAGTCTTGTCATCTCCCAAGATTATAATGTTGCTGTTATATAGCTTAAGCAACTATCTGCTGGTTATAGAAAACATAAAGATGATGTTACACATCTTCCATAGTCTAACAATCTTTTCAACTTATGTGAGCCATTTTTGAATAAGTGACAGAATCCCCTACTCACATCTATCAGAGAAGTTAAGAAATTTGTTAATATTTCCCCAGATGCTGTGAAAATATTTCCAAATATTAAGTATATTATCCTGTTAGTGCATAGAAACTTTACACATTAGCTAAGAATAATATATATATTGAACCGGATGCTATATCCAATTCAAAGGTCTCAGTACAAAAATAATACTAATTTGGTTTTAATAAATTTTAAAAAGAAAACTATTTAAAAGTTGTTTATAAGAGTACATGTATTAGCACATACACAATTACGTTTTAAAATATGTCATTTTTACTTTTTAATTCTAAAATTGTTTTCTTTTGTTGCTTGTTTTTTTTATACATAATGTAAGAAAGTAAATAAAGGCAAGCAAACTTTTAATCTTTAAAAAAATATTCTAAATTTAAAAAAAAAAGTTAATCCTTTCTGAACAAAACATTTTTAGTTTTGGAAAGTTTTTTTTTTTTTAATTGCATTCTTATTGTTGTGATTGTAATCAATTTCTAATTTATTTATCTAAGTTGAGACTTGTTACTTTTTTTAAAAAATTCTAAATAAGATTAACCTGGTTGGAATTTTTAATTAAAATTGAGGCTAAGATAAAGATTTGCCTTGGTCTAAAACTAATTAATAATTAAAGATGACGTGGGAGATAAGGGATGATATAAATAGCCCTGGTTAGGAACTGAAGAAAATTCTATTCTGCTGATTATTCTCCAGCTGTTGTTGGGTATGCTGCTGGTCTAGTTATTCTTCAGCTATTAAGAATATTACTTTACTGTTTAGAAGTTTCTGCAGAAATTATCTCCTGGATTTCTAATTAATTGCTATGAAGAATATTGTCTTCGCTATACTGTGCTAAATCCACTCAAAGACAAGCTCCGGATCCCAAATCGTCTCTGCAAAATCATGCCATAAGTGTGCAAATCGGAACTGATCCCTAGTATTGCCTCCTGCTTTCTGAACAAAATGGAAACCTAAAGTCTTCGCTGGAGTTCTCCTGTAGAATAAACTATATGTGCCGTGCTGAAAGACCTCTGCAGTTTTAAATTTATACCTTGAGATAATACGTTTACATATTCTAATCAGGGTTTAAATCTGTCTAGTCTCAACTTAATCTTTAAAGCTACTATCTAATATGTGTTGTATATGCTTTAAATTGTCTTAAGTATTTTCATATTGTATTTATAGTGCATACTGGAATCTTAATTTTAAGATTCCAGGTTTGTTTTAAATTTGTTTATCTGAGAGTATTTTGTAAATTTATATTGTATATGCGTAATTTGCCTCTCTTTATTTGTATTCCTAAAATACTTTGGCAGAATTTCATAATTGTCTTTAACTCACCTGTCCTTCTTGTATTATCCTAGAATTAATTTTAAGTAGTTTAGTTTGCATTTCCTGCAGACTGCAAATCTTTTGGCTGGCAGTTTATTATGTTTAGTGTTCTGGTTTTCTGAAATTGGAGATTCTGTTTCTTCTTTTCTAAATTACGTAAGATCGAAATCGTTCTTCATGTTTTCTTGTCTTGTATGTGAAATTGACCGTGAATTTCCTTAAATATGGTACATCACAAGCTGTCTTGCAGATAATATGATGTCTCTAGTCTCAATGTATTAGAGAATGCTCATCTCGCACTGTTTGTTAATTTCCTACAAGACTATTTCTATCCTTTTTGTATTTCTGAATTAAGAAACTAGAATAAATGTTCTTTTACATTGTAGATGAGAGAAAGAATTTGCTGCCAGAGTGTTTAAAGTTTTAATATTTGCTAGATTCATAAGCACTCTCAGATGATATGCTTATAAAAATCTAGGTCAAACTGTCATATTTTGTTTGCTAGATTTACTTTGTTTTGTTTATTGAATTTGATAAAATTTTACATTAGTTTAAACTTAATTTTGCTGATGTTTGTCTTAGTGCTTTTATTTTCTCAATTGTCTGAACAATAGTTAAGATCTCTTGCTATCTCCCTGAGTCTAGTCGGTGCAAATCATCACTATCTTTAACTTTTGATCACGGTATATAAATTTTCCGGTACTTAGTGACCTGGTGCGCCTTCCATGATCAAAAGGAATAAATAACAGACCGGTACAATATATATTTTACTAATAATCAATTTTTTTATTAATTAAATATTATAATAATAAAAATGGCCTCATATAAACAAAAATTAATAATTTAATAGTCTAAGAAGATAAAAATGCCAAAAATAAAATAAAATGAAAAAATTAAGAAGGAATCGTTATTCTAGAATGCATTCTAATTTGATTTGGGGAATTATTCCTCAGATAAAGATAATTGCTGGACTTTAATAAAACAAATCTTTTGCTAAAAATTACAGAATTCTAAGAGTTTTTTTTTTTTTTTGTAGTAGCAATAATAGACTAATAGATTGTGAGTAATGATAGTACTTATGTAACTGGATGATGTAAAATAAATTATTGCTTACTGCATATGTCCTCTGATTTTGCCTTTCTTCTTTCCTGTCCTGGTAGACAACCATCTTTGGGAGCAGAAATAAAAGCTATAATAATAATAATAATACAATTACTTAATAGTGAACATTTTAATTTTAACAATGATTTAAACAAAATAACTTTATTTATAATTGCATTTTATCAAACAAATTATATACAAGTATTTTGCTCATTTTGATTATAACTGTTTATTGATATTTTTTTTTATTTCCTTCAATTTAATTTATGAAATTTATTTTTTTAATATTGTCTATTATTTCAAGATTTCAATAACGAATTTGTTTTGTAGATAACTTCTGCTATTTGTTAGAAATAATGTATAAATTCATACATCATAGCAGATTAATATATATTGTTACATAATTTGTGCCTAATGTGCACATCAGTCAGATTTATTCACCAAAAACCAATATAAATTTTAATTATGCTTAAATAAGAAATAAAAAGAAATCAATATTTGTTCTCTTTTGTAAAGTGAATTCAATAATAAATCATATAATATATATTTTAAAGTAAATAACCTAAATCATTTTCTTGAAATTCACAAAAGTGTATTAAAAGATATAAAGCATTGTCAAGTGTTGGTGGCTGAGTGGTCAGCATAGCTGCTTTTCAAGCAGTTGTCCTGGGTTCACTTCCTGGCTGACGCTTTGACATATAAAAAAAAAGATACAAAGCATTTATGACAACATGATAGATATATGAAGTTAGTTAAAATACTTGACTTATCTATGTTTTATATAGCATGCAGTTTTTATCTGGAAATATTTCTTAGCTTTTATGCTTAAGCTATTTTTATTGACATGAAAGAAAGACAATTATATCCTGATAAGCAATCAATCCTTACTATCTATATTTTATACTTACAAATTCATTTTTTATATGAAGTTTAATTCATTTTATGCCATTTGGGCATTAAAATGAATTACTCCGGTATGACTCATGATTTTTTTTTAAAAAAAATTTCTTTATTTTAAATTTCATTATTAAAGTAATTTTCATTATTTTGTCATTTCAAATGTTTTTATGAATTTTGTAATAACATGCCTGTTTGTATATGGTTATTTGTAGGAACCTAATGAATGAATATTAGAAAGGCTATATTGTTACAAAGAAAAAGATTTATTAAGTACATTTATAAGAAATATAATATAATAAGTAAGCTATTCTCTAAAAGAAGAGTATGCAAAATAGTTTAATGCCAGTAAATATTAAAAGTTCATGTCAAATCTAATTCACTCAAATATTGAAGATAATTGTGCAAGACAGTGTATATTAGTATAAACAGTTTAAATAGAACTGATATGTTAGATACTAAATTTAGCAAGGTCCATAGGTGGAATGATCTTCAAATATAAGGATTAATTATAAAACTCCTTCAACAAAAAATATTTTTTATTGTCTTGGACAATCAAGATGATTCTATACAAACCATTTTTTCTGACTATTCCCTATTGCTCATTCTCTTTCCACTTTTATCTTAATGTCTTCAAATATTTAGTTGTTATAGAGCTAATCATCTTGAGTCTCTCATGCCACCAGTCATCTGTGTTAACCATGACTTCATTCAATCACATTTCCATCTTTTTAATTACAAGCACAGTAATTTTGACCCAATCTTTATATATACATATAAATATAAGATAGCATCAAAATTATATATGTATTGAAACCAAGAAAGACCAATTGCGATCTCGGTGGCAATAGTGTGGAGAAAGCCGTTTGAGATGGTTGAGATCGATAATGTGCAAAAAGTGTGACTACTATCCCTACATTGACTTGTAAATTTGCAATGCATACAAATTTTATATATTTCTACATAAGATAAAACTATTTTATACTTTGATAATTGATTCACATTTAATAAAATAATAAATAAATTGGTTATTCAATAATATGCATACTCTTAATCTTATTCTATTTTATTAATAAAAATCTGTACAAATATATTGTTTTGTACTATAAGAACTAATTAAGAGTAATTCAATCTATGTTTTAAAACTAAGGCTAGCAAATTAAATAAAAGTTGATTAATAATTTATCTTGGGGTTTTATAAATAAAATAGATGCATGAATATAAAGTGTATTTATGCATTTTAGGATACGACAATGTAAAAGGGATTTTATATACATCATCTTATCCCAATACTTCTACAATTCAGATAGCATTAATACAATAATGATGTATTTAATCCAAATAAATTTTATGTATAATATAAATATCTCACATATGAGAATTTTTATATATCTTGAATATGCATTGATGATGTTTAATAATGACAAAAGAGAAATATTCAAAATTAATAATTACTTTATTATACAATATAAAATAAATGATAAAAATGAATAACAACAATAAGAAATTTATATAAAATATCTTGGTACTATTTTTCTCCTAAATCTAATTTGAATTTGGGATATAAAAAGTGTGTGCCATCAGACAGTGTTGTGAAAACAATAACATTAAATAAGAATAGGCTGTTTATTATTTCAAAAATAATCCTCAATTTAAATACTGGAGGATAATAATTCAACCTCAACGTTAAAATGATGTTAATAATCCTTATGTAGATAAGTAAATCTGTAAGGACTATTTTATGTAGCACTTACATGTTAGTATTAATATTTCATTATTATATAGTAACAAGGCAACCTAATGATCTATCTATATTCTGTTAGTAGAGAAGCACTCCTAATGTTTAAGCCTGCAATTGAATCCAGTAGAGTATCTTGAGGCAAAATAAATAAGTCCAATGTGATAAATATAATCTACATATATTAAGCAATGATTTGTACTTGCTTCGTTTACGAGTGAAAACTTTTCCAGCATTAAAGTGAGATTGATTAATAATTAATTAGTGAAACAAACTAATTAACAATGATTATAAAACATTTATCTTTTACTGATGATGATTAGCATATTTTAATATCCCAGCATTATTTTTTGTTATATTCTTATGGATTAGGACTTAGGTTGTGCATCCAAATTATTGTTTAAATAATCTTCCCAAGCTGGCAAGGACTAAATAATTAGTCTGGTTTGTAGTAGACTCATTTCAAATCCAGTCACAAGATTGACTTTTGATTTATTTATTTTTTTTGTTGATCATTCATGATAATGAATGATTATTGCTTTTGTATAATGCTGGTGAACGTATAGTTACTTATAGTTAGTGCTGATCTCTGCCTTCTCATGCTTATTATATTCAATATAATTTTATATTGATTTGAGGTTGATGATGATGATTTTCCATTACCCAAGTTCACCCCCAAAGAGTCCATACCATTACAAAATAAATATATACTTTTATAAATACACAGATAAAAGTATTCAACTTACATGTACAATCAGGGACATGATTACTTGGTGTCCAGTTACCATCATTTTGACACATGAATATATAATTAATTGGTGTATAAAACATAAAACCCCTTGGACATGATGGTTCACAAAAATCTCCATGGGACCACTTATTGCACTTTTTATCACCGTTATGAGGACCTATCAATTCTGGGCATTGCTTGTTTGAACCTGGAAAGGGTTAATTTGTATTAATATTTAATTTAAACTAATCCTTATCAAATTTAAATAAAGAAAATAACATACGCCTAACAACCAGTGTAAAATAGCAGTCTGCACTGTTTCCAGATTTGTCTACAGCTGTATATTTGATGATGTGTGATCCATGTTTTAGTTTTTGACCAAGTTCCTGTAAAATATATATATATAATATTGTTTATTTTATATTATAGTCATAATAATTATTTATTATATATATTGATAAATTATTAATACTTTTCTGTACGTAAAATAGTTTGTTTTTAAAGAAAAATAGCTTTGATTTATAATTCAATTCTTATTTATTATGTGCATTTCAACACTTTCGCTTTAACAGAAATACACAAGATTACAAATAAATAGACAAAACAAACAAAACATTATTCAATATAGGAACATTAATAAAAATATACAATAAGGAAAATTACAATTCATAATTAAAATATATATAAATACATGTTATCTACAGTAGATTCAATTTCTTTTTAACATTATTTATAAAATAATCACAAAAAATATCAATGTTATTAAATTTTTGATTATACAACTTTTGTAATCTGTTAATGACAGATTTGTTTATAAAAGAGTTTTGTTTTTTAATATTAAAAGTGTACACTTCCCTTAGTCAATGAGAAGGAACTCTTAATTCAATTTTAGATATACAATCATTTACATCAATTTTCCCATCAATCAACTTTTTAAAAAATACCATATCTTTAGTTAGTTTTCTTTCAGTTAATATTGTTTTAAGATTTAAATTTTCCCGCTTTATTAGTTTAATAAATCTTTTCTCTACATTAGAAATTTTAGACTCAATGTAAACCAAATCCAAATTCCATATAGAATATCCATACTCCAATAAAGGTACAACAAGAGAACAGAATAGCATGTACTTTATACAAGTCTCAAAATACATCCCCTCCGTCTATATTTTTACTTATAATATATTTTACATGCTCATTAAAAGTAAAATGATAATAAAATATAAGTCCAAGATCAGAAACAACTTCTTTGGATATAATAACATCTTCATCAATCATATAATGATAAACAGATCTGTTTTATTGGTATAAGAAACAATACATGTTTTACTCATGTTTATTTTTATATTATTAAATTTACACCATTCTTTGAAATAAATAATATCTTTTTGAAGATCAATATGATCATCATATGTACTAATTCTTTTAAATAATTTAGTCATCTGCATAGGTAAGTATCATATTTTTTTTAATATTTTGATCAAGATCAAACATGAAAACATTAAAAAGTAAAGGTGCTAATATATTCCACTCTGAGGTACACCAATTTTATTTTTGAATAGCTTAGAGTTAACTTTATCCATATAAATGTAGGAGCATCTATTTTCCAAATAATTAATAAACCATGCAATCAAATGAGAACTAATTCCCCTTAATTTAAGTTTATATATTACATGATTATGTGCCATATTATCAAATGCTTATGACATATCATTTGCTTCTGTTCAGAAAGAGAATGAGCAATATGATCAGATATTACCATTAAATTAGTATCAACAGACTTTCCAGGTACAAAACCATGCTGATAATTAGGCAAGACTTTAATCATATCTGTAATGATATTATTATAAATACATCTTTCATAAATCCTAGCAAATGAAGACAGTACTGAGATAGGTCTATAATTACCTGGATCAGTTCTATCTCCCTTTTAATAAATAGGCACAATCTTAAGAGATTTTAAATATATCAGGGACAATGCATTTTTCAATAGACAAATTAATTATATAATGCAATGGAATTACCTAGTCTGCACAACCCTTAATAATAAAATTAGGAATATTATCATATCCCATAGATTATTTAGATTTAAGTTTGTATATGCCTATATGGCATTAAGCACATCAGTAATATTAATTTTATCTACATCAATATTCCAACTTCTTTTATTATTAGACTCAATATTAATCACATCACTGTCAGTAACATTTGAGTACATGGTTGTGAAATGACTAACTAATTCATTCATAGAAGGCTGTATTAAATTATTTTTGTAATTTTTATTCCCAACAATATTTAAATTTTTAATATAATTCCAAAACATTTGTGGATTGTGTTTAAAAACCATTTTCAATGCTATTTAAATGATTATCATAATCTCTTTTCATAATATTTTTGTATAAACATGCAATGCACTAAATTTCTTATATAATTCTTTATCATTGGCTAATTTATATAATCTATGATATTTATGTTTCCTATTAAGTCCCTTACATAATTCTTTAGAGAACCATTTAGGATATTTATTATTATGTTGTGAACATCTAACAGGAATATAATGATCCAAACAATTTTGAATTATATCAATAAACTTATTTACAGCTTCATTTGGATCATTTTCTACGAAAATTACACTCCAATCAGTATTCTCCAAAGCTTTATATAGACCATAATAATTACCATGTCTATAATCTTTGAACATACTATTAATAGATTTTATATTCTCATATGATCCATCTATTATAAATTCCAAAGATAGATGATAAGAATAAGGAGATATAAGAGCCTGATCTGCCAAATTACATTTTAAAATATCATTGGTACTAAATAATAGATCAAGTATTTTACCCTTATCATTAGTAAACCTATTAAACTGAGTTAATTTGACTAATTCAACAAAAAGTTTTATTCTAAATAGTTTGTTATTTTTACCAACAGCCTTATTATTACAAATCAAATAATCCGATTCATTGAAATCATCCACTATAATATCATATTTGTATTTCACTAAAATATCTTCAACCTTTGTCAAAAATGTATCCATTTCATTATATAAGAGAGTAGGTCTAAAATATACAGTACCCAATATTTTCCTTTTACTTCTTACATCTATTTCAACCCAACAGGATTCAATATTATCATCATTAATAATAATTTGAATATTGAATATACTTAATACATTTTTGAACTCAAAACAATGTACCACCACCTCTTGTTTCATTTACATATTTTCTATCACATCTATATAAGCAATACCTATTATCAAATATATTTAGATTACTAATACCATCATTTAACCAAGTCTCAGTTAAAATAATCATATTCATGTAATAACAATTCAGACTTAAACTCAATTGTCTTAGTTCGAAGTCCTCGCACATTTTGATAACAACAATGCAATGATTGCTATTTATTACATAACTTAATAGAAGTATCTTGTAAATTTATATTTTTTGCTTGGCTACTATTCTCACTATCATAAATACTTTTTCAGCATCATTATTATAATTTAATGCATCCTGTACAATGTCATCAGCATCAACTCTCAAAGATTTCAAGTTTTCATTGTAAAATATCGATAAATCTACCTTTGTTTTAAAAAAGTCATTTGTTGTTTTTTTAAAAAAAAATCTCTTTGATTTGATGTTTATATATGGAGTATTATTATTGTTTATGGTTATTAGTTATAGTTATTGTTGTTTGGATTTATTATTTTATTTATTTGTTGATGGTACATCGCTGTGAATATTTAATTGTTATTATTGTTATTATTCTTAATGGTGAGATTTTTAATAGTAATGACATGTTCTAATTAATATATTTGTATATCAATATTATAAATAAAAAAAAACATATAAATAATGGTTAATTATAAAAAAGATTATTTTACTTTAAGTGATTATTAAAAAATGCAATGTTATTATTTATATATATATATATTTTTAAAGCTATCAAATAATTTTTCGATTTAATATTCTTTTATATGATTGATATTTTTATTTTTTTAATGTTAATTGTTTAAAAAAAAAAACATATGCAACAATGGTTTTCAAGACTGCATGTAATATTGCACGTGGAAAACAACAACAACAGGAAAAAGAAGCCATTATTTAAAAGATTATTAGTAAAAAAAAACTGAAGGAGAAAATTAGTTGTACTTTGTTTCTTTGGAATCGCCATTCTTGAGAATAATTGAATAATCTATTGAATATAAACACCTTAATAATGGAGGGGTGAATAATAATATTGTCGCAGTTCAAGAGCTGCGATCTTCTTGTCTTTATTCTAGCAATTAAAATTAAGCAATGGCTCAACATATAAATTCCATCGTGTTGAAATGTAAGATAGCTATCTAAAAAAAGAATCTATAATGGTAAATTCAATAACAATCTGGAAGCAACTAAAATTAGTTAATATATTGGATTTAACATGTCAATTATTATTATTTTTTTTCAAGGAGAGAAATCTTTAGAAAAAAAGAATATATACATGCGTCTCTAACGTGATATTTTCTTCAAAATTTAACCTTGGCTAGAATGCATTCGAATATTAAAAAAAATTATAAAGGAATAAAGCAACGGAACAAGTTGAACTTTGAAAAGGTAGTAAATAACTTTATTAATGTAAATGATATGTTTATATATATATTTTTGAGATCGATATTCATTTTTTTTTTATTAGAAAAATGAAACGTTTTTTATAAGTATAATTCTGTTCCATTTAAACATCTTGTTTTTAAAAAAACAAACGTTTTATAAATGTCGAAATTAACACTTAAGTATTTGAAATTTAAAAATAAGGCGTATAAGTTTGGATTGCATATGGGTTATTATATATATAATTTTAATAAGTGAAAATTATCTTTACAAATTTTATTATCCAAAATTTTTTTTATTATTTATACATCTTAATTTTTTTTAATATTTTTTATTTATATATTTGATAATTGGATATGATCTTAGGGATGGATCATAGATTGAGTTGATTTGTTAGGGGTTACTTATCAATTAGAAATCGTCATTATATATATTTTTCATGTGTGTATGTATATAAGATAACAAATAAAATGAGGTGAAATAAGTTCCATATTCATATTAAGTTATAAGTTAGCACTAAATGACTAGGTAGTCAAAGATATGTTATATTTATAGGCCTGAGTGAGCCTCATTGTAAATAATAAAAAAGAGTATTAAATGCTTATAGAAATAAGTATAGTCCAAAAAGTGGATATAATATATAAACCTTTTGTAATGTAGTGGAGTAAATTTTGATGATTTCTTTTGATTTAATGATATTTAGTCGATTGATCTAGCTTTGAGAGCATATCTATTATCTACTTTATTAATTTTATAATATTTTACTAGTTAATTATTTATTTATTTATTTTAACTTCATATAACTCTTATGCAATACATAAACAACAATTCATATATTTGCTGTATATAATATACTTTTATTTATTATTTATTTTTTTAAATTTGAATATTTGGAAAATATAAATATTGGTTTGTGTTCATATTAATGTATACTTGTTGAGCACAAATACGTCTTTGTCTATTTATTATATATAGTTATTGCAAGTATATATGTATTTTTTTATTATTTGGGTTTGTATTTAAAAACTATTTAAAACATTGATACTACTTAAAAATCAAACCATAATCTAGAAATAAAGTGTGTACTATTTGTTTTATAAGTAATGCCTTTGTATTTTGTTTGGAAGAGTATTAATATTTTATTCTTTTTTTTTTTAGTGCCAGAGTCATTATGAAGTTTATTAAATTCACAACTTAATGGAGAATAATTTTGTATTTCAATTATTATTTAGTTTTTTAAGTCACTTATATAAGTCAATGTTCGTTGATATGTTTAGATATACATAAGTTTATTTATGTAATGTGTATATTAGATTCAATAAAATTCTGTATGATTTTGGATTTATTTCATCTATAGCTAGTTGGAAGGGCATATAAACAATTTATTTAAATATAATTGGGATAATTTTATCTTTCTTCATTTAAATTATACAATCTATTATATTTGGCTTTCTCAACAATTGGATTCATTTAGATTGTTAAGATCTTTCTTTATATGTATATTTCAATCTATTATATTTGTCGTTCAATGTTTTGGCATTCTTTTGTCAGTATATGTGTATGATGTACTATGTTTATATTATTTAATTTGGATGATAAATATGTTCTATTACATTTGGCTTTCCCAATGATTAGGGCCATTTCAATTGGTGCTAGGCATTATATTACATTTGACGCCTAAAACGTGAGGCTTGATTCATTATGATTCGTTTATGAGGATAGAGCAATCATGATTCCATTACATTTGGCACCATCAATGTGCGAACATGATTAATTAAGGACTGTTGATAGTCGTTCCATTATATTTGGTGCGCCATCTTAGGGGCACGGTTAATTGATGAGGGTTGATGACAGATAATCTATTACATTGGTTATCAACTAGGGCTTGAAAAACAAACATATCAATGTTTTATTTTCCATTATAAGTGATTTTTAAACATGAAATCCAATTAGTGAATGTTTGTTGATAATAAATTGCACTAGTACAATTTTAGTAAAATAATGTTTCGGTCACAAGAGTAAATAATTAGTGAAGTTGAATTTTTTTTATATATATGTATATGAAATGGTATTAAGTTTTAAGTTCCAGAAAATTTATACATATTTTTTTTCTTCTCTATTTTATCTGGACTTTCTTACATAATGGTGAACAGTTGTGAAGGAAGATAGGCATCAATTTAATCATTTTATATTTAACTACCATTATCTTGAGTGAGAAAGTTGTCTCACTATATTATTGAATTAGTTACTTTTAATGCATGTGAACATTTTATTACATTTTAAATATTTCAAGGTTATATTGAATTTGATATGAAATTTCCACATTTCAATATTGTGTAAGTGTAGAGTCCTCATTTTCATTATACAGAAATAAATGTCGGTTAGTGATCTCAGTTGTCACTCTCTATCTATTTTTTTAAGAGGAATTTATTAATGTTATGGTGATAGATAAGATTTTTTATAAAGCAAAAAGTTCATGAGTTCAAACAACTGAAATTTAGATTGTTGGATAGCTACTATGTATAATAAAATTAAAAGGCTTGTACTTTGCTTAGTTGAGTAATTGCTTGTTGGGATAATGATTGGAGATGGTGAGCCCTTGATCTGTGGTAATTACTATATAGAAATATATAATATATATCTTAGATTTTTTTGTATGAGTATATAATATTGCAGTACTACTAATAATGGATAACAGTAATGAAATGCCATTTAGTGGTAATTTTGATGTAATGAATTTAATAGAGAAACTGGAGGCTATAATAAAAATCAACTATGATGAAATTCAGAACTGAGATGAAAACTATGAGAAACTAGAGTCTAGATAAAAACCAATCTGATGAACTTTTCCAGAAAGCTAGATTAAAAACCAATGTTGATGAATTTAAAGCTGAGTTGAAAATCAACTCTGATGAATTTTCTAGAAAATTAAAAGTTGAGTCAAAAGTTCCGGTAAGTGATAGTGTTATGGGATTAGACACAAAAGTTGATGAAGAACCGAAAGAGTTAGAAGAGTCTGATGAAATATGTAGTAAAAATCTTGAATTAGGTAATGAAAAGATAGAAATAACTAAAGAACATGGGGGATTAATTAATAAAGAAGTTAAGTAAAAAATTAATGTAAAATTTAAAGATAAATTAAGAAAGATATTTAATGGAAATATTCTTAAAAAAAGGATTAAGCCCGAGAGAGATCTAGGAAAAGCTAAGGTTAAACTTAAGAGAGCAAAAGGAATGTTGACAAATGTTGTTTATCTAAAAATGATTAAAGAACATGTGGAATTGGTAAATAAAGAAGTGGGTAAAGTTAAAGTAAGGTTTAGAGACAGGATAAGTAAGAATTTTAATAAAAATATTCGTAAGAAAGAGGTTAACCCAGAGAGAGATCTGGGAAAAGCCAAAATAAAACTTAAATTCAGAAGGAAGAAAATTAAAGTAGATTTTCTTAGAGAAGTACTTAATCACAATAAAAATATGAAGAAAATTAAAGTAAAATTCAAAGAGATGACTAGAGAGAAGATTAAGATAGATTATCTTAGAGGAAGTATAGACTATATAAGAGATATTGGGAAAGCAAAGGTAAAATTTAAAAGAATAAATGAAAAGATATTTGATTTGATTATTGGCAGAAAGATTATTGATGAGGAAAAGAAATTGGAAAAGCTAAGATCAAACTTAAAATGATAGGAGATGATCTAATTAATATAGATTTTTTTTAAAGAAGATGTAAATAAAGAAAGAGATATTGGAAAAGTGAAAGTTAAACTTAAGGTTATAGATGGAATGATAAATAATATTGATTTTCTTAGAGAGAATATTGACAAGGAAAGAGATGTAAGGAAAGCAAAGGTAAAATTTAAAAGAATGAGTAAAAAGATATTTGATATGAATCTTGGTAGAAGAATGATTGATGAGGAAAAAGAAATTGGCAAAGCAAAAATTAAACTTAAAATAATAAGTGATGATGTGGTTAATGGAGATTTTCTTCGAGAAAACATAAATAAGGCAAGAGATTTAAGTAAAACTAAAGTCAAACTTAAAAGAATTAATATAGAACAGGATAATATTAATGTTGTAAAACAAAATGATTTTCAAAAATTCTTTAATGTTGAAGTTGTAGCACATCAATCTGATTTGCAATTTTTAAAGGATTGTTTAGAAAATTTGGATGAATACCATTCAAAATTGCCCAGAGTATTGTTTTCAATTGAACATAGAACAAGTGAATTAAAACAAAGACTTGCTCAAGCTGATGATGTTTATCAGGATATTCAAATGAAAGGTAATAGATTATCTGATAAAGTAGCAACTGTCATTGATAAAATTAAGAATTATGTTAGTGTTTATGATCAAGTTAGTATTTACGTAAAGGATATAGAGGCAGAATCTAAGGAGATCATAGCAAAATCTCTAGATGCTGATCCCAAAATTATTCAAAAGCAATTGAATTATACCAAAACATTATACAAACATCTTATAAATCAAAGCAAATTTCTTGACAGAGTTCGACAAACTGGAAATTCTTTCAGTGAAGAATTAAAAGGCACTTTTGATTATTCTTTATTTAAAGAAAACTTGGATAAAGATCTAGATGATCTGAAAGATAGATATGAACAAATGAATATGGTTATTAGTAAGAAAAGTAATATTCTTCAAACCATGTTAGTCTTCAGAAAGATTACAAATTTAAGAAGTTTTTCAATATATCATAATTAATTAGTTATTTGCAAATACATTTTTTATGTGATTAGGGGGTATTGTAAAAGATCAATAAATCTACCTTTGTTTTAAAAAAGTCATTTGTTGTTTTTTTTAAAAAAAATCTCTTTGATTTGATGTTTATATATGGAGTATTATTATTGTTTATGGTTATTAGTTATAGTTATTGTTGTTTGGATTTATTATTTTATTTATTTGTTGATGGTACATCGCTGTGAATATTTAATTGTTATTATTGTTATTATTCTTAATGGTGAGATTTTTAATAGTAATGACATGTTCTAATTAATATATTTGTATATCAATATTATAAATAAAAAAACATATAAATGGTTAATTATAAAAAAGATTATTTTACTTTAAGTGATTATTAAAAAATGCAATGTTATTATATATATATTTAAAGCTATCAAATAAATTTTCGATTTAATATTTTTTTATATGATTGATATTTTTATTTAATGTTAATTGTTTAAAAAAAAAACATATGCAACAATGGTTTTCAAGACTGCATGTAATATTGCATGTGGAAAACAACAACAACAACAGGAAAAAAGAAGCCATTATTTAAAAGATTATTAGTAAAAAAAAACTGAAGGAGAAAATTAGTTGTACTTTGTTTCTTCAGAATCGCCATTCTTGAGAATAATTAAATAATCTATTGGATATAAACACCTTAATAATGGAGGGGTGAATAATAATATTGTTGCAGTTCAAGAGCTGTGATCTTCTTGTCTTTATCCTAGCAATTAAAAGAAATTAAACAATGGCTCAACATATAAATTCCATCGTGTTGAAATGTAAGATAGCTTTAATGGGTAATAGTATGAAAACTGAACCTTACCGTCTGATGGCGTTTTTTTTTCACAAAATGCACATCAATACTGTATACCGTTTTAGTGGCATTAACTTATGGCTGACAGTACAAGGTGTTTTTTGAGCTGTAACAGGCCGCCTAAGGGCGATGTATTCTACGATTATGTAATGAAATTCTATGCCCATTGCATTGCGACAGTATTTGTCAAGTGAGCGCTCTTGCTACGGTCTGATTTGATGGTGGCTGTATTTGAAAGAGACGAAATTCTGCAAAAATTCATTGTCTGAAATTTTTTAGAAAACGTAGTGGAATTAGTATTCCATATTAAAAATTGTCATGTCGTCACACACGCTTTTGAACTGCACACAATTTGAAATGGTTTTTTTCTGCAGAATTTTTTCCAATTTTGCACGCAAATGCCCATTTACATGCAAATCTGTGTGAGAATTGTCAAATGTCGTCTGCAAGTTGTCCGAATTGGTTGAAGCTGAGTGAATTTCTGGCCACACAAGTGGATGCACAATATTGTGTTTCCCTGGAAAGTGAAATTCCTGCAAGCGTACCTATGTAGGTTTGCATAAGGGAAGTTGTTGATTCGAAGGCTTCAAAATCCCGTTACTTACAGCTTTGAGGCTTCCCTTGTTATTTTATTTGCATGTTATGTTTGGCTGCTGTTTT
>JAQFVV010000008.1:777881-780381 GCA_028023455.1 Epiperipatus broadwayi | reverse complement strand
GATATTTCTGAAGATAAAATACAATGAAAATCTATGATTTAGTAAAATAATGAAGTCTTTTAAAAATATTTGATAAAGAATAGATTAAATGCAGCATTGCAAAATGTTACTAAAACAGGCAAAACTCTCCATACAGTAGTGCCACACAGTGCAAGCCAGAGTAATCAATGGATGCCAGAAGGCTTGTGCATAAAATCCCTATCTAGTGCCTACTCATCCAATATCCCCAGACTAGTTTCTGGCTTATGGCTTTCGTCAGTGAGGAGCCTTGGATCTGAGAGCATTGCACCTAAATCTTAGGATCTAATGGTGTTTAGTGTTTCATTGCAAAATGTTAAATGACTACCATATGATATATATGGATCATTTTTATCTTTCACAAAACAATTTATATTTTCTGTTACTTATTTTTTACTTTTATCTCTCTTTTTGTCTCATTTAACTTCTTATTCATTGTTTATACGTTTCTGGGTTTTTTTTTTCCTAGAGTTAGGATACTTATGCTAATTTATATTGTTAAATTTAGTTAAATAATAATTGGAAGCATACTTTATAAATATACTTACATGTGATTTGCTTAATTTATCTATGCCAATATTGTCTGTAAAAACAGGTTCATCCCATTTCACTTCGCCATTTGCAGGCTGGATTACTTCAATACTTCTAGGACATTTTTGGACACGAGGTGATTCCTTATCTTATCAAAAAAGTAAAACATTTACAAAAAATAATTAAAATAACATACAATGACATAATTACCACAATACATGATAGATAACTTAGAAATGTTTACAAATAAAACTATTTTGTCTTGCCAATGTTTTTGAAGAAACGATTTCACAGAATTGTTCTATAAATTATGGTATTTTGATTTGAGATCCTCTAAAATGTTTTCAGTTGTAAAAAATATAAATTTATATAATTGATATCTTGATTTTTTTTCCGTATCTTAAATATATACATTTTTAAAAGTAAAAATTGTTTAAATATAGTAAAAGATAAAACAGCCTTTTTAATAAAAAATCTACTGTGTGGAAAATTCTGCTTCCCCAACAGTATTTCACAGAGGAATAGAGAATCAGAAATTAATACTCAACAGACTGTCCAATTGATAGAATCGTTTTATTAGATTTTCATTCTCATTTTACTCTTTAATAAGAATATATAGAAACTGATTTAATGACCAGTGTTAGATAGATAGCTGAGATGACAGTGAATCAGTTATCTAAGAAAAAAGTTCTAGACCTCTTGAACAGAATTTCATTTAGGCCAGTTTCAAACACCAGATTAAATGCATAAATGTGATAACTCTGTCTCATAAAATTTTAGTTCATTTATCTTAATATTAGATTACATTTATGCATATAATTTATAATAATAAGTAAATCAATAAATATATGATTAGCTTTTCAAGATATATGACACTCAAGCAATTAATTTACAGTTTGGATACAAGAGTTCCATACCAATTGATCCTAGGGTGACATTTTTTTATGTTACCTAGCTGAGCACCAATCTCCAGGAAGTTTTTTTTCTGTCACCATATAGTTGATATGAATCACATATAGAAATAAGTATTAATATTTTCTTAATAGTTTAATGATATCTTTTATTTATCAAATATTTAAAGATATTAATCCAAATATTTTTGCATAACTAGAGATAGACAGATCTTATACAATAATCTTGTGAATAACAGAAGCATTATTTTAATTAGAGATTTTAAAATAAAATTTAGATAAATGAAATTATTTTAAATAAAATAAAAGATTATAATTGTATTTATTTAGGTATGGACTTTTTTTTTAGACAGATTAACTATTAACAAAATATCATAAAGAAAATCTGTATAGATTCCAACCAGAAGATAGCTTCAGTGGATGTTTACCAAGTTCCTTCATTCTATCATTGTAATCATAGATTTGATGATCATTAACATCTACATAATTCAATGACAGTTAAATTCCATTTATGAAACAGGTAAACACAATTATCATGAATTGGTCTGAATCTCTTAATGAGACTCCATTTGAGTCTAGAAATATCACATCTCCCTGGCTTTATTTTTGGATCTGAAATAATACATTTGTTTGGTATCTTATAAAAATTCAATTTTTTATGCTGTAATTGTTTGATTGTAGATACCAGAAAGGGAATCTTGATTTGAGATGGGACTAAAGTATGAAACTATATCTTGAATTATTAACAAATTTAATTTGCTTAATTATTTTATATATATATTATAACGGGACGATCCTTTTCAGGACTCGAGGAAGTCTCATCTAACTATAGTCGAACTTTGAGTCTTCTTATAGAATGCCATGGATGATGTGATTTAAAATACAATCCAATTCACTCCTCTATTAATAACCTCGTTACTCTCGGAATTCGAGCTCAGAGTAGAAATTTGCAATCGACTCTCTTCAGGCATTTCCACAAATATCCCATAGCAATAATAAATTTAATATAAGCTATATATAACTTCTTTATAAATATTAAA
>JAQFVV010000008.1:600000-777381 GCA_028023455.1 Epiperipatus broadwayi | reverse complement strand
ATGTCAGAAATGATTGAAAAAATAATTTAGTGCAGGAACATCGTTAAAACAGAAAAGCAGTCATAGAACATTGTTGAATTAAAGCAAATTGAAGAAACTTTAAAATTTCCAACCAAAGATATTTTTAAAAGTGAATCACCAGTTGAATATCCAATGCCGGATGAAGCAAAATTTGAAGGGTGTTAAAAAGAAAAGAAAGTGGAAATTGCAAAGGATGATGTTATGAAATTGTCAGCCCACCTCTCAGGAAAACTTCTAATTGTGGAATATATGTCTAAAATTGCAAAAAAAAGAAAGCAGTATATACAGAATCTGAGACTGAAATAGTATCATACACAGCAAGATAATTTAAAATGGATGCAAAGACTGCTTTATGAGTTGCAAGCTGATTTAATAAAATCTAAAATTGATTTAAAAATTGTGAAAAGAGTCTAAAAATTCCAAGGTTGAGATCATGGCAGAGTCTAAAATTAATGCTGTAAATAGTGATAATTATAATATCAATATGGAGATACCAAAAAAATTAAAAATCTAATTCAAGCGACTACGGTTAGACAACTAAAAATCTATACAGAAGTCATGGAAAATGTGAAATCTTATGTGAGAAATGCGTGCAGAACTTTTGAACAACAAAAATAGTGTTGAGAATGTAATCATTTACATATATATATATAATTTAAAATCATGCATATAATAAATACACATGACACATTATAAATCTACCT
This sequence comes from Epiperipatus broadwayi, assembly GCA_028023455.1. Classification (NCBI taxonomy): domain Eukaryota; kingdom Metazoa; phylum Onychophora; class Udeonychophora; order Euonychophora; family Peripatidae; genus Epiperipatus; species Epiperipatus broadwayi. The sequence goes on along the minus strand of JAQFVV010000008.1, from coordinate 776,656 downwards.
ATTGTGTCATTAAAATAATTCAGTGTGTGTTGTATGTTTATATACGATAACATCCATTCACACTAGATTAATAATAGAATGTATTCTGATATTAGTTATGTATGTTTAAAAATATATTATATTAATTGTCATGTAAGATTCAATTTGGAATATAATAAAACGTACTTCCAAATTGAAATAATTTAAAAACATTTACCTTAGTCAGCTATCATTTCCATCAGAGTATATATCAAAACATCAATATCTAAATTTTATTAAATAAAATAAAAAAAATAAAGTGTTCATCTTATCAGTTCCTCACTTTAATATACGAAGTAATTTTTCTAAGTAAATATAATTATCCACAAAGGAAATAAAGTTTAAGAGTTCTTAAATTATACAATGAAGTAATCCAAGACGAGAAAGAATGCAGTTTTATATCCCTCCTTAGACGAAATAAAATGATGATGAATGTTGAAACATAAAGTTCATTGATCATCCTTCGAAGAGGCAATCCAGATATTCATTCTTTAAATATTTATGTAGTAAAATATTTAACATCTTCTTCAATATAATACTCCAATATTAAAGCAGCTTTTTAAATGAGAATTACGACGATTATATTTTAGGCATTGATTAAGTAGGAATAAATTTACATGTTCGGGTTTAAAACATTAGCAGAAATCTCTGGCATAAATTATTTAGCCACAGAACATCTTTATAAATTTTTGTCTTCTTAAATATATATTTTTTAAATTCATTTCGAAGATGTTGATAACCTTTATAACCTTGTTAATTACAATGATTATTTTTGTATAGTTCTTTATAATATTCAAAGGCAGTAAATTAATTACTTGAAGCAGGTTTTAAAATATTGAATCTTCTTTTTTTAAATTTTTCTTAAATGTGTTCTAAATTCGAACACATTTAAATTTACAAACGTAGTTCTTGCCTTGATAACTAAATAGAAGATTATTGTTATAACAATATTAGTTTGTTTTTATACTGGATTAATTTCAGCAAGGATATCACATAATCATGCTCACACTCTATTGTTTAAAATATACAATTTATAATGAACCCCAAACGTTTATTTCCTTTGTTTCATCTAATAAAAATGCAATGTTGACTTAAGGTTTTGTCAAATGTCAAGTTTTACATTAATAAAAAAAAAAAATACTATTAGTTAGAAACATTTTATTTATGTGTGTGTATATATAAACTAGAATTATTCATTTTTAGAATTCTTTTAATATTAACTAGTTTATATATATATAGCTGATACATGAAAAGCTTAAGATAGGTGTAAGTTATTTATATCTGTTGATTCGATATAGGCACAGTTAAATTCACAAAGAAACAAATTGTTTTAGGTGAGGCTCATATGGTACTCTCACATTACCCCTTCCCCCTTAAAAAGTTCAAATTTTATATTTACCATTAAAATTTGGACACTTAATGTGTGTCAATGTATGCATTAAATATAAAGTTGTGGAGCTTGTTTTTCTTTCCTGCTTTTATCAACCCTTATTATTTGCTCTATTTTTTTTAACCCTTTCTCTTTCTCTACATTAAATATTATTCACTTTAAACAGAAGGATAAAGAGGTTCATATATATATATGGTTCTTTCTTTTTCTTCCCTTTTCTATTTATTTTCCTTTGATGGATTTATTGTCATGTGCATCTTTTATAGATGTCACATATATTTGTTTGGTAGTCTCCATCCTGCTTTTCTTTAAGACTTATGGACTCTTTTGAGAACTATCCTAAACATAAGAACATCCATCATTCAGCATGGATTAACTCTTAAAATGTTTTTAGTTTTCAGGTATCCTAAGAATTAATTTTAATTGCTTAACATACCCTCATCAAAGAAAATTAATGTCTTTTTTTTTACTTATACACATCCTTATACATATATATACCCATATACTTTTAAATGAAAACTTTCCCCCCCCCCCTTACCTATTCTAAATGATCTTTTCTTTCAATATTTTACTTTATACATAAGTAAAATGTGGCAAACATTATTAATTTGTTTGACCAAAATAGGGTTTTAAAGCTCTAGCATTGTAAGTGCCTTTAATGTCTCTCTTTATATTTATCCAGAATGCATTGGGACCTGTTTGCTTTATGATAGTATAAGGTCCTTCATATTGATGGTAAAACTTTTGATATTTGCTCTCTTGGGGTTTACTCATATGAGGTGTTTTTATAAAAACTTGATCCCCAATTTTGAATTTGTGTGAAGTCGTCTTCACATTTTTATTTCTTTGATCAGCCTTTTTTTAACAAGTTGTTTATAAGTTTTTACTCTATCTTTTTATATATCCATATATATATCCACAAAGCGCATGTACATTGGCTTAATGGTGATTGTTATTACAATTTAACAACATCACGCTATATAAAATAAATCTCTTATTTGTATATATCCATATCAAAATATATAATAATAGACTTACATTTTATAAGTGGTGTCAACATCAGATTGCATTATCATGATGCTTAATTGATCTACCATTATTACTATCTACTAACCATAACTTGTATTCTAATAAACCTGTATTTTTTTTTTCATACTTTGGTTAACTTGATACATTTTTTTCTATTATTAATATCAACTTCAATTATTTATATACATATATACATTTATTCTCAAAAAAGAATAGCCTAATGGATTCTATCATTACTGAAAGTCCATTGTCACATCCCAAAGTCATAATCCATGAAGTCCTTCCTTATATATGTGCTTTACTTTTTAAGCACATCCATTAACATGTTCAATGAATGTGAAGGGACCTTCATAAGTATTACACAACCTATGGAATTGTGAACCTTTCTGTCTCTTAGCTTGTATTATAAATACCTTTATTATTGTCTGAAGACTTTTTATAATTTGTTCATCTTCAAGATTATGGTGATGCTTCATACACCATAATTTACACTTAAGACAATTAAATCTATTTCCTTCATTCATATCTTCTAAATTAAATTGTCTACTAAAACAACCTTCTTTTCCATTAAATATTATCATTGATAATGATATTATCAGATGGCTGTCATACAATTTATCAACACTTTGTTGATGAAATGTTTTACTTTTGTTTTGGGAGTAAAAACAACTATGATGGGCTGACTCAAAATACACTTCACTGTTGTATTCATCTATTATATCTTTAGATGGAATCATCTCAAGTTTCATGAGTTCATGATTTAACTTGTTATTAATACAAGAAATCCGAAGTCTTAATTTATCTAGATATTCAGTATTATCAGTTGACTGTGTTTCTCTCAATTCCTGAGACTTGGAATTTAATTTATATTTCACATGATCCATATCCTCTTCTTTTTCTAAGATATTTGGATCAGATTCAAGCACTTTAGTAATGCTGCAATGATCTTCTACTTCATTACTCTGCTGTATGGGAAAATGATAGTCATGGCAGTTTTCTTCTGAAATATTCATTTGAACTAAAAGTGATCTGTTCTGGATGCTATCATTATATTCACATATCTCATGCTCAGGGTAAGTTTTGGATTCTTGGCATTGAATTACCATCAATATTGTTGATACTTTTGTGTCATGAAGTCTTTCTACTTCATTGGCAGTTTGTTTCTTTTCAACAACAACTTTGATTTTTACTTGCATCTTTTCTTTAACATTATCAATATCTTTCTTTAACTCTTCTTTTATAGAAATTATGTCTTCTTTAATTTCTTTTCTATATTATCCATATCAACTTTAGTTACCATATTATCATTCATTCTAACCATTTCTCCCTTCATATCAGCATTCATTTTATTTATATCAGCATTTATATTATTCATATCAGCTTTGGTTGCCATATTATTCATATCAGCTTTTATATTATTTATATCAGCTTTGGTTGCCATATTATTCATATCAGCTTTTATATTATTTATATCAGCTTTGATAATATTTATATCAGCTTTGGTTGCCATATTATTCATATCAGCTTTTATATTATCCATCTTAGAATTCATTTTATTCATATCAGCTTTCATATCCATTATCATTCGGACCAATTGAGCCATATAATTATCACTTCCTTGAGGCTGTACTATTATAGCTTCAGTTACCTTTTGGGTTTAGGGTAATATTTGATCTGTCATATGAACTTGTGAAGGATGTTCAACTTCTTCTACAGACCCCTCAGACATTAAGACTTGTAAAGACCCCTGTTCATCACTAATTGAAGTAATTTCTATTTCACTATCTTTATTACTTAAAGATTCTTCTAAACTTTTTACTTCCATTATTTTTAGCTTTTTCCGACTTCTAGTTATCATTAACTAAAAATTTCTAATGTAATATATATAAATTACTTTCTTTTCAAAGTTATACTTTAATATATGCCATAAGATTTCATGCTGTGCTTATGACCCTACATGCAATTCTATTTTTCCTACTTTTATAAGATGTTATTATAATATATATTAATGCCCAAATTATAGTTGTATTAATTTATTTTAAAGCGACTGATTTATCTGTTTGCTACGGTTTATTTTATTTCAAGGTCTCTATTATTTATTATTCAGTGTTTTTACCAATTCAAAACATACTCATATATTTATTTAAACTATGGATTTAACCAATGGAAAACTACTGTTTCATGCCTTAAGTATGGGCGCCATGTATAACGGGACGATCCTTTTCAGGACTCGAGGAAGTCTCATCTAACTATAGTGGACTTTGAGTCTTCTTATAGAATGCCATGGATGATGTGATTTAAAATACAATACAATTCACTCCTCTATTAATAACCTCATTACTCTCGGAATTCGATTTCAGAGTAGAAATTTGCAATCGACTCTCTTCAGGCATTTCCACAAATATCCCATAGCAATAATAAATTTAATATAAGCTATATATAACTTCTTTATAAATATTAAATCACTAAGTTGATTTAACATATATATGCATGAGTATGTATGGTTTTATAAAACGACTAAATAAAATAAACAAACGAGACCTGTTTAATTTTGAAATTAAGTTTAACACATTTTAATCAGTAATAAAAAACAAAATATTATCACATAAAAACATTAAAATTTAGAATTATAATCTGTGCTTATATACACTAATAAATTATTTAATATTCAAAAAAATAATATATCATTTAATATATATATATAATTTAAAATCATGCGTATAATAAATACACATGACACATTATAAATCTACCTATTGTGTCATTAAAATAATTCAGTGTGTGTTGTATGTTTATATACGATAACATCCATTCACACTAGATTAATAATAGAATGTATTCTGATATTAGTTATGTATGTTTAAAAATATATTATGTTAATTGTCATGGAAGATTCAATTTGGAATATAATAAAACGTACTTCCAAATTGAAATAATTTAAAAACATTTACCTTAGTCAGCTATCATTTCCATCAGAGTATATATCAAAACATCAATATCTAAATTTTATTAAATAAAATAAAAAAAATAAAGTGTTCATCTTATCAGTTCCTCACTTTAATATACGAAGTAATTTTTCTAAGTAAATATAATTATCCACAAAGGAAATAAAGTTTAAGAGTTCTTAAATTATACAATGAAGTAATCCAAGACGAGAAAGAATGCGGTTTTATATCCCTCCTTAGACGAAATAAAATGATGATGAATGTTGAAACATAAAGTTCATTGATCATCCTTCGAAGAGGCAATCCAGATATTCATTCTTTAAATATTTATGTAGTAAAATATTTAACATCTTCTTCAATATAATACTCCAATATTAAAGCAGCTTTTTAAATGAGAATTACGACGATTATATTTTAGGCATTGATTAAGTAGGAATAAATTTACATGTTCGGGTTTAAAACATCAGCAGAAATCTCTGGCATAAATTATTTAGCCACAGAACATCTTTATAAATTTTTGTCTTCTTAAATATATATTTTTTAAATTCATTTCGAAGATGTTGATAACTTTTATAACCTTGTTAATTACAATGATTATTTTTGTATAGTTCTTTATAATATTCAAAGGCAGTAAATTAATTACTTGAAGCAGGTTTTAAAATATTGAATCTTCTTTTTTTAAATTTTTCTTAAATGTGTTCTAAATTCGAACACATTTAAATTTACAAACGTAGTTCTTGCCTTGATAACTAAATAGAAGATTATTGTTATAACAATATTAGTTTGTTTTTATACTGGATTAATTTCAGCAAGGATATCACATAATCATGCTCACGCTCTATTGTTTAAAATATACAATTTGTAATGAACCCCAAACGTTTATTTCCTTTGTTTCATCTGATAAAAATGCAATGTTGACTTAAGGTTTTGTCAAATGTCAAGTTTTACATTAATAAAAAAAAAAAAAAAATACTATTAGTTAGAAACATTTTATTTATGTGTGTGTATATATAAACTAGAATTATTCATTTTTAGAATTATTCTTTTAATACTAACTAGTTTATATATATAGCTGATACATGAAAAGCTTAAGATAGGTGTAAGTTATTTATATCTGTTGATTCGATATAGGCACAGTTAAATTCACAAAGAAACACAAATTGTTTTAGGTGAGGCTCATATGGTACTCTCACAATATATATATTATGAGACAACTTTTTTCCTGAGATCTAATGGAGAAATATGTAAAAGAACAGAAAGTTATTGCAAAGGAGTATAGTGTGTTAGTAATATTTCTCATGGTAATATTTGAGTATTCAAAAGTTTAGTGTGTAAACGTTTTCTTCGAATGCACAATTCACTAGCAAAATGTGACATTGGCTAAGGAAGTCATTCATAAAGTATTTGCATTACAAAACCCAAGAAATGCCAACCAATTTTCCAAGATTATTTTTAAAAATTAGTTTTGATATAATCTTAGATAAATGAGAAAGATAATTAGGTTACAAATCAACATTACCTCTAAATAACATGAGATAAAACTGTGTTTCAGTCTATTATAGCAAAAAATTATATTCAGATAATGAAATATTTTTCTATTGTTTAGAAAAAAAGTTGAGCATATTCAGTTTTTAAAAAATATTTCTTATTTTTCATATCTTTATTGAGAAACATTTCTATTTTGGGAAAAGATCTCTTTTGAGAAATCAAGGCAAAATTTTCTGCATTCTGTTCCTGGAAAATTATTGATGAAAATATTAAGTAAAGTAGGCAAGAGAACTGAACACCCTTGATAGATAGTTATATTAAAATTTTGCATATAATATGATTATTATTTTTAATTTTTTTATTGGAAAGCATTTTCTCAAGTAAAATACTGTTTTTCCTTGTCTTTAAAAATTTTAGAAACTTTTCCATAAAGAATCATAAGCTAATATTTAGATCAATTTATTTTGAAATTTTCTTTAATGCAATACATTAAAAATAAAGTGTATTCATAACAGCTTCTTCCTGATCTAAACTGAGCCTCCTCTATAAGTAGATGGTTGTCAATTATTGCCAAAAATTTTGTTTATATAATTCTTTCAAAAAACTTATAGGGAAAATCTGCGGAGACAACCTTTTTTACTGATAGGCTACATCAAACTTTTCTGATGTAAGTGAGGTCCGTAATTTTATATGTTCAAGTTAAGAGAAAAAATTTATGTACATTATAATTTTTATATTTATATTGTAAATACATCTTTATTTAAAATTGACAAATAATAAAAAAAAAAAACGTATTAAGAATTATATTTTTCTTACATAATAATAATATATTTTTAATTTTATAAACAAAATAAATATTAATTCAATGCAAAATTATTTTGTTAATGCAAAGATTGCCATTGTTTATTTTTTGTTAAGACAATATCTAGCGAGATATTAGTTGGGGCAATTCTTAAAATATGCTGCAAATTTTTGTCAATAATTTAAGATCTTGTTTTTGATTTCATAAATGACATTTTGGAAAAAAATGCTCACATTTATGTGTTTCCATACAAAGATATTATTTTTTTGTGTAATTAATTAAATTAAGAAATCCCTGAGCATCCAGATTTTTATAAAAATCACTACTTGATCATTTCAGGAACATTATTTTTAAATTTAGTTTTTCTTTAAGTTCCAGGATTTTCATTTGGAAATTTTCAAAAATTTTATTTATGTTACTTACCATGAATGGAAATGAAAATATTTCTAAATATATTTATTTTCCCACAAAGTCAGTGAACCTTTTACTGAATTCATTTTCGAGCATAATTAAAATATCAATATATTTTTGTTTATAAAAATTATGTTTAAAATTTTTTTGTAAATGCTGTGAAATTTATAAAATTGTTATTTAATTGACATTGAAATAAATTTAGTTTATTTTGAAAGATATGGATATTGCCAAATATGTCAGTAACTATTTGATTTTCTTCTTGCAATTTCCGTTCATTAAGCTATGTCATTATATCAACTAAAAATCATTAAATCATTTATCTACTCTTCATTATAGAATTTTTCCTTTGGCTTCCATAAATAGTTTCACCTTGTTTATTAATTTCAAAAATATTTTTAGCATAGTCCCTTTGGAAAGCCATCAAACTTCACAATAATATGCCAAATCTGCATATTTAGTAACAATGCCATTAAGAAGTTCTTTGAATTTTCAGTGAGCAAGAGCTTATTTGGATTTAATTTTATTTATATATTTAATGACAGCTTTTATCATGTTTTCAATATTTACAATTTTGGAACACAATTTTTTCTGATGAGTAAAGTAATAAAAAATATATTTATTACTGAACTCATTTTCACGAGTGTCATTTTTTTAAAATGCTAAAAGGCTATTATTTTTTCCAATCATGGATTTTGCCCCATTGGTAGATAATCCAGATGAATTGAGAGAAATAAGGTTGTATTCTTGCAGAAGATACTTGAGTTTATTAAATGTCTTCTCTTGTTGTCACTGTCTCAAGATGTTCAAGAGATAACATTTCTTCTGTTACAATGAAATTTTTGTCAATTCCTTTAATAAAAATTGATAGTTGAGCAGTATCCATTATATCAGTACTCTTGTTGAATGCCAATGAATACTTATTGAAATCAGAATTTTTTTGTTTCAATGACTTTTTTACATTGGTGGACAGTTCTTCAATTTGCCTTGTAGTGGTTCTGCATAACAAATTCAAATTCTCAAAAAAAAAATTTATATTCAGGACAAACTAATTCCACTGCAGCCTTCTCCCTCCAAAAATGTTTTCAAATTTTGTGCTATTTTCATTGCAATTATATAACTGGGTTTAATAGAAATTTGAGATTCATTTGTACTTTTATAAAAAAAAAAAAATTGCTGCTCAAATAACATTTTCTTAAAATTTTCTATTTCTGCTTCTCTCTCTTCTCCAACATATTTTTCATAATTCAAATGTCTTGTTAAATTGTGTCTCTTAATGTTATGCTCTTTGTTAACTGCAATGTCATTCAAATAAATAAGACACATTAAATTATTGTTTTTCTGAAGGTTTGTGATGATGGTGTTCTAGCTGTATTTTTATATTGGACTATTTCCATCATCTAATATGTGTGTTGAATGTCTTTAGAAAAGTTTAATTTTTAGTTAAATATTCCAAATGCATTCAACTGTTAGTAATATCACAGCAAACAGGTTAGTATATGCACCATCTGTTAGTAATATCACAGCAAACAAATGTTAATAATATCACAGCAAACAGGTTAGTATATGCACTAACTGTTAGTAATATCACAGCAAACAGGTTAGTATATGCACAACGTTTCGAGAGGTATTTTTCTCCCCTCTTGTTGCTGGCCTGACCAGTGACAGTACTAGCATGGGATTCGAACCTGGGTCCTTAGATTCTTGATTATTGAAATTTAAGGTAAGAGCGTTACCTTAAATTTCAATAATCAAGAATCTAAGGACCCAGGTTCGAATCCCATGCTAGTACTGTCACTGGTCAGGCCAGCAACACCTGAAGAAGAGGGGAGAAAAATACCTCTCGAAACGTTGTGCATATACTAACCTGTTTGCTGTGATATTACTAACAGTTAGTGCATATACTAACCTGTTTGCTGTGATATTATTAACATTTGTTTGCTGTGATATTACTAACAGATGGTGCATATACTAACCTGCTTGCTGTGATATTACTAACAGTTGAATGCATTTGGAATATTTAACTAAAAATTAAACTTTTCTAAAGACATTCAACACACATATTAGATGATGGAAATAGTCCAATATAAAAATACATTAAATTATTGTTCCGCTCAATTACAAAATATGCGTTAGTCCACTTTTCTTGGAATGCACAATTTTCTGTATCAACTTTTTTTTTATTACTACACAAAGCCATTCTAATAAGGAAAATAAATATTAAAAAAAGCATCTGTTTAAAAAAAAACCAACATTAATGCTTTGGGCCTCCTCAACCATACACTGAAGTGCTTTGGTTACTCTTAGAACAAGCAGGCAGTCCATAAATAATAAAATATAAAGAAATATGAAATAAAATTGTAGCATTTTACTTAGAATTTTCCAACTATCTTGCAATATTTATAACATGATTCCCATTGACAACTAGAAAAATCAATGATAAGTGATACACATGCATGCACCATGTCTCTGCAGTGGCAAAGCAATTACGAAGTTAGTTGAGGGAATGTGAGACAATATATAAATATGTTATTACATGAATGGCATCATAAAAATAATAGTAGTTAAATCATAGTTAACATAAAATTTTAACACAAGTGTATATAGTTTTAAAGATCATTTCATTATACAATCTTGAAAACATTCATGGGCTGGATTAGTGACTTTGGTGGGCTGGAGTTGGCTCACTGGTCAGAAGTTGTCCACCCCAAGGGAAGATGTAACAATGATACTGAGCATTAAAACTTTGGATCACTGCTTGGTTTATTTGATTTTAAGACTATCATAGTTGTTACTTTTATGCCAAATTTTTGGAATAGTTTCTACATAAATAATGTTATTGAATAGTTCTGCCTTGGCAAGCATACTTTGACTTTAGTTCTATATTTTTTAAAACTGGAGAAATATTATTTACTCCTGGGATTTTTTCATGGTTTAAAATAGTTCAGTGTAAATTCAAATTCACAAACTTCTATTGGTTTATCAGGTTGATATTAGAGGAACATTATGAAATGAAATTTGCAATTCTCTAATGATGGTTTTCTCATTCTATCCAATCTTGGATTTAGACATCTGATATATTACATTACAATCTAATTAGCAGTGACAATAGTTCATGTAAAGATCCTTTTACATTCATCAAGTTTTCATAAAGATAATCAAGCTTTATGATTAGATCTTGAAAATTTTGCTTCTTCATTGTCTCCTTTTTTTTCTGGTATGACATCCAGTGATTTTATAAGTTTGACAACAATTCTCGGATATTTAGTAAAAACAAGAGTTGGCTACAAAGTGGCTAGTGATTTTACTCCAATCTGGAATGAATTACTTGCAATATCCATAATACATAGACTTCTTTGCATCTATTGTTACAAGTTTATTATCTCTATCGTAACAAGAGGGATATCTTTCACTATAGAAATGGTAATTTTGAAATGATTTATCTTGATTTGTTGTTATGGGGAAAATAGTTTATCAGATAATAATAAAACATTTTTTGTTGAAGAAAAAATATAAATCAGGAGTTGTTTTTATACTCCATCTCCCTGAATGTAATGTTTCTCCTTGTTTGTCATCATAAAGTAAGTGCATGTTGTTTAAATATATCTATCCTAAAAGTTGATAACATGCTTGATCCTCATTTATATATCCCTAAAGATTAGGTATGAGGATTGATTTCTATAATACCCAAAATATAGAAGATCTGGATGAGGAAGATAGGACCAATTTGTATAATAAAAAGTATCCCTTCAAATGATGATTGCAATATCATTTTAACTATTTTCATAAGTTGTTGCATTGCAAAGTAATTTTATTGCTATAATCAACTGCAAGGAGTTTGGTTTCCACAATAAAACAGACGGATATCTTTGGATCATTATCCTCTAAAATTATTATTTTTAGTTTACGGTTTAAGTTCATTTTAAAAATTACATAATATGGCAGAATAATGTCATCAGTATATAAGTGAAAATAATAATGATGTTAAAAAAATAAAATCAGGCAAAGTTTTTTACCCATTAGAATTAAGTTAATTACCCAATTACATAGATATTTAGTGCAGCGAAATGATATCATCAGTGTATAGTTAAAAATATAATGATGTTAAAATAGTGGAATCAGGACATAACCTAAAATTTTATATACATTACAAGGAAGTGAATCATTTGACAAGGTGCTATATTTTAATAATTTTACGAGATACTAGCAGAAATAAATGACTACAACTTATTCAAATGAAAAGGCATTAAAACGTTTAAAAATTTCTAATCAACAAATAGATAAACATATTTTGGTTGATGATTCCATGAGTTTGCTGTGATGCACATAGTTTCTGACTGACTCAATTAAAACGTTAATTTTTTCATTATTTAAAGAAAACAAATCTTATCTTAAAATAGTTGGAAAGAGGCTTGAATTTTTTATTAACTTTATTAATTAAGGTTTGAGTATCACCTTTGTTTTTTTAAGAAGGAAAGCAAACTGGGAAAGTTGGTCATATGTGATTAAAGATGTTGATTAGATATTTGCTATTTTGCAATTTTTTTTTTACAAACTGTACTAAATATTTGTTTGAATTCCCTACTTCCCCAGCCAAATAAAAAAAAAGGTGGTGTAATTCAGTATATTTAACAACTATAGGAATAATCATTAACTGTTAACAGCTTTAGATTATGCAAAATTGCTTTTTTATATATTGTAAAACAGTATACTGAAGAGAATATGATAGAAGCCCTTTGTGTTTTGGTGCAATTGGTAAAGTGCCCAATTTGGATCAGGAGGTTCCAGGAATGATTCTGGTTCTCAAACTTCTTATGTATTTCCAAGCAATAAAGAAAGTTATGTGGGTTTTTTTAGTTTTAATATCACAGATATAAGAAGATATTTGCAACTAGAAATAGAAATGGATACAGGTCAATTGCATTGCTATAAGTACCAGATAAAATGGACAATTATTTCCAATATGTTCCATTTGCTGTGTCCCCAACTATGACTGGGTGACCAGCAAACAAATATACAATAAACTCACAGATAACAGCACACATATATTTAGCAATAATAATTTATTAACAATTAGGATAAAGAATTATTATACTGATCTTTAACACAAGTATAAAGTCTGCATTTGAAGGAGCTTAATTCACAGACTAATTACTGAATAGTAAATGATGTTTATAACATTTAGATAAGCTATTATTCACTTTACCTTCATTAAGATTTATAGTCTTTATAATACAATCCTCGATTCATCTCTTGAGGCATTTCAAAATAATAAGACCAAGACGGTCTATTAAAAGCACTAGTCAGCTTAGTGATCTACAGGAGCCAAGGTCCTGGGAATGAAGCCCTCTGATGATGATCTTCACTGCTCTTCAATAATGGACACAGTAATGGTAGCAGCAACCACAGAAAGAGCAAGCAGTTATTTTTCTCTAGCTTTTTATATCATCTCGTCTTTTGTTTATCTTATCTTTTCTGGAGTAAATTCTTTGTCTTTAATCAGTTCATATTATTTAGAGTTTAACCACTAAACATCACATGATCACTCTGGCATCCATTGATTGCTCTTGTTAGCACAAGATGGCACTACTATATGGAGAGTGTTGTTTTGTTTTGAATTATTTAGAGTTTGTTATCATACAATGACATTCCTTAGCTTTTTAATTATACAATTAATTAATCTCTTGGAAATTTATTTCCAAATATGGTAAGTTTTTAAGGTCTATAATATTAATTAATCTTAGGAAATTATTTCCATATCTGTAAGATTTTAGATTATACAATTAATTAGTGTCTTAGCAATTCTTTTCCATATAAAGTAATTTATAAAGTTTATTCTATTAATTAATATATACGTGTCTATGTTTATTTAAACTACGTCAAATGGAAACATTTCTTTTCAATGATTTATTTATTAGCATTCATAACTTTAAAATATAATTTATTATTTTGCACCAATGAAGAAGTATAATGGCAAAAATGATTCTAGATCAAGTGGATAATTAGTAACTGCATAGTCAATCTTATATTGAGGCAACAGCTTCACAACACTGAATGGGATAAGATGCTAAAATAAGTCATAATATTTTTAAAAAATTTTTTTACTTATTAGTTGCAAAAAAAAATGCTTAAATAAAATATTAAAAAAAAAAGGTTTGGGAATATTTTTTTTATGAAAAAAAATACCCCCACCCATTTCTCTTCAGTTTAATCAATGATTGTTTTAATCCTTAATTAAAACAAATATTTCATTCAATTCTAAATTTTCCTCACTAATGTAATACAACAAACAGAAACAATAATAAGTTTTTTTTTAAAACTGAAAAGTAAAATAAATGGTAGGGATTTCTCCTCGTTAAGTTTTATTTTCTGTTGCAAAATTTTTGTATTTGATTAAATGTAGATACACTTTTGTTTGTTTTTTAAACAAAAAAAGTTTATCTAAATCTTCTATACTTAATTAAAACAGGCAAAACTCCATACAGTAGTAACACTCAGTGCAAGCCAGAGTAATTAATGTATGCCGGAAGGCTTGTGCATAAAATCCCTATCTAGTGCCTACTCATCCAATATCCCCAGACTAGTTTCTAGCTTTGTGGCTTTCGTCAGTGAGGAACCTTGGATCTGAAAGCCACAAGCTAGAAACTAGTCTGGGGATAATTGGATGAGTAGGCACTAGATAGGGATTTTACGCACATACCTTCTGGCATCCATTGATTACTGTGGCTTGCACTAAGTGACACTACTGTATGGAGAGTTTTGTTTGTTTTAATAACAGTTATGAACAAGCATAAGAAATGGTCATCATGTGTTTAGTAGTTCTTCTATACTTCTGAAATTTTGTATTGGTATGTATGTGAAAGTGTGCAGATGACAAAAAATTAAAAGTAAATAATTTTTATTGCATGTCTAAATATTTTAAATTGGAAATGTGTATGCTATGTTTTAAATGATTTAAAATAAACAAGCAATTGTTTTCAGGATATCTACAAACTGATTTTTTTAATATAACTTAATTATAAATAAAAGGAAAACTTAATAATTAAATAGTTACAAATAGTTTTCATTGATATAAGAGTGAGGATTATTATTCATTTAAATTATTATATAGATCCACTGACATTTAATTCATTTGATTCATAGTTTTTCTTCTCCCTGTCACATCAGCAAACTTTTTATTTTATATATCCATTTCATATGTGGTCTCTTTCTAGATCTTTTACAGTAATTTGGGATGCACATTTGAGACTTCAGTTACTTGGTCTATTATGTTCTTTTAGCAATATGCCTAACCCATGTCAACTTTAGTCTCTTAATTGTTTCAATGATATCACTGAGTCTTGTATTCTCTCATCCACATACTTCATTTTATATATTTTCTTATTACTTTCAACATATATCTCTTCACATTTACTGTGTGATCTGAAATATCTTATTATTCTTTTGTTAGGTTTTCAAGTCTCCTTATATAAGAATTGGTAAAACATATCTATTAAAAAACATTTTCAAATATACAATGTAGCATCACTAAGGTGTGAGCTACGTTAATAAAATAAAGAGAGTAGTTAAATATAAGTAGTTAATTTAACAAAATAATTTCTTTTAAAAGAAAAAAAAAGAGAGAAAGGAGTTATTACATTTTTTAAAAGAAGTTTTAAAATAAAGGGGAAAAAGAAATTAGACATATTAAATCAAGAAAGAATTACTTTTATTCCACAGATTTTAAAAAAGATAACAATTAAAATCTCTATTTTTTTCTTTAGAAAAAAAAAGTATTACTTGTAAAAAGAAAGGAAACGAGAAAATATTAAATTAAAACAATGATTTTGTATATTTTCTCTGAGTTCTAAGTATAATTTAAAAAAAAAAAAGATTTAATTAAGTTTGTTTTGTTAGTTTATTGAAATATATAGAACTATTGGAAAATAATTCAAGCATTAAGTAAAAATTTTAAATTGTTATTGAAAGAAACCTAATTAGGTTAAATCATTTATAGATTGACATTTTAATCAGATTAGGTAGTTTATGTGCTTTAATTTATAATGCTAATTTAAAAAATAAAATAAAGTGGTGACATAAATGCTTTAGCCAATGGTTAGGTTTACATACAAAAAGGTCATTAAATATATTATTCTATCTCTCTTTCTTTCCTTATTCATTTCCTTTACTCAGGCTTATAGTCAATCAAAAATATAATGGTGACCATTGTCTGATGAACTTCAAGTCTCATAAAAGCTACATTCTGCTTCAATGGCTATTGGTTCCATATGCATTGCCAAATTCCTGAGAGTGAGTTCATTAGTTCAGACATAACGAAACCCTTGTTAATTATTTAGAGAACATCCATAAAAAGCTGACATGTGACCAAATATAATCTGCTATTGCCAAGGAGTATATGCCCTGTGCTATATATCTGGTTTGCTGAAGATCCCTCAAATGGAATCATTCTCCTATTGGAGAATATATTGGATGTACACAAATAGCTTTGGAAAAAACTTGACCTAAATTATAGGTAGAGAGTGGAGCAAGTGGAATTTTTTTTTAAAAAAAAGGGAAGCTAAAACTACAGAAATAAACTTTAGAATGCCAATTTGACAAAATAAAGAAGAACCAAAAGAAGACCAAAAATTATGTCGAGATCAATAAAAAAAAGAACTTTCATTAAGGTATCACTAAAGTACATGGTAAGCATTTTAACTACTCACCTGTTTTTATATTGTGTATCATTATAATCTAAATTCAAATAGTTATTATAATTGAAAATTTTTTTGTATTATTTATTTTAATAAATAAATAAGTTAACTAAAACTATATTTAATGTTTATAGAGAGTTATAGTTAACTAAGGAATATTATTACTGTGTAATAAACATTTGTTTTATTATTTGATAGTTTGGCCTTATTCTATTTTCTCTTAATTTCTCACCATTCAAATTAGCAAACTTTTTACCATAAGGATGAATATACTGTTTACATAATATTTAAAAATGAATCAAGATATGATAGCCAATGAGACAGCATTTTTTTTTACTCAACAGAGCTAGTCATGTTTAGGTAATAATGGCATTAAAGGAAGTTCAAACTATTCTCATGAATACTCCTGGTGATCAGGATAGTGTCTTTATGTAAATGCATGTATTCATGAAATATCTCCCTTTAGTTAAATAAGAATAGGATGACCGTCTTGAAATGTGGCTGTAGTCTATGAGATTTATATAATTAATACCCAGTCTGACCATTAGTATAATTTTATAAATATTAAATCATATTTCCAATCTTGTCACATGTTAGATCAAATTTACTTATTGGGAATGGTTATATAATTTGTTTTGTTGGGATCAGTTACGATGGGCATATTTTCTTTTAATATTAAAATATATGAGTTTAGTTCTATGATTAATTTTATCCATTATATTTCCATTTGGATTAAAAATCTGACTAAGATATTTGAAGTTTGAGTTTTAGCATTTATTTTTAGTTCTATTTTTGTTTACTTTTAACTGATAGCTCTTGTAACATTTTCTGAAACTTGGAAGCATGATGTGCAAAAAATTACATCATCTTCAAAATCTAGATGATTTAAATAAGATCCATGTATTATCATTTCAATTAAGTTCTCATTTTAAATCACAAAATTCTTATAAAATTGCTATAAAAAGTTTTAAAAATTTAATACATTGTTATTTATATTAATCTTATTATCAAAAACTCCTCACTGACGAAAGCCACAAGCTAGAAACTAGTCTGGGGATATTGGATGAGTAGGCATATAATAGGGATTTTATGCACAAGCCTTCTGGCATCCATTACTCCGACTTGCATTGAGGGGTGCTACTGCATGGAGAGTTTTGCCTTATTTTAATCTTATTACCACTACATAATCTAATCACTACTACTGCATTTTGATAAATCTTCATTTGCTACTTTTAAAATGTCAATAATAATTTCTTCAGTTCTTTAAGATTTTTATTATTTTTAGAGGTTATTTTGTTTATGTAATCTTTATTATTATATATTTCTTTATAAAACTCTTCCACACATTTTGTAATGTTATAACTCTTTTTAATAATAGTCCTATTTTTTCTTTTGATTGCTGAAACAACATTCCTTCTAATATCAAATGTTTTTTTAATATACTTTTGAGAATTTTATTTCTTTTTATAGTATAGCAATCATTGCTAATTCACAGATATTTCTTTATATCATTATTACTTCTTTTTTATATCACTTTACATAATTCTAGATGTCCAATTCTTCTTAATAAATTATTTTTAAATATTTTCATATTCTTTATTTCTTTTATCTCAAAGTGGTGAAAATTATGTAGACCAAAGAATTCTTTTAATATTATTCTATAAGTTAAGAGCAGCCAATGGCAGTCTTTTTTAAATAAAAAATGTTAAAAAATTATTTAGGCAATGTTCAATATCAATTATATGATATAGCAATAATTTCTATGGAAAAGCCTACATTTAAAACAAATTATAAAGAAGCTATTTTCTACAACCAAAGATCAAAGAATGATTGAATATGCTATGATTTTTTGTTTTCATTTTTCTACATTTTTCTAGTTTTATAACATTTTATTTTATGTTTTTATATCATCATCATCATCATTTTCAACCAGTATTAATTCATTTCAGGATGAAGATCTCTCCAAGTTCAATCCATCTTCTCCAATCTGTAGCCTCTCTTCTCCACATCATACATTCATATTTCATTTATCCATCTCACATATAGTCACATTCTAGATCTTTTACAATCCTTTGGAATTCAGTTTAAGATTTGAATTGTTCGTCTATGATTATCTCTTCTAGCAATATGTCCAACCCAACTCCACTTCAATTTCTTCTTTCAATGATGTTAGTAACGTGTTTATATATATAGTAATTTTTTCTCTCCTTTTAATATCCATTGATTTTTTTTGTAGATCATTCTAATAAAAAGAAGGTAAATAAAACCTTTCCTTATGCACCCTTCATGATTTACATCACTCATCTGTGAGCTCAGTTTAAAAAACATAAGTGATCCACTTATGTTTACAGCTTATTGTTATATAAGTCAATAATTTGCTTACCAATAAAAAAAAAATCTTTTTTGAAATAGTTAGCTTATTGCAGGGCAAAAGTACAACAGTTACTCATAGAGTAATAATGAAGGAGAAGACAATAGTCCTTAGAGTCACCAATTATCAGATAGTGAGTATTTGAGCATTTCCATTTTGATATTTATTTGCAAACAGTATCTTGAAAAGAATTTCATTTAGTCTGGTTTAAATCCCTTAGTCATAAACTTGATAGGGATATGTCTTATCTCTGCATCATAGACTCCTCTAATTTTAAGAGAGACAGTTTTTAAAACTTTGAGATTCCTAAATTGATAGGTTCAACCCTGCATTGCTGAAATTATTTAAGAGATTATTATAAAAACAATCAGTCTATTGTTAAGATAATAGTTCCAGAAGTATGCAAGATTTTATATTGGGTTTCTGGTTTCTAAAATTAGAATCTTTGGGTTTTTTCTCTTTGAAGAATATATGGTTGAGGAAATATCATACATTAGATAAAATAAACACATTAAATTAATCTGTAAAGAAATGATCCTGATAATAAATATATATACATTCTATGTGAAAAGACATTATGCTTATATAAAATTATATATGGATATCGCATAGAAAAAGTAAAATTATATATACAGTATATTAAATTATTATAATTTGAATTACAAGTATCAAAATTTTTATATACATATATATAATCTGGAAATCAGTTTTCTGAATAATATTTATAGACATTCAATTGTTCAATTAAAATTTATTTTTTTGAAAAATAATTCATTAGAACAATTATATTAATCTTAACTCTTAATTGTTTTTTACTTACAAGTGCTGCTTCTTTATGCATATATTGAAAAGTTTACATCAATCAAAGTTTTGAATATATCATATACCTATATTCATATTCAAAATTTTTAAATATCTTTATTATTACCAGCATCTTCTATTTTATTATCATTATTAATTTTGAATACACACTATATGCATTTGGCTGTTTTCAATTATGCTTTTTAGATCTTTTTATTTTATAGTAAATGTGATATCCTAAAAAGGGTTACCCTAACATATAATCACTTGCTAAAAATCATTAGATCGGAAGTCGAATTCCGATAATGTGCTATTACTTTGAAATTTATAATATTTAAAGTAATAGTGCATTATGGGAGTTTGACTTCTATCTAATGATTTCAAGATTTTCAGCACTTTATAATAATAGATTTAATCATTTGCTAAGTAAAACTTCTATCTCAAATCCAGTTTGAAAGTGACTCATTACTGATTCCATGGTCTCTTGTAAGATCATTATTAATTTACTAAATTTGCACTCATCATTATTTGTTCACTAACACGTTTTTTTTGAAAAAGAAAAAAGATTTTGATCAGAATAGATATGCTTATAATTTAATTTTTTTTTTTTTTACACAGAAATCACTATCTGTGTAAATACAAGCCATACACCATTAGATTAATGAAATAGACAACTGTAATTTACAAAAATATTAAAGTAAAAATTAACTAAACAAACAAATTGCTAATTTTAAAAACAAAATTAGATTACTATACATTTCCATACTACATACTTGTAAATAAACAATAAAGGAAATTCATTCTGATAATAAGAATGTAGATTTTTATTCCCCTGTGTGCATCAAATTTATGCTTAACAATAAATAAAAAAAATCTTACAAACAAAACTTGTGTAGTATACTGTGTTAATAACTACTTTTTCTTATTGCATTGCCAAATGTAACCAGATAATACTAAATTGTCCATTCACTTGACTACTTTTACACAATGCTTTATTTACCACCCTTTTTTACAATTTTGAGTTGATGCTAGGAGATATAAAGTTCTGAAGAAGATTGCTGGGACAATCGAAACTGGAAACTAAAAAAGGGTGGTAAATAAAGTATTGTGTAATAGTAGTAAAGTAAATGGACAATTTTGTATTATATCGTATATTGTGTTAATGTGAGATTAAAAATTGCAATGCTGTCAGCCATCATGAAATAAATCTAAATTATGCTCATTATGCATACATACATAAATATAAGATGGTTCTTCTGATAGCTATATATTTTGCTATACATATTGCCCTAATAAAGTATCCATTATCTGTGAAAAATACAATGTCAGAATATAAAATAAAAGCAGAAGATATATTTTAATTCATCATCAATAATCTCATATCATTCACTTAAGTAATTGTTGAAACCATATTATTTAGATAATTTCATTTCTACTTATTTAAACCTCAGAAGATGACACATTAATTGAAAGAAGGCCAGACTCTGTTCTTTTATTGCCCATTACTCCTTCCCCCATTATAAATTTGTTCTTTTATTATTAATATGTGTATGAAATTAAAAACTTTTTAAGTAATCAATTTTTTTGTTTAGTTTTTCATACTTGATAAATATTTTTGATGCAACTTAGAAATATATTGTAGTGTTAAATGTTTTTGTCACATCTTCATATTACTTACCTAATACATAGATTTTCATAGCACATGTCTTTGTTGTTTGTCCATCAGTGCTCACTGCAGTAAAATTTATGTTGTTAGTTCCAGCAGGAAATATACCATTCAAAGCCCACTGTGGTTGAACATCTATCCAATCAACATTGGTTTCAGGTCGAGGTAAAGTAATATCATGAGCTCTACTCTGACCAGGTTTTAAGTCCACTGTAATATCTGCAGGACATTTAATGTAAATATCTGGAGAACCTATAAAAATAATTATACTAATTAGCTAATAATTTAATAGATATATGCCACATTGTAATCATTATATAAACTAGATATTCCCAAATATTTTAATCCAAAAAAGTCCTTGCATGAGGAAAAAATATATTTTTTATACTTCTATTACGAATATTTAGTAATGATACTAAAAAAAAATTTAGATCTAAATATTTGAATAAATATTAAAAGAAAAAGTACATTTTATATTTTATATGAAAATTCCAATTACAACAGTAAAATTTAAATTTGTATGTTATATATTTATTTATTATTAGCTTAATTAGATTTCTTTTGATCATCAAGTGTTTGAGTATTTGAAGTTATGGTTGTCACCTAACAAGTGGAAATCATTTTCTATATTTGGTTTATTTCTAAATTTAATCACATAGCTGCAAATATTAGTTTATTTCAAAATATACAGTGTACACTTCGTTTAAACATTTTTGTAATTTTTTTTTCTAAAATTGAACTTTCCAATACGTATATATACATAAATTATATTTCATGATGGAAATCTGCATCTTTACTTAGGGTAATTTTATTCACAGTTGCAAAACTTTCTAAGACTTTTTATTTTGCATTCATAATATCTATTTTATTTAGATACATGAAATGTATAAAGGTATCCATATTTATATCAAGCATTTATCTTTAATTTGCAAAAAAAGAAAAATGGCATTCTGATACAAAAAAACACATCTATTTTCCATAAAGGTTTCTTTATAAAGTTGAATAAGTATAAATATTATGAACGGCTCTGTGAATTTCAAATTTTCATGCGAACTTCTCATATCTTCAAACAGAAAATTGAATATATCTGAATTAAATAGCCTTCATTTATGAAATATAATGTTTTATTATCCAGTATTTATTTTATGTCATGTGGCATTTTTTTTACTGTTAATGCTTGATAATAAAAATGGCAGAACATTTTTGATATCCCAATTTCTTCTTATGTTTGTCATAATATTCTTAAAGTGGAGCTGTATCATAGTTTCCTTTGTATTTCATGTTCATTCATGAGTAAGTCAATGAATTGAAATATTTTTTCAATAATTGTGTGACTTAGCAAAGTTTTTAAAATTAGCATATCTTCTTTAATATCATGAATATAATGAACAAATACAAGTAATAGCTCACAACATTTGATCTGATGTTTCATTAGTCTGAGGTAAAAAAAATGTTGAATTTAATTCATTGGCTCATTTAAACAATATGCTGATATATCTTTGATACATATCATTATATGTTTATAGACAAGATAAAACAACCTATTATAAGACAATCTTCTCCAACATTTCTCTATATAAATATAATGAATATATATATTACTCATTTGGCTAGTCAAGTAATAATAGTTGATTTCAATGAAATTTTTTTAATACTCTGTCTAAAAATGGCTTGATATATCAAACAATGATTAGATCAATACATGGATTGTTTAAAATGCAACTACTTGCATACTTTCTTGGAAATTTTCAGCTACCTAAAAAAATTTTCAATTTCTACCTATGTTTGAACCTCAAAAAGTTGTAGGCATAACACACAACTATATCTTAAGACTTTTACCTTTTTATAATTGTGTTTATGGGTTATAATCTTATTATTCATAAACTTGAAATATAATAAATGGCTGAAGGAAAGTATTGGGAAGTGTATAAGGTGTTATATTAACATCTTACTCCTTTCACACACCACAGGAATACTACTTGGCTGCCAACTAAAGGCCTTGGTACAGTGACGGATAAGTTCTCCGATCATCTTATAACCTTGATTGCACATGTAGTAACATTTCTCTCCTACTGAAACTTTTCCAGTGGCACAGGATGCTGGTAAAACAGTTCCATTTTCAGGAGGAAGAAGTTGAGGGCAAGACTGACCTAAAAATTTTAAATAAAAGTAATAATTTAAGTATTAATTAAATTTATGGAAAAGAAACTCATCTGTAATTAGACAGCTAAACTTACGATTTTTTTTCTCAAAAATAATTTATAATCACAATTTTAAAATAACTTTTAAGAAATATATGACATGACCTTTTAACAACAAAATCAAAACATTTAATTTCTTTTAAAAAAAATTATACTTAAGCATAAAAAAAAATGCTATATACATAGGTATGAACTATGGAAACAATATTTTACAAAAATAAATAAATGATATATGAAATTAGAAATACAACCAATGAAAGGAAAAAATAAACAAACAATATAAAATATATATACTACATATATAATATTCAGATTATTCTCATTTTCCTTAGTTGTAATTGATTTGCTTAAACGTTTTGAATGTTAGCAAATTAAACTTTATTCCGTATGTTAATTTTGTTAACCGTAGCTGAGTGCGCTTTTGGCTGATGAAGCCAGATTCATAGTACTCATGGAATATTTAAATTTACTAATTTAAATAAATTAGCACATATATTTAATGGCTATAGCATACTTAGCCACCCCAAGAATGCTATGAATCTGGCTTCACCAGCTGAAAGCATGTTTAACAAAATTAACATACTAAATAAAGATTTTACTTAGCTAACATTCAAAATGTTTAAGCAAATGAAATACTATATACTTGTAAATATACAAAAAAAAATGTTATTTAATTTATGCTATATATATGTTAGATTAGAATTTATTGTGGATTTATTATGCTAAAAAAAATTAATGCTTGGGATCATTTCCATTTAAATAAACTACAACATACTTTAGCATGGATGTTATTAGGGAAACCATCAATCACCAATGATAGTTTTCAAAGCTAAATCATTTCTTTCACTCTATTGCCCATTAAAATTGTTTATCTTTTTATTGAGATTCTGACAAGATTTCCACTATATCTGAAAATACATTATATCATTTGCATACAACTCAAACATAATAAACAATGTACTGTTCATTAAAAATAACTACACTTCTAACAAACAAAAAACACAATACTTTTGTCTCCAATATTTAGATAGTCTTCATGTTTTCTTCAGTAATGCTAACATTGACTGTTTCCTCTTGAAAATATATTTGTGTATAAAATTATTTTTAATACTGTCAGTTTGACCAGATTTATTGAACAACTTTTTCTATAAGTTAAAAAAGTAAAATAGCTTTTAATTAGTCTATTGCAAGGCATAGACTTTTCTTTACCACTCCACTAAAAACACTGAAAGAAAATACAATACTCATCTGTCTATTTAAATGATGGGTAGTGAAAGTTTATGGATTCACTTTTTCTTTTATTCTCTAAGTTCAATCTGACATCACTTTATCTGGGATTACTAAATGAAATAAAATTTCTATGCCAGCTTGGCATTAGAAAATTTCCAAGTTTTATCTAGATCACATACAAATGCCAGATGATAGACATGGAAATATCTTGATATTTATTTATTGCCCAGTAATTGAAAGCTTCTCTGGATTGGATAATAACCAGCTATTTAAAAAAAATCAAAAATAAGTTTGGAT
Source organism: Epiperipatus broadwayi (assembly GCA_028023455.1). Classification (NCBI taxonomy): domain Eukaryota; kingdom Metazoa; phylum Onychophora; class Udeonychophora; order Euonychophora; family Peripatidae; genus Epiperipatus; species Epiperipatus broadwayi. The sequence continues at coordinate 751,314 of JAQFVV010000008.1, read as the reverse complement.
ACTAGATATCTAAAAAATTTCTTAATTTTTCTAAAGAATTATAAACTTCTTTGATTGCCCTTATTTCATATATCAATCTCTTTTTTTTTAATAAATTACAGTACATTGTTATAAATCTTTCCTATTTTAAATGCTTACATAAATATCTAAACCTCATTATAATAAACTTCAATATTGATATAAAAAAAAACCTCAGTTTTCCTTTATTTTCACGATGAAATGACAATCCTATATTTTTATATCTCAAAATTATTTAGAATATATTAACATTTAATTAATTACAAAATAATAAAATTTGTTTATCTTTCATTATATCAAATAGTTAGATGGAAACAGTCTAAATACTTATATCCTAGTCGTATTAAATTTATAATTCTTATAATAAAAATTATACATTAACACTAAAAAATTTCTTCCATTTTAAATAAATTAATTTAAGAATTATTAGAGCAAGAGAATATCTTATGCTTAACTCATTTTCCATATAAAATATTTTTAGGCTGGTTTTACAAATACAGGTGATCTTCTAGTTACATAAACTTAACAATATAAATTCCATATGTATGAAATCAAATCTGATGCACACTTGCATTAATATATATATAGCATATATTTAAAGAAAGCTTTAAATATTTTCCATTATATATATTTCTATATTGTCATTACAATATAATAAATGTAATTATAAAATCTATTATTTTTATAGTTACAATATTTATTTTTAATTATGTAAAAGGAAATTAACCTTCAAGCCTGCACTATTCATTTTTAGTAGATAAATCAGGGGTGCCCAACCCATAGCTCACGAGTCACATGTGGCTCACACAACCATTTAATGTGGCTCGCATTGCACTCTTCAAATTGATAAAATATTTTATATATCTTGACGCCACATGCACACACTAAAAAATAAACATTTTTACAATACAAATGATAATGGGAATGAAACAAATCAGATGATTCATAACAGTGTCCAATGAAAGAAGTGTATTTGAAATACACGAATTTCATTGGTTTCATTTTCCATTCTCGAATTGTGCAGTCAACACGCTACTTTACAGCGCTACCGTCAATTGTTTGCTATAGTTTGCATGAAACACAAGAGACACGACAGTGAACACAGAACAAATTTCGAAGTTGTTAGCGAAGTAAGTATTTCGTGTCTCACACTGGCATAAAAAATAGTCGCTTCTTCTAAATTTTGTAATTCTATCTTTTTTAGCTCCATAATCATGTCAATATATGAGCCGGAAAAAAAGAAAAAACGTACCTACAGTTACATTTTCAATGACGAGTGGGAAGAGAAATATTTTTTCATAAACTTTAAGAATAAATGTATTTGTTTAATATGCGGATCAACGGTTTCTGTTGGGAAAAAAAGCAACGTTGAACGACATTTTAAAACTCTTCATAATAAATATGATACTGATTATCCTTCAGACAGCAATCTAAGAAAATGTAAAGTGAAAGAACTGAAAAACACATTAGTTGCCCAACAATCAATGTTTACCAAGTCTGCAAATAAAACGAAGGTTGCAACAGTAGCATCATTTAAGATTGCACCTATACTTGCAATTCATAAAAAGCCCTTTGATGATGGCAACATAATAAAAGAAGCAATGCTTGCTGCATCGGAGATTTTATTTCAAGAAGCCAAAAATAAAAATGAAATTTTGTCAGCTTTTCAGGACATCCAATTATCCAGAAATTCTATCACTCGTAGAGTAGAAGCTATGTCTCAAAATGTCAAAGAACAAGTAAAAACTGATTTAAAAAAATGTGTTTTCTTAAGTTTACAATGCGATGAATCAACAGATATCTGCAATGTAGCTCAAGTAAATATTTTTATAAGGATGGTCTTTGATAATTGCTCAGTGAAAGAAGATCTATTATCAGTTTTGCCATTAAAAGGTAATACACGTGGAGTGGACATATATCAAGTTATAAAAAATCATTTAACTGAAATTAAATTTCCACTTCAAAAACTTGTGTCCATAACAACAGACGGAGCACCTGCCATGATTGGTTCTGGTGTTGGTTTCATCACATTTTGTAAGAATGATGCTGAATTTCCAAACTTTTTTACTTACCATTGCATCATACATTAACAGGCATTATGCACAAAAGTTTTACGTTATGAACATACAATGAAAATTGTTTTGAAAATTGTAAATTCCATTTGTGACAGACCACTTCAGAGTAGATTGTTCAAAATACTGACTGATGAACTTGATGCTGAGTATGGAACTTTGTTGTTACACTCGGAAGTTAGATGGCTTAGTAAGGGAAAAGTTCTACAACGCTTTTTAGATCTTCTTCCGGAAATAAAACAGTTTTTAGAATTCAGAAACGAAACTTATGAAGAACTTGATAATCATAGCTGGTTATCTGATTTAGCGTTTCTTACAGACATAACAACAAAAGTGAACAAACTGAATCTTGAACTTCAGGGTAAAGAAAAAACTATTATTGAATTAATTGGAAGTATCAACGCTTTTAAATCAAAACTAAATTTGTGGATATCCCAAATAGAGGAATGTAACTTTTGCCACTTTACAAATTTGGAAAATTACACAAAGAAATATAAGGACATTGACACAATGAGATATTCAGAAAATCTCGTCGAGCTTAAAAATAATTTCGAAATTAGATTTTCTGATTTTCGTAAAATTCAGCCCATTGCTTCATTCATTTCAAATCCATTTGTTGATACTAATATTTCTGAAATGTCGCAACAAATTGCAAACATGTTAAATAAAAATTCTACTGATCTGGAAATGGAAATAATCGATTTTCAATCTGATTTACAATTAAAAACAAGAATATTACAAACAGACTTTTGGGTACTTGTAGGTGAGAAAAAATATCCACTTTTAAAAGAAACTTTTCAAAGGCTAAACTCCTGCTTTGGATCAACTTACCTTTGTGAAAGTGGTTTCTCAACAATGAATTTGTTAAAATCAAAGTTCCGCTCCAGGATAACAAATGAACATCTGAATGACTGCATGAATTTAGCCATAACATCATATATACCAGAATACAATAAACTCGCAGGTGATATGCAGTGTCAGGTTTCACATTAAATAAAATAATTAAAATATACTTATGTATGTTACCACATTTTTAATAAATAAATGTAATAAAATGTATTTACATTTTTTTTCTTTTTAGTATATTACACCAGTTTTTTTTTTTTTAATTTGTGAATTATGTTTATAAATGTAATATGAAAAATGCAATATATAATTGTGGCTCCCCAAATTTTTTTAAATTCTCAACTGGCTCCCGTCAAGTTAAAGGTTGGGCATCACTGAGATAAATCTAAGCATACTCACCTATCAGTAAGAGTTTTAAAAACACAAGTGAATCACTTGTTCTTAGAGATTATTTTTATATAAGCTAATCCTTACTGACCATGCTTACCCTAGGGTTTGATCCTATTCTGTACTTGATATTTTAATCGGTAACTGACTTTTACAAATTTTGTTAATATATCATACCTAGAATAGGATCAAGCCCTGAGTTAACACATGATCAGTAAGGGTTGGTTTATATAAAAATAATCTCTAAGCACAAGTGATTTACTTGTGTTTTTAAATTTTTATTGGCAGATGAGTGCATGTAGAGTTATACACTAAAAATAAAAAAGGCAGATTTAACGATTAATTTCATTCTATATAATTATATATATATACAGTACTAAATTATTAATATATAAATATTTATTTCTGTACATAAACACTGTGTAAAACAGTTTAAATATGTCATTTCATTTATAATTGAATAATAATTGAAATTAACATTTTAAATTATCTCATTTAACAAACCCTGAATATATAATGACATTAAGGTATTTAAACTTTTAATTCACTCTCTTGCAGCCATCTTTAGCATTATTTTGCTGCTTTTGCATTTATTTGGCAGTAAAAACTGGAACTAAAATAATATTTTATTAGTTTTAAAAAAATTCTTAAGATGTCAGTATTTTATAGAGAAATTCTTTACAATGAGCCAATTGCCAGCATACAATGTGGACAACTTCTAGATTCTAGTTTTCTTCACATGAGAATGCTTGCAATGGCTTGATACTCAAATTATAAGATTTTAAAAATAAAAGTATATATTTTCCACAGTTTGTTTACATATTCATGATTTTTTTTATTTATAAAATATCAATGTAATATTTATTTTTTTAGAAAAATAATGTGATTAATTCAGATTTTATTCAAAAATTTTAAAAGAAGAAAAATGAATAATATATTATCAGAATTTGTAATTGGATGAACAAGAATGCATTCATATGGACCATAGCAAATTTATTTCTGTCCTTATATAAAAAATTTATAAATAGTATTTTAACAAATTAAGTTAAAACAATGTTGATTTTTTAGTTTAATATTTTTATCATCAATGGAATAACCATCCAATAAGAACAAAGTTAATATTCTTTATAAATCTTACTACTTATTTCAGTTTAAAAAAAATTTCTGTATTTATAAAGTTGAAATAATATTTTTAAAAATAGTTTTTATTAATATATATTTTTAACAAATAATTGAAAATTTCTGAAAATATAATAAAAACATAAAGTGAATTTGACCGAATAAAAATGTATAAATGTAATCCAACCTGCCACTAGGGATTTAAAACATGCACACATAAACAATTAAAGGATTAATAGTACAAAAAAAGAGAGAAAATACATTTTATTAGCGAACTAATTTTATTTCTTTCAAACTAGCATTGTTTTCAAATTGAACAATTATTCAACATAAAAGTACCATATATATTGTAATGCTAGTGAGAGAGATATGTATAAAGCTCACATATATAGCATTACATGTTTCATAATTTAAAAAAAAAAAGATTAGTTAAGTAGATTTCAAAACAATTTCGTAAAATGAAAAGATTGCTTATATTTTGATTTTAAAATAGAAAGTTTTTAGTATTAAAAATAGGTAGGGGAAAAATCTAAAAATAAAAAGATTTAAAATTCTCTCCTTTTTATAAACAATAAAATGTCTAAAAAAAAATAAGCATAGGTGAAAAATAAGAATAACAGTTTGTGAAAGAAAAACTTTCAAAAATATAATTAGTTAAAAGATGACTAGCTGATCAGAATTGGAACTAATAAATGAATTAATTAAAAACTATAAACTATCCCATCAATATAAAATGATGAGATAGATTAATCTAAGATTAGATTAGATAAAAAAAATGTAAAATTTAATTAAAAACAGACTTTAAGTTATGATCTTAAATAAAAAATAGATTTAAGTGTGAAAAACATTAAAAACTGTGGAAAACAGTGAGAAAGGAAAAGTATAAAAATTTGGAGCTGTCTATTATTATTCAGTCAGGTTTGTGATATACAGTCGGGATTGCTATTAGTGTTATTGATATATAGTTTGCATTGCTATTAATCCAGAGTTTGGGTTCTTACTAAAGGAGACACACAGATATTTAGAAATTTTAGTGTAGTAGTAAACCAGTCATTACTGCTGCAGTCAACATTATTCCAGAAGTCGGATAAGCCATAGGAGTATCCGAAAGGGCTTCATGCCCCAAGCCCTCAGCCATCATCTATCCCACCTGAATCAATACTTGGAACCAATGCCAAGATTGTGAAGTGGAAGCTGCCACATACTTTCTCTCTATCCCATTGTTGGGCCAAAGAAATGAAGACAAGCCCTGGAACCATCGGTAGAGATCAAAAAGCCAACTGGTTGGAAAATTTACACAAATGAAAACCTTGGTAAGGACACTTTTAAATAATGGTCTATAAACACTTTATATTTATTTTAAATGAACCTTAATTAACGAAGGACTATCGTAATTTAGCCTGAGTATTTACTTATATATATATATTTGTTTTGTAAATTTCAATATTATATTTTATTATATAAAAATTTATTGTTATATTATATTAAGTATATGTGTGTGTTTGAATAAATATTAATGTTTGTTTAAATATTATTTGGTCTATTCTCTCTCTTTCTTGTCACTGCATCATTAGTAATTTAAGAATCTAGTTATTTTTATGTGTTAAGTTAAATGTGCTGGACTCTGGTTAAAAGTATGAACTAGCCATGGGATAATTCAAGTGCTGGATTGTGTACCTATCATCTGAAGCATGCTGCCCATATAACCTATGGTTGGATGGCACTTGAGGTTGATTCTCAAAACAAATAAAATGCTTTGGATGGCAGGGGTTTAAATCCAGCATTCGAGGTGAGCCATGAACTGAAAATGTGATTGTGTTATGCTTTGCATAGCCTGATCTGACTGTGAGTATCATTGATGGCCATGCTATCAATGGTATCCTCCTCTCTGCTTGAAGAGCCGTTCCATTCTCATAATATTGAAAAATATGAAAAGATTCCAAAATTATTATAAAAGGGATTTAAATTTTACCCAGATAAACAACCTCTTTTGATGGGACTTGGTTCAATATATATATATATCCTGTATCATCAATAATAAAATAAATATTAATAATTACAGAATATCCATAATTTCAAATACTGTATGCTTTTTTAATTTAAAATATTATATGTCCATTTTCTAAATTATTTTAAACTCTAATGTTCTATAACTATGGTCATTCAAAAAAGATATGCTCTAACACATCATAATAAGCGCTTTTTATTTTCACCTTATGCATATTTTTTTCCTAGTTCATCTATGTTATTTTTTGCTTAAGATAATAATAGAACACTTTTATTATCATAACTAAGTTTAATAATAATTAATGTTTTATAACAATTATATCAAATTTTTTTTTACTTGTTTAACAAATTTATAAGTATATTTTAACATTGTTTAATTCTAAATTTATCAATTTTTTCAACTATAATTTTTTATAAATTTTTATTTTGTCCGATCTTATTGATTCCTTAAATTTAATTTGATTAGTTTTTTTAATATAAAAAATGTATTATTCACTCACTATTTTCTTTTTTAAAAAATGAAACTGTTTTCAGTTAAATCGGATTAGTATAAACAATAAATAAATATTTTCATATAATCAATTACATAATAATTTGAATTTCATCATTATTTTCTTCATCAACCATTATCAACATTAAGTTTAATTCAGATTTTCTATTTGTAGCTTCTATACATCACTACATCAGTCTTTCTTAGTTTAATCATCCATTTCATTTATGGTCTTTTTCTAGCTCTCTTACAGTTATATATAGAACTTTAGCTGTCCATCTACTGTCATCTATTATAGCATATAATCAATTTAGCTTTATTTTAATCTTATAATTCATTCAATAATGTCAAGAACACTTCTTTCTACTTTATCTTCAATCTACCTTACTCAATATTAATATATACTTTTCCATATCTTTATACAGTTTTGCATTTTTTATATTTATTAATTTTTTATTGACTTTAGGAAACAATTCATATTAATATTACTATTTTTACTCAAATAAATGTCAATATGGTTAAATATATAACTGAATAAAATATAAAAATTACCTGAACAAGAAATTCCATCTTCTAATAATGAAAACCCTTCATTACAAGAACAGAAAAATCCACCATCATAGTTATTACAGATTTGACTGCATCCTCCCTTATTTATCAAGCATTCATTAGCATCTGTAAAAATATTATTCACAACTAAATCTTATTTTTACATGTAAATATTATATGTAACATATTGTTTAAATTTATTTTTGTAAGAGCTTTGTTACTTCAAATTCTATGCGGATTCCAAGTCTTCTTATCTTTTAAATAAGTTGGTTTACTTTTACTTATTTTGTTAATCTTATTGAAAAGCTAATTTTTATTTCTTGGTGATCATTGTATTACTTAATGATGTCACTATTTACACTAAGGATGCACCAGTTTTTAGAACTTAACAATAAAAATCATGGGATGAGTGGATAAAATCCATCAGAGACCATATTTTTCTTCCTCAATCATCTGTATTATCTCCAAAGATATTCCATTTTTTTGAAATGCATTCTTGGGATTTCTGTGAAATTTCAGTTCATGATAACTATTTATAATAAATAATGACTCACACTTTATGCACTATATTTGCACTTTATAAATGCTACAAATTCTAAACTAAATTAAATACTGTACTATATTTTTTTAAGTAATTTCATTTCTAATGGTCTGTATAGAAACACAAGCTCTATTCAAAATATTGATAGTTATCACCTTTAGCAAAATAACAAAGCTAATATTCATATATATATATAATTGCTATTGTACTTAAAACTGTTTTATTTTTGTCAGATTAAAAAAAATCTCATTTAATGGATTTTTTCATCTGGACATCTGCTGATAATGCATATATGTTAAAAATCCAGCACTAAACTGAAAAGTCGATCAAATGTTTGTTTTTCATTAATAAATGAAAAGCAGGGGATTTATTCAACCAACCAGCTTTCAAAATTATATATATCATTACAATCTAATGTGCACTTCTAAACTCCTTATTGACAATCTTTTCAGATAAATGTGTCAACTTTATTCATATTTTTTTATTTATTAGAATAAAGATTAGCAGAAACGTCCGTCCCCCGTCCCTCCAAGACGGGATCTGGAGCAATGTTTTCCTGCGGAGTAGGAGGTGTTTTACAAAAATTGTCGTCTTATTCGCAGATATGTAAATCAACTCCAGAACGATTCTCTCCATTAAAATTTTTATTTTGAATGAGAATTTGTTATATATATATATATAAAAAAAGCATTTAAGAAAATATAATATCATTTACTGCATTATATTTTGTTTACTTTAATACTGATAACATAAAATTGCACAAATTGATACTTATAATGTGTAAATAATTATTTATAAATTATAAATATGATTTTGTGCAATTTTATGGAATCAATATTTGAGACCAAATAAAATATATGTAATGCGAAATACATATATATATTATTTCCTTGAATGTTTTATTGAGAATTCATTATTGCCATATCTTTAATTTAATTCTAATTCAATGAATAAAATTGCTAACGTAGAAAATCATTCTTGACCTGTGTGATTTCACATTAACTTGATCAGAAAGTACATTAATAAAATATTTTAATATATAGGGTATATGAGAACAGACTTTCACATGACCCACCACTCTCCACTCGATCTCATAACACTGATACACCTGAACACATATATGTTGAAAAAATAAATAATCACCAATATATGTATTTCATGCTAACAATCATCAGTTGGTCCAGATTACCATCTCTACACATATATGATATAAGTGCTCAGATATATATTAAGATAGCCAATCTTTATACTTTAATGGACATGGGTGTGGCAAAAATCTCGGCCTCAGGGTGGCCTTTGAGCATTTCATCATCAGATTTTCAATTGGATGGATGGTTGAAGAGTTGGAGTGTGGAATAGATTGAAGCCTGTTCAGGTGTATCAGTGTTATGAGATAAAGTGGAGAGTGGTGGGTCATGTGAAAGTCTGTGCTCATATACCCTATATATTACATATATAGACACAGGTATATAATAAGCCTGTGTTTCAGTTACTTAAAATATTTTTAAGTATACGCGTTCTATGTAGCTGAAAAATCTAAGCCACCGCGGAATCAGTCCTTCTACAATGGGTTTACTTCGTACGCGATAATCTTTGTAGGTCAAATTAAAGAATTTTAGTAAAAAAAAAGAAGTTACTAATAAAACATCTTATTTTTCGATTTTCGCAGAAATAACCAGCTGCACGTGTTTGCGACGACAGGCTGACTTTTTAATACGGAATTCTGTTAACACGGGCAGCAGGTCTAATAAGTAATTACCATATAAATTTTAATTTAAATTAAGTTGAAGATCTCTTTTTATAAACTATGTAAATGCATACATATATTTTTAAAAATATATTTTACTTTCAATTAATAAAACTTCATTGTAGACAAAATTGAATTTTTTTTAACATATAGAAATGTTATTAAAAGTTAGGAAATACTCAGACTGAATATAAAAACATTAAAAAGAATTCAGCTTCTATAAGAGACAGAAATAAAACTAAAATTTTAAAACTTGAGTAATAGAGCAGTTATGAAAATAACTTGTACGAAGCATTATAAATTTAATTAATAAAATAAATTACTGTAAGAAATATATTGCTTATGAAGACAAAAGAATTACTTGCATAATATTGTAGTTAAAATATATTTAAATTTTACGAATTTTTCAAGCGCAAAAAATAATCTAGAAATGCTACTTACTACGTGAATGGCAGATAAATAATCATTACTTTCATCATTACAATTTAATTGTTTTTGTATATATAAAAAATACAGTAGTCAATCAACCAATCGCTTTTTAAATTTAGAAGAGATGTCTTATTTGGCAATGATTACCTTTGTGGTGTGAATCTCAACACATATACTGATATCAGTTTAAAAGAAATCAATTCCACCTAGTTTTATTGTATTGGATCTAGAAAAAAAAAGTTTGCCACCTTATAAGAAATCCACTTTCATGCCATAATTCTTGGTTGTTTGTGTAGTGTTTGTAAAAATGGCAGACATTTTTGTGCACTCCAGAAAAACTAGAATTTATTTGTAAGGCTGTTTTTAGATCACGCTCTGATAGCTGAGGAATTTAATTAGTGCATTGACATAATGGCGATCGACAATTCCTAGAAATATTTGCTAATTATAAATGTTTCTAGATAAGAGATGTTACCTTATTGGTCAGTGCATTGATTGATCATTGCAGTTGTCAGACAGCAATAGGAAGACTGGGTAACATCGAACAGTGTAATATAGACAGCAGTAGAGAGCAGTCACGCAGTAGCAAGTTGCAGACCATGCATTTGGAGAGCATCCGCTTGCAGACCATTCATTGGAGAGCAGTCGGTGCAGACCATTCGTGGGAGAGCATCCGTGGCTGAGCTTCGTTGCAGACCAATTCATTGGAGAGCTTCGTTGCAGACCAATTCGTTTGGAGAGCTTCTTGGCAGACCAATTCGTTGGAGAGCTTCATTGGGAAAGAACAGCATGGGAATTGTATAATGTTATTTGCTGACCGCACAGTATGACGTGCAGTTATAACCTTGGCACAGTCATAAGTGCGGATCTTACAGTTTGAAGAGCTTGTTGGGTATATGAATTATTGGTCAAATATCCAGAAAGTTGATCTTGATTTGAAACAAGTCATAGGTAATGAAACTATATCTTAAATTAGATAGGTCTGATCTAATTAACATTTTAAAATACATTTTCTGTGAAGCAATTTCACTTCTGATATCTGGTTGAGAAATTTATGAAAGAACAGAAAGCCACTTCAAAGAAATAGACTTATGTACTGGCAAAATTTTTCATAGATATTTAACTGAGTAGCCAGAAGTTCAGTATGCCACTTTTGTTCCAGAAAAGATATCATATTCCCAAATATATAGTACTAAGAGATCTTCAAAGTACTTACATCACAACCCCAATTTGTGTCAGTCTGCTTTTCAAAAAAATGATTTCTAAATATTATTTTATATCTAGTCTTAAGTAAATAAAAGTCAGATTAAAGTCTAACTTTGTTTCTAATTATCATGGAGTAGTATTTTGTTTCAATCTATTGTTGCAAAAAGTTATATTCAGATTATGAGATGTAAAGTTGAACATATTGTTGGATTGGGAATAAGCTTTCATTTTTAAAAAAGATTTCCAAACTTTTTATATTTTTATTAAGATACTTTACTATTTCTAAAACAAATTTTTCTTTATGAAGTTAAAGTAATATAGTCAAAGTAAATTAATTTTCTTTTCTGGAAGATCACTGACAATGTGAAAAACTGTTATGTAAATTTTTGTATTTACTATGATTACTATTTAGTGTCATTTTAATTTTTCTATTGAATAACACTTTGTCAGGTAAATTATTAGTTTTTCTGCATTAAAGGATTATAGAGCTGATTTTTCCCAAACAGAATCATAAGGAGCAATCAGGTCACTAAAGATAGCTCCAATTTTTCATTTATTAAAAAAAAATCTTTTCAATGTGTGTTGTGAAAAATAAAATTTGATTCACTGCAGCTATTTTCGTCATCTAAATTTAAACCGCATAAAAGTGTCTCAATTGTTGGCAAAATTGTTGTTAACATTATCCCTTCAAATATCTAGTAGGAACATATAAAATGTTATAGGATAATATTTTGGGGATAATTGTTCAAAATATCCAGCATATAAATTGTAGTTAGCTTCACTTAAATTACATCTCAAAACAATAATTTTCAATTATAAGAATGTTAATTCCAAAAGTGTTTAGATTTGATTTATATTGACTATAGGGAGGTCTCATATTAATAAGTCAATACACAATGTTGAAATATTTTTTGGCAAAATAAAACATAATTCAATGCTATCTCTGTTTCCCATCTGTCTGAATGAAATGTTCTTTCTTGCTTGGCATTAGAAAATAAATGCTTGTTTAAATATATTCATTCCAAAAGTTGACAAACTGTTTTTATTCTCATTTGCATATCCACTAAGGCTATTATGAAAATTAAAATGTATGAATATAGAAATTATAGAAAAATCTGGAAGAGAAATTTAGACAAGATTATACTAAGAGATTTGTAATTGCATACAGAAAAATTATCTATATGAATGGTGGTAGCAATATCATTTGAACTATTATTAATAAAAAATGATGGCTTTAGCAGACAATATGAAAAAAAGATAGCCATATTGAAGCAATGGATATGGAAGTCAGATCCATGCTTCACAGCCTTACATAAACCAACCAGTATTTCAAACCTGGTTTCTACTTGTATGAAAGTATTTAACAGAATTTTGCAATAAGCAGAAATATAAAGTGTTTTTGTTATCTGTTTATTGATCATTGAAATGAGGTATTCAGGTAGAAATAATTTAGTAAAGTAAATGTAATCAAAAGAAACTTGTCATAAAAATATTTTTTTATCATAGTTTATAAAATAGGCATGTATGTGTGGTAAATATATATGTCTAAATTAATGCAAGGTTCTGTTGAAACTAAAACTAACTTGAGAATATAATATTTTTATTTGTCTTATTCTTATGTTGAAAAATATTTTATGTGATTTATTTTAGATAAGCCTTCCAATATTCCTTAATAAATTAAATTTAAATTGGAGTTTCCTTCAGGGCAATTAAGTATGGCCTCTTTAATAATAATAAAAAAGAAGTTAAAGCAAAAATAGATTACAAAATCTTAAAGTTTGATTTTGATAAAAAGAAAATTGTTTTGAAACAAAGGAGAGTGGGGGCTTGTCAAGATGTGAATGATATGAAACACAATAGACAAGAGTGTTTGCTAAAAGGTATAAATAGTGGGGAGAACAAAAGGAAAGGGACATGTAAATCTTTTTTGGGACGAAAAGAATGAGGTGATATGGTTGAACTACTTCATTTTTTGGACGAGACCATGTATGGTGGCTAGTTCTATCAGCTTTGCCTGCCATCCAGGCCTCTATCCAGCCAAATGCTGAAGATTGTAGTGTGATAAAGTGAATTGAACTGTTGAAATGTCTGTCTGCAGTTGGTATTGGTATTTCACATAATAAGCATGCTACTTGTACAAATGAATTTAGGCATCATGGAAATTGTACCATTGCAAAGACCAAAATCCGGTGCCGGTAACATTTTAAAATAACTCCTCATGAACTTTTACTTCCCTATTTTCTTAAATTTTCATTTGTTTTTATTAGCATTTAACTCTTTGACTTAATATAATGTATTTATATAAATGTAACTGTATGTATTATGCCATTTATTGTTTAATCATTCTTTATAATTCCATGCTTTCCTTAGTTGTTCCTCATTTCTTAAATCAAATCAGTATTATATATTTCTCATTGTTCATGTGGTGTTGGTATTAATCTATAGGTATATTTTAAAAGTTATATATTATTGCTCATATAATATGTCTGTTTGATAGTTAGCCAGTTCGGTCTTCTTGATAAAGCTTAATCTATTCCTGTGTATGCTTGAAAGTTAAAAGTTTTATTTTCTTTAAAAAAGAGGGGGGGGGTAATTATAGATGTTTTAAGTTGGGCATACGGGACAAGTTAGTTATTAAAAGCATATGAAAAGATTTTATTCCATCTTGCTTTACCGGGAAGATTTCTTGCTTATTAAATGGGTTTCATTCAAACATATGGCTTACCGCACGTGGTGGGCTTGGGTTAAAATCTAACTGTGTGATGTCATTAGACATCAAATAACCAGCCATGTATTACTGCTGAGTCTGGATTTTGGGAAATCTTTTTAGTGTTGCCTTTATTTCATTTTATTCTCATATTAGCTTGGGGAAGTTTCTTTTATGTAATTGCTTTCCGCTGGGAGGTTGGCTGTAGTTGATTTGTTGTCGTGTGTGTTTATTGCTCATCTACTCTGCTAACCTACAGATTTGCTAGAAGAAAAAAAAATCTTTTATTTGCCCGGATTACCATGGTCATCCAGTTTAGATAAATGTTTCTCATTTTTCTCAGGATATGAATGATTTACGTAAATGTTTAGCTAGCTAAGCTAGGCTGGCTGGCATTTCTTTTTTTTTTTTCACCTGAAATTTGTCTTTATGCATATGTGCATAATTATTTCTATTTTGATCTTCTCATTTTCATGTTCAACATTATGCGAATTAAGGTTGGCTGGTTTATTTTATCTCCAGGCATTAATAATATTCTTATGCATCGAGCACTCACCAGCAATTATTTAGTCTTTCGCATTTGATGGCAAATCACATCTTTTAAATTTATATTAAAAGAGGGTTTGGAAAAAATATCAGTATTTTAAATTAAGCTTTATACTTGTTTGTGCACCACTATTTTTGGATTGATTTCCTGGGGGCCGCACTCAAAGAAATATTATTGTACAATTTTGTTAAGATAGTAATAAATTACTGTAAAGTTCATTCAAGCTTGCTCATGCAAAATATGCTGTCAATGGTTTAAATGTTAAAGTGGGCCGATGTGGCAAACCTAAATTTCATACTGCAAAAGTAGTATTTAGATCTTGAGATTATATTAAGTTTACTGAATGCTTTGATAATGTGTTATTTGTGGAATAGCGGAGAACAAAGCCTCCCTTTTATTAATATTTTTATTAAAGTATCTTTTTTTAATGTGAAAATAAACATTAGTCCTTTATTTATTATTTGTAAACATGATATTTTGATGTTAATCTATTTGATAACTTTCCGATGATCCAAGTATCGCATATAGTCTTTCACACATGACCTGAGTTATGTATCATTACTTGAGTTAGATTTAATGAAGTAGTTGTAGTCGATTGTTTCTCTCTGATGCTAGCAGGATGGGTGGAAAAATGTGGATCTATGCATATCTTGGACATGTTGTTGATTCATTGTTAGATTTGAAAGGTGGATGAAAAGGGAAGAGTACCTAGTATTCTTGATTTTAGATCTTGCATATGATCAGTCTTGAAGTACTTTCATCTACATTTCAAACCTGGTTGAATCAGCACAAACATTCGACCGACACAATATCATGTTTAAAATGCATTCCTACTAAGAATTAATATGATAAGTCTTCTAAAATGCAATTGCATCAATATCATATTGAAGAATTTGTAACGAATCTCCATTTTTGATTTTGGTATACTCTCAATATTAAATCAAAGTAATTTAATATTGTACTTCCTAGGCAAAGTTAATATTACATTATAGAAAGTATACTTAACCCACAAGGTATTTCTTGAGTACTAAGATTATATATGTAGTTGTTTTTAATTCAAGAGCTCAGGAATCTCACTTCTATAGGGTTGGGGCAACTATCAACATAAAACTGCCAAAGTAAATAATTTTATTGTGGGTTTTTATAATTTTCTATCTTTCACAAGGAATTCATAGAGATGTGCCTATGTGAAGACAACACATACTTCTTGTAGATAATGTTTGAAAATACAATTCATTCATTATTCATCAGTATTATTTCTCTATGATTTAAAGACTTTTGTTGAATGCTTTAATTCATTATAGTTCTGAGTATCAGTAAGCATATGTAGTTGATTTATAAATGTGATATGAGATATTGAACTTTACAATTAGTTTGAACTTGGCAGTGATATTATTTGTATAACCAAATGATTTTTAAGATCCCAACTAACTTTAGTTGATACAAACTATGGTTAATTACACTTTTCCCCAAAAATCCTCTGTAAAAGTGCTTCCTCTGCAAATCCCTTAGTTTTCTCAAAACATATCTTTGTGTCTAAAATACTAGTTTTAATTTCTATACATTTAGTGTATTGCAAGTAAAATACTTTTCTTCAGTATCAAAACTATCAACCTTTCACATACATGAACTTAGTCTACACGTGGTAAAATAGTAGCTAAATAATAACATTTATGAGCATCAAAATCTTTTAGAAATGATGTAACATTAATAAAGTCAGAGTTAAGCTTTATGAAGCTTAATGAAAATTTTATGAGATTCATTATAATTTAACATAAAATTTATCTTCTTAAGGTGACAAAGTATATTGTGATTTACTTTTGAATGGTTAATCTACTTTTAGAAGGCTAATAGGCTGTTTATACATTTATCAGCAGATAATGAAATCTGATGCCTTTTTTAAAGTATAGCAATAATACTCAATAATATTGTATTCTATATTGTTTTGAACAATGAAACTTTTTTGTCTATAAATTTTAAAAGGAATCAATATTCTTATGCTAATGTTCTAAAATCTTCAATCTTAGTAACCAGGAAATATAGTTTGCTACTAGGGCTTGCAAAAATCCAATAAAATTTCAAAACCCGGTTTTTGGTTTTTCATAAAGTGAAAAACAGGTTAATCAGTTTTTAGTCGTTTTTTTTATAATAAAGTATAAAAATAAATAGACTATTACTTTAAATATACAATAAAACCTATCTTAAATATACCTGAGCTATAAACCAAGGAAAATAAATAAAAATATACAACACAAAATTTAGCAATTAGAATTATTTTTTATTTAAGAATTATATAAAATAAAAAGAAAAATAACATAACTTTATTATTAATATTTCATTATGTGAAAAGAATAGAAAAGTAATATAAAATATAACTTATAAATCTTGTTTTTTAATAAAATAATATTTAAGGAAGACTAATGCGTCCAATGGGTCATATTTTATGGACGAACATAATTTGGTACAGAAATTACTGCTGATCGAAAAATCTCTTTTAATGCCTGTTGATGTGGGTTGAATCAATGCCAATGCATTTAATAAGTTTTCGACCATTACAGATTTTTTTTAGTAATGCCAAACATTTTCAACTCTTTTTGGAAGGATTGCCCTCATTGACACAATTCTCTGAACTCTGCAAGACTGTAAAAATTGAATGCTGCAATTGCTGTACTAAAGATACCTATCTGGATGCTATTGGTTCTCTTCCCCATCACCAAATAATTCTTTAAATGGTGGATCACTAAATGGATCACCAAATAATATTGCAACCAACATCATTGCCAAGGACAAAGCTGGTGCCTTAGGCGAATATGAAAATTCCATCAAGTCCTTTTGTGGAAAAGTTCCACTTTGTTCAAATTTATACAATGTTATTAATCCTTTATTTCACCTTGAAATTCTTATTTTCAAAAAATTATAATTTTTTTCCCCCAAAGCAGTACGGTCTTCAAACTATTACCAGTTTTTTTACTGTAAATTCTATCGTCTTTAATATTTCAATTAAATTTACTAAAATATTAAAGTCATTTTCATTGTATAAATCCTCATGCTCCATTTCTTCCAATGCAGTTTTAAGCAAACTTTAAGTTACATTAATCTCTCCATCACAGGTATAAGGGAGTTCCATTTGGTTCTACAGTCCAATATAAGTTTAGGTTTTTTATCCTCTTTCTTTTCAAATATTGTTTCTTACTGGCAATTTTTTGAAAAATCTGACAGTCTTTTGAAAGTTTTTCAGTATTTCATTAATGTTTGCATCTTCTAAACTGTATTCAATATTATCAATCCCACTATCTATATTTAAATTTTAATCACCAGCAAAAAAATTAAACTGAATTTCAGCTTCTTCATCATCATTTTCAGAATCTGAAATTTCATTGTCTACATTATTTTTGTTGTAAAAAGTGTCTATAACAGCCAAATGAATTGCATGCTTGATGCAAAATTGATTTTCAATTTCATTTAACTGTGTATATTTCTTCATAGTTCTCGCTCCATCTTGTGTTGATGCCAAAATATGATGAAATTTAATGCCATACTCTATCAATTTTTCTTCAATTAATGACTGATCCTGGTATGGCATGAACTGGTCTGTATGGCAACAAGGCCTAATTTAAAACTATCCTCCAGAGAATGCAATGTTACATTTAAATACCTTTTGCCATTACAACTAGTCCATTCATCTATTGTTATTGAGAAACGCATACCAGATTGAGTCATTTTTGCAAACTTATCTTTAAATTCTAATTTTTTCTCATTAGCAAAAATTTATGATTAATTTTTTAATTGTATTTTTGCTTCTAGGCATTTCATAGCTACGTTTTGTAATAAATTCTCAAATAGCGTTTGAATATGTCATAGCATGAATCAAAAACCTGTCATATGCTCGCATCTGGCCAATAACTCTCCCCAAGATTCTCTTTTGATAAAATTAAGCATATTTGAAGTTATTTTTGCCTTTTTATCTGGAGTTTCATCATTTTTCATAACATCGATATTATGTTTTGCTTGAAGATGATTTGCCAAATTTGATGTGTTCCTACCTTCACATTTTAAAACTGAAATGCACATAATGCATTTTGCCATATTTTCTGTTTCTTTTTGAAATATTTTCCATACTCCTGATTTTTTGCTGTTCATATTTAGCCTAAAATAAAATACAATTAATAGTTACTTGAAGCTATTGTTATAAGTATAAATTCTTTATTCAAATATAACTATAAATGTATTTTTGAAGTATTTAATTAAAATTCAATATATAGTATATTATATATGCAAAATATTTATTTAAGAAAATTTAATATTTTTGCAGTTGTTACAACATAAAATCTATACCACGATGTAAAAATAATATTGTTTTTTTCTGTCTTTTTAAATTTATTGACACTCAAATTCCACTTACTTCGCTATAATGTTTTATTTACTATTTAAACATTGCTCGTTTGTTCATACAATCTATACTTTTTCTTTGAATTTAAATAAATCACAATGTAAATACTTCATGAATAACAGTGTAAAAATAAAATTATTTATCACTTAACTCCCCCCCCCTCCCCCCCAAAAAAAAATTGATTTTCGGTTTTTCGGGAAAACCTGAGTTTTATGGTTAGGTAAATTTTAACAAAAAACTGGTTAATCGTTTTCGGTTTTAACCAGTTTGCAAACCCTATTTGCTATTGAGTGAGTTTTTCTAATGGATTTGCAAACTTATGATCATATGTGGACTCATAAATCCGCAGAAGTTTATATGGTAGAAATTTCAAAAGATGGATTAATTGACTAACTGCTCACATGATGAGTCATACTCCAATTGATCTTGGATTTTAGTAAGCATTTATTTTGTTCAGTGATTATTTTATTATGTAGCCCAGAACATTTAAACTTTTTCCTTTTGTTTTACCATAATTTTAAATAAAGGAAATAATCTGGAATAGAGATTTAAGTTTATAAAAAAGCGGGTTTTTTTACTTCTTAAAATTATAATTTGAGCACAGCAAGTAGTCGTTTATTTTTATCTCTTTTTATCTTCTCAATTTAAAAGCCTGTCTTATTTTATTTGAAAAATAACTATTTTTTACATTGTTGGTTTCTCTTGCAAACAATCCTTCCACCACCACCCCCTTTTTAAAATTTCATATCATACTTTTCTTTTTTTTTAACTACTTAGTCAGATAAGTTTTTCCTTTCATTATATATTTTCCTGACAAAATATTTTTTTCAGTTTAATGACTTATTCATTTTCACAGTGTGTTTATTCTTAATATATTTAAAATCCATTTTTTCATTTTAATATTTTCTTAACATGCTCTAGTTTCTTAGATAGATAGCTATTTATTTTTTCTTAGTCTTTAACTATGACTTTTTCATTTTCTTAACTTCTTTTTCTTTATTTCAAAATGTTTTAAGCCTTTCTATAGTCCCCCTTCCTGATTTTATTGAGGTTATTTCTTTCTGATTTTCTCACTATTAAATATAGCTTTTAAATATAGATTGGCTTCTGACTGATTTTTTTTTCTTTCAAAGAAATATTTATCTTTTATCATTCATTATTTATTTTTTGGGGGCTTCTAATTTTTTAATATTCTCAAAGCGTCATAATTTTAAGACTTTTTTTTTGTTTTTCCAAAATTTATTTTTATATTTGATAGATAAAAGCAACTGTATTTTTACATTTTGTGTTGCATTATATTGGAACTAAGAAGATAATAATTCAGCCTAGTTTCTCCATCCATTTTATTTTCTTTGTATATTCATTAACCTTTATAAGAATCTATAGTTCTTTTTTTTTTATTATCTAAGAAAGTGGATATTCTACTAATAGCAATATTTTTATTAATTTTTAGTTAAATGCAGTATATCTTATCTTCATTTGTTATATCTTTCTATGTTTATTTCATCGCTCCTCATTTCCTTTGATTTGCTTTCTTTTAGATTTGCACTTAGCAGTATATCTTCATTCTGCATGATTTAGTGTAGTGGTAAAGAGGCAAACTTGAGAGCTAAAGATTCATAGATCACAGTTCAAGAACTTTTAATGTTTAAATATCATATGACTTCATGAGTGGCAAATCAAATTCTAAATACAAATATAGATTCAATTGTTGAAATCCAGACAATACACATACTTTAACTTCAGTGTGTGCTTATAATATGCTAAATCTTATTTGTTAAGGCACAGTTTTTGTTTCACCTTGTAATATAGTCCAAACACAGCTACAAATATCAATAGAGAAATTACATATACTTTATCATTTGAAAACAAGTAATGGAATGCATATAAGCATACAATAATAACTACAAAAAATCATATTAGATAAACATTTGTTTTTCTTTCTTCTTTGTTTTTTCAATTTAAAAGATTATCTATTTGAGTAAAGTCTGAATTAAGAATGATCTAGTAAAGGCTACAAATACTGCCATCTCTTAACAATCTTCTGAAGAATACTAGAGACAGAACTCCATTTGAAAACACTCCTCAAATAGTTTATAAAATTTCAAGCTCATCTCCAGCTTGTAGAGTGGCATACTATGGAAAATCTTAAGCTAATAGATCTACAAGAGTCACTTCAGGACTCCTATCTTTATAAAAAGACAAAAAAAGACTGGAAACATAACTCAATTTTCCTGGATCACAAGCTTGCTTCAGGAAACGTGTTTTCCACTTCTAACATTAAGACCATCTACACTGAGAGGGATGATCATAAGAGAAAGTTCAAGGAGGCAAGAGTTATTGCAAGAGACCCAAATTCAATCAAATGGAAGGAGTCTTGCATCCCTTTGTCAAAAAAATGGAACATCTGACATTTATAATTTACATTTCTCACTGCAATAATTTAAATATTTTATAAACTATATATTCATCCTGCTCCTGGCATAGTTAGTTAATTAATTTTGCATTATAATTTTGATGAGATTTCGCCAAAAGTTAACTCAGGGTTATTAAGTTAGAATATATCTATATGATTATACCTTTTCATAGTGGCTTGACTCAGCTCAAGTTTTTTTGGAATAAATCTACATATATACATATTAAAAAGTTTATTTTTTAATTAATGTTAACTCTAAAAGTTTTTGTGTTGCTTATTATATGCTCAGATTACAGGTTTTAGAAAAGTGATACCTATAATTTAAAAAAACCCAGAAAAATTAATATTTAAAAAATTTCCTCTATTTTTCTAAATTCAGCTTATGCCGTAATTTTATTCACAGTGTTTATAAATGTTTAATGTATTTTACAATGGATATAGGTTTTGTTTTCTGAAGTTGAATTACATAGATTTGAATAGTTATGTTTTATATTTTAAATAAAATCTTTCACTGCTTCCTAATTTATCAAAATCAAATTTTATCATTTAAAGCAGTTAACAAGTTGAGGGATGAGCTTAATTCAAATTCATTTCCATCTACAAGAATTCTACAAGGAATCATCTATTAAATTTTAAATACAAAGTATCTTCTTAGATAAAACCCAGAATGATTTACTATTTTGTTATTTGTAACCTAACACAACTTAATTCTTTCAGATTATTGCAGCATAAAGGAAAATGGCCTCTTCTCTATACTTTGTCATCAATTATTTCAAGTTTAATTTATGGTAGTATAATTTAACCACTATCCCCAGGCTGGATTCTGGCTTTTGCCTCTATCAATAAAGACTCAGAATTCAAAGTGGGAAACAATGCAATTATGTATTGGACAATTTCTTTTAATTACTTTTCTACTACATAGACTCATTAGCACTACTAATTAATAAAGTTATATATATATATAAATTTACAAATTTTACCTGTTTAGTTTAGCCACAAAAATTTGATTTATTTTTTATTAATATTGTTTTTTATGCAAAATATCTTGCAGATGTTTTTTCTTTTCAAGTAATTAAAAATATATCTTTTAGATGATTTCAGATGTACTATTTTAATAATATTAAGGATGGCTGTAAAAAAGCTATGAGAATTTTTTATACAATATGGATGAAATTATGATCTTATATGTACATAATACAAGCTGATCTTATAAATACAATTTGCAATTAACAACATTCTAATGCATTAAAACATGTGGTTGTGGGTATGTTAAAGAAATACACATTAGTACATATTTAAGCCAATCAAGTCATTTAAATTAAAATGTATATAGTTTTCCAAATGCCTTACACTATTGATTTGTATTATTGTGTAGTACATAAATTTGTTTTATTGGAATATTTTGTACCAAAAATCTATTTACAACTATTATATTTTAATAAATACTGAACTATTATAAAGCATTACATTTCATATAAATATTATATAGGAGACTTGATCTAGTTGATGAAATCTGATTGAATAAGATGAATACTGAAAGCAGAGTCTCCCCTTATTCCAATATCTACAGACATAAATTTGAATGCAAGAAAATATATATTATTGTAAATCTGAAAAATGTATAAAACAAGAAATTTATCAGCAATTGTATAAAAATAATACTGTTGATTTATTAAATGTAAAGTTAAGATCAATAGTTAATAAGAAATGTAATAAATTCTAATATAATAAAAACATCCAGGCTATTTATTATGTATAGGTGCATAGTATATATATATGTGTGTGTGTGTGTGTGTGTGTGTATAATGGTAAAGTGCATTTTTATTTTATTAATTGAATATACAAAATCTGTTAAAATAACAAGCATATTTTTTACATCATGCCATATAAATTTAAATACATATGAATATAAGTTAACCAAAATTCTAAAGAAATAATGAAAAATATATTTTAAGGAAATTAATATTAGTTATATAAATCCATCCCAAAAAAAAATGTTACTAATGATTGATGTCTAATTAAGTGAAAAATTGAAACTAAATTTGTTAAAGTGTTTGCTTTTTTCCAAAATTAAGTCTCATAAATTTTCAAAACTGAGTCTCAAGAATAATGATTGAATTTATATCAAAAATGGGAAAAGATGTCATGATAATATCAACTATAACCAAAAAATCAACTCCTTTTGGAATTGATATTCATTATAAAAACTATATTTAGGACACAATGTTACAAATCACTGCAGAATTAATCTCCAGTAATCACCTAAACAATTCATAGAAGATTTATAAGCAAAGAGTTGAAGGCTGGGTTGGCATTTCAGAACCATAGGTTTCAGTTGTGGACACAGTAGTAGCGATATTGCAAGTATACAAATAATCAATGGCTGATCAAAAGTTTATCATATGGTCAGCTTAATCATTGCTTGAAGAAATCAAATAAATACTATGAAGTTTTCTCAAATCACGGTTTATATTTGATAATCATTCAAAGATACCTATTAACAAGACCAACTTTTTCCAAGTATGAAACATGGTAGTTGACCAATCATGATTTTAAAAGCCAATCTTCTTTATTCCATGAACGTTATATAAGATATAAATATTCTCCAATTGTCATTTCTCTGAATGGTATAGTTCTCCCTTCTCTTAGAAGTGGACTATTCCAGATTTCTTCTTATCTAATCGGATTAAGCATTGTTTGCCATGGGCCAATAGGCTAATGTACAGTGAAACATATAGCCAATGATTAGTACAGACCAATAAGCAGTGATGATCACTGAATCTGAACATTTTCAGTAAGTTCAGGAATCTGACTATAAATAGTCAGCCTTTTATGAGAATAGGGAGAGAATGTCTGTCTAACCTACAAAGACAGCACATGTTCTCCCAAGGAAGTTCTGCTAACCTGAACAGCAGTAAGCATTCCCACAATAGCAATATATTATTTGTCTATGCAGCTAGGCAAGTCCCACAGGGACCGGATGCTGCTAAGACTACTGTTGGCTTGAGGCAAACTATCTTGTACAGCCGGAAGAGTCACACTTTCCCTACCCATGAGGCAAGCTATCAAGTGTAGCTGGAAGTGGTAAGACCACAAATACAGAGCCCAGAGTTTATGTTAATCTATAACATTCAGTATTGTATATATTCTCATGTATTATATATATTTGTAGGTATTTGTATTATTTTTTTGTAAGTTGGGGCTGTGATCACACTGAAAGTATAAGATTTTTTTTACATGTAAGTATGTGATTAATATTTCTCTAGACAGTATTCAAGTGTAATACAATTTCAACTAAGAATATAAGCGTACCAATAGGATCCTAAACATTCTGTCATTTTGTTCAACTTGAATAGAATGGATTATACATATAGTGCTATAATGCATAATATAGGGTTATGTATTTATATTATATTCATAAATATTTATTTGAAAAACAACCAAATATGATATATTCCTACCTGTACATTTTTTTTTATTTTTGAGATCCGCTTGATATCCTGGATTACAAGAGCAGTGATGGCTTCCAGGTGTATTGACACAAATGTGCTGACAGTCTCCATTTTTCATCTCACATTCATTGATATCTTTGGAGGAAAAAAAGAGGGGTTTGTATTAAAAAAAGTTATGCCACTAATAATATTGATAATGTAAGTAAAATTAAAATCCTAATTTTTTTATATACTTACTTATTTTCATTTTTATATTTTTCAAATCAATGTATTAATTATATCTGTACAATATACTGACACTATTAAGACTATTTTCAATTCCGGAAATAAATAAAAAATTCAACTTTCAATTATAAGTATAGGTGAATATTTATCTAGTATTTTAATTTTAGCATTAATCATATATTATGTATTCAACTAATTATTGAATGAGATCTGAATACTCCATGTCTACTATTTTTTCATTTACATTTTATTTATTTTATTGAAGTTTTTAACACTTTTAAATATTTGGTGTTTCAATATTTTGCTGCTATATACTAACAAAATAATAATTATATAATAATATTTATGAAGTAATAATTTTAAAATGTTCATATTATAAGAATCCTTTACAAATTAGACTTTCTTATAGTATGTACAATCAAAGATTATTACATTGTACATAGTATTATATACCTCAATGCAACATATTTAACAGCTGTTGTTTATTAGAAGGTTTATTAAAATCAATAGAAATAATTGTAAAAGGATAGTAATACATTTCCACACTGTTTGGTAATTAATCAGAAATACAACTTATTGACTGATAATAACACATTAAATAATCTCGATTTTTTATAACAACTAAAAAACCAATCTACACTTCATTCATTTCAATTCAAATTATAATGATCTTTAAACATAAATTTGTAATATTACACAAGGCATTAAATTACTAAGGATTGTTATTTATTACCCTGCTTTTTCAAAAAATTAAATGTATATGTAGTTATCTTATAATTAAAATTATTAACATATATATTATCACAATTAGAAGCAAAATGATGCTAACTTGTAGTCCAAATTACAGAAAGTTTGACTTTTTTTCTGTTAATTGAAAATGCATGATAAAATAAAAGGATAGTCAATGGATTGGAAGTCAGGGTAATTCAAGTATTTAAATCCTAGATCCAGATACAATTCAGCAATCATACAGTGCTTATAAGATAGTTATAAAGGTGTGAGAAGGGTTGTACTAACAGAGAATAATGTAAGTCATTGTTGATAAAAATTTCTCTGTGATTATAAAAATATTTTAAATTTAAAATTTTCTGGCTACATTAATGCAAGCAATAATCTATGGCCACAAATATTAACATTAATATTTTATATCAATTATAGTATTTATATTCTTACTATAAAGAGGTTTATATATTTATACTTTTAAAACCCTAAACATGCAATTTTATGAGTAATTTTCATACTTTTATTTCTTTTAGATATTAATTGTAAATACCAAACTAAGCATTAGTACAAAAACTTCTAGATTGCATTTAATATCAGCATCAATAGCATTAATTCTCCAAAATTATTGCTATTCAAATCACAGATTTTGTCTTTTGAATAATGGTTTCATCTGTAATAAACACTGAATTGCCCACATCCATCTAAAAGAATCACCTTACTTTTTTATAGGTTTTGAATCCAAGCCAACTTTTTTGTGTGATTATACAAAACTATCACCGGATCAAAACTATATTTTGATGATCTAATCTGATTTTTCATTGATTAACCATGTTTGTAAAGATTTTTCTAGAATAGAATGGGTTACTTCTGTATAGGCAAATGTTAATATAAGCTGTATATACAAATAAGTGTCTTTGACCACTAAACATCACATGATCACCATCTTTTATGTTTTGCCTGTTTAAGTATATTTGATTTAAAACCTTACATTGATCATGCTTTGGAAAAGCTGATCCACTTGGTCATGTCAATATCCATTAATTTCTTGAAATACCTTCCAAGAACATTTCTCTTCATTTTGTTTATTAGATGTATATGTGCACTAGTTTTAGCTTTAAATCTTAAGTCTTCGCTGATGAAATAAAAAAACTAGAAACTACTTTAGAGTTGTAGATATTATTGTATATAATCTATAATGTTTTAATTAAAGCAAAAACAGTGTTAAAATATTAAAAACATATCATACAGATGTAGCAATGCTATTCTCATTATGAAAATTTTATTTTTACACTGCAAATTTTCTAATTGATCTCATGTTAATTAGCTAGTACTTTGCATACTTATTTATAAATATGAGCATAGTCTTATGTTGTCAGCTAGGTTAATTATCCTATAAAAAAATAAATCCTTTTTAAAAGCAAAAATCAATATTTATATTGTTTAAAAGAAATTTTCATGACTAATTCAATAATCTTTTTAATCCAAATTTAAGAGTTCATGCAAATTGTTAATCCATGATTTTTTTTCTAAAGAAATTGATATTTATTGCAATAATGTAACAATTTCATCATGTACTACTATATATAGATGATCATAAATCTTAAGATGTTTAAAACTGAATGGTATAACAAAAATAAATGTAGCTATTTGATGGATTTAGACAATTTGGTTATCTTCATTGATGTGGCCAATATCCAGAATAACCTTAATATCTGATACCCAGTGATTTTTAAACTTACAGTAATGGCTCTAAAGTAGAATACAGTTTTAAACAGCAATTGATAATTTAAAATATTGTTTTTGTTGGAAAGAGCTTATTTTTAACCACATTCTATGTTGTAGCATACATTTTAAATTTTAATAGCCTTATAGTGATAGCTATATTAAAAGCTTTGGTGAAATTAATAGAAGCTATAAGTAAAATAAAAAAATAAAATCATTAATTGTTTGGAAATCTATTGTAATGTTTAACCACCAGAAGTAACAGGATAATCATACAGAAAATGACAGCACAAAAACTGACAAACGTAACATTTAAGTTAATAAATGGAAAACGATAAATCTTAATATTAGATAAATAAATAAGAAAGTAAAACCCACCTTTACAAGGTAAATCTTTAGACAGATCACCTGAATAACCTTCCTTACAAAAACAATCAGCAACAGATATTTTACCTGTTCCATTTGTTTGGGAATTTAAGGGACAGTCGTGACAAAAGTTATCTACAGGGCTCATATAAGAGTTTTTCCGACAACCTGTAATAGTATAATTAAATAAATCATGTAAATTAATATTTAAATACTTTTAAGACAGGCTTTAACCTGAATCATATGGACCTTGAAATTTATAATAGTCAAACAATATCTTTAATTGTCGATAGAGGGACTTCTCAAACCACGACACAAGATTTATAAAGATAAGAGTGGCCGTCTTATCTTTAACCTAACTTTCCACTTATATAGGCCAATCTGAAGCATCTTGATTTGGGAGCGGAAGCTGTTATTCTCTCCACTATTTAAGTCCACTATTTTCTTTACAAATTAACATTCATGAAATCTTGCGATTTACAATGAGTTAATATTATGATCTTTATACTGGAAATATATAAACTATTGTAAAGTTGTAATTATTTATTAAATGCACAGGAAGTATATGTGAATATTTTTAAGACAGGCTTTAATGTGAATCATATGCACCTTGAAATTTATAATAGTCAAACAATATATTTAATTGCCAAGAGAGGGACCTCTCAAACCACAACACAAGATAGTGATTTTTATAAAGATAAGAGTGGCCATAATTTTTCACTTATATAGCCAATCTGAAGCATATTGACTTGGGAGTGCAAAGCTGTTATTCTCTCCACTATTTCATTTACAAATTACCATTTGTGAAATCTTGCAATTATATCGTAATATTAACTCGTAAATTGCAAGATTTCATGAATGTTAATTTGTAAAGAAAAAAGTTGACTTAAATAGTGAAAAGAATAACAGCTTCATGCTCCCAAATCAAGATGCTTCAGATTGGCCTATATAAATGGAAAGTTAGATTAAAGATAAGTCAGCGCTCTTATTTTTAAAAAAGTCGCTGTCTTGGGTTGTAGTTTGAGAGGTCCCTCTATTGTCAATTAAAGATATTGTTTGACTATTATAAATTTCAAAGGGCATATGATTCAGGTTAAAGCCTGTCTTAAAAGTATTTACATATACTTCATGTGAGCTTAATAAATAATTACAACTGTAAATTAATATTTTAACAATAGAATATATATAAATTCTCTGTGTATTTTTTATAAATAATTTTTACCTAGGATACAATAAAGCAAAACACTAATGACAAACAGGAATTGCAAGCCAAAATTACATTATCTAATAAATGTATATACTTGAAATTAAAAGTGAATATAGCTTTGATTTTATATCCAAATATTATAAAGATCGTAAAATAAACAATAATACTTTATATTTGTAAGACTGAAAGTATAACAACTTCCTAAATATTTTCATATCCTAATTAAAAATTATTTACAAAAAGTACACAGAGAATTCCTGTTATGTTTTTAATCCATAAACCTATGAAAAAACTATCTAAAAATATTTAGTAATACTTAAGAAGTTATTAAATTTTTGGTCTTACACATAAAACTTGAATACATATGTAAAAGCAGATTCACTTTTAACATTTCTAAGTATTTTAGATAAATATAACTATTAGATGATAAAGTTTCAGTTTGTAAAGTCTGTTTTTAATTGATACTTTGATTCATTATATTCTTGTTGAAAATTATTTAGCAATTAAATATATATGCACATAACCAATCAAATGTATCACATCCTACTCTAAAAGTTTTATAAATCTCAAGCAACAATCTTATGAAAAATATTCTAAAACATTCCTCACTATTTAAATATTTCATGTAACAAATCAACAGCCATTTATCAATTGAGCTGATCATTCAAATCTATTAGAATTTTCTATTTATATATTTTAATTAAGACTAATTTAATTTTGAAGTTTAAATATTTTTAGTAGTAAACATATATGAAGACATGTGAATGAAATATTTCGACTGTTGTTGCTTTGTGAATGTTTAGATGCTTCAAATATTCATCTCACAGGCCAAGCAAAAGTTTGTTACAGATGAGAAAGATTAGCTTGGGACATTTTTCACAAAATGATTGCATTAGATTTCTAAAAAGCTTTAAAAGATACTTATAGATATTTGTCAGGCACAATAGTCAAATCACATTATTTCCAACCATGATTGGTCTGTTGCAATATGAAGTTCTCATCAAATTTAATTTACTTTCATTGATCTCTAGCTTCTCTTATCCACAACTCACCACCAAACCTTTTTATTTCTTTCATTCATCTTGCATAAAGTCTGTCTAGATCTTTTACAATCTCTTAAAATCCAATTTAAGATTTCAATTATCCACCCATCTATTATCATCTCTTCTAACAATATATCCAGCCTAACTCTATTCAGTCTTTAAATTCTTTTAATCTTTCTTATTCATTTATTTTGTTTTAGATTTCTTTTCCCCTTACTTCTAACATACATTTCTCTATGCTTGAGTGGTATGAGGTTTTTGCATTGATCTTCAATTGAATATCCAAATCTCAGATCCATAAGTAAGAAGTGATAACATACATATATTAAAAACGTTCCTTTTCAAACACATAGGCAAATTTCCTTTAAATATTATTTCCACTAAAAGCACTCATTTCCAGTTTAATTCTATACTTAATTTCATCCATTATGCTACCAATTATATTCATAATCAGATAAAAGTATTTATAGTTGTTAATTTCTTCCAATTTTTGATTATTAATCCGTATTTTTTTCTAAGAAAGTTCATTGAATATTATCTTAATCTTTTTAACATTTATTTTTATTCATATTTTCTGCTTTTCCCCCCCATATGTCATAGCATCAGCGGGAGGCAAGCCTGCAACTCTGTTTACAACCAACTGCTTGTTTGCAAGGCGGCTGCACTGACTTCTTTATCCAATAATTTTTGCAATATTTATTGCAGTTCTGAAGCATTATTTTCAAAAAAACAATCATATTATTTGCAAAATTTAGATGATTTAAATAACCTCCATTTACTTTTATTCCCTTAGCTTGCCATTTTATTCCACAAAAAAATATTTCTTGTAATTTCTGGAGATATGGAATCACTCTATTGTACACTTTTTTCAAAGTTAATTTTCTTAATATCACCCATGTAATCTAATCCCTGCTATTGCATTTTGGTAAATATTTCTCAAAATATGACAATATCCTAGGTGTATACCTTGATGATTCAAAGCTTTAAGCACTATAGAAATGATTATAAAAATGCAAAGTATAATAGCAACTCATATTTATTGATGCTTTCTATAATTTCTCTCAAAAGTTAGACATGATCCATTATGTTAAAACGACTTTTAAATCTAGTTTTGATGAGAATTCAAAGTTCAATGTAAACAAGATGTAATTAACTTGATAAATATTTAAATAGAACTGATTCAAAACTGATGTCTGTAATTTATAATATCTTCTTTATCACATTTTTTTAAAATATCAATATTACTAATGCATTATCTTGTACATCTTTATTATTTAAACATTTGTATATAGCTTTGCCAACAATATTTCTATTTCTTCAGCAGAATCTTTTAAGATATAAATAATAATTCCCTTATTGGTTAGAACTTTTTCCTTCTTTATAGATTTACTTGCATGTCTCATCTCTTCAGTTTAAATAGTAGTCAATTTAAAAGATGTAATAATCATAGGGAGTCTTTGGTTTTCTCACTATATAATTGTTTATAGAACTCTTTTGCACATTTAAATGATATCATTTCTTTTTTAGTAATAGTTTTATCTTTTTCTCTTTTCCAATAACAAGTTATTGTGTTACACTTTTGAGACTTTTAGTCTCTTCTATAGCTTTCATTACCAATTCACAATTATATGTTCTTATACCATTATTAATTCCTTTTATACCATTTTACAAAGGTTTAGATATTCAATATTTCAGGATTATTTTTATATATTTTCATATTTCTTCTTTTCTTTATATATTGTCTTAAAATATTTACTACTAAATTGCTGCTTTTTTGTAATATTTATCTTTGTTGTAGTTTTTGATAGTGTATCAGTTAGCTTACTATTAATTTTGTTTAAATCTGAATCATAGTCCAATCTGTTAATATTTTAAACTGATTTTCAAGTTCTAATTAAAAAACTTCAATTATTTTTGAAGGTTAATAATATCAACTATGAATACTGATTTTTTAAAATAATTTTTGTCTCTCTAGTTTGATATTAACAAGCATTTTATATCTCACTAATTATATTCATGTCATGTGGTGAAATTATTAAGAATATTACAGTCTTTAAATACATAAATTATATTAGTCAAAATATAATCAAATTCTACTATATCTTCATTTGGTTGCTTCCATGTTCATTTCCATTTAGCATTTTTTTCAAAGAAAGAATTCATAATATACAATTTTTATTTTTCTGTAAAATCCACAAGTTTGTATTCTTTCTCATTTCTATCTCCACAGTCCCATTTACCCATAGCTTTTCTATTTTTCAATCATTGTCTATTTCTAATAATAAAGTTTTGCATGACAAGTTTAAAATTTTGGTCGGTCTGATCAAATGTATTTTCTACATCCACATAAATCCTCTAATTCTTAGTCACAAGAAATTAGTACAGAAATTTCAATTATCAATATTTGATATCTTCTATCAATTTTGCCCATTAATTTCTAGTTGGGACTTTACAGCCTCCTGAAA
The DNA here is from genome assembly GCA_028023455.1 of Epiperipatus broadwayi. Classification (NCBI taxonomy): domain Eukaryota; kingdom Metazoa; phylum Onychophora; class Udeonychophora; order Euonychophora; family Peripatidae; genus Epiperipatus; species Epiperipatus broadwayi. The sequence goes on along the minus strand of JAQFVV010000008.1, from coordinate 718,640 downwards.
TTGCCTATCATAATTGCAAACATCAATAAGAAAACAAAAAATAAATGTAGATATAGTCATACCAGTCTTCAAGAAAATTCAACTAATATTTCAATTAAAAACTATCCAGCACCTAAGAAAAAAGTCCATGATATTTTTTTGATCTTAAAGTCAGTAAACTTATCATGATGGTAATGCTTTTGTAAACAGCCCATATATGTTTATTTATCATATGAATAATTACATTGGAATAACAGCTACAATGATAAAAACATATGAATTGAACAATAGAAGTTTTTCCTGCTTGGTTTTAAAGCTTTAGAGAAGAATTATAAGAATCTCCTTCAGTTAACATGAAATTCCTATATGCAGCATTATCAATTATATATATATATATATATATATATATATATATATATATATATATATATATATATATATATATATATATATATATATATATATATATATATATATATGGCTGAAACATTTCTAATGTTAACAGAAGAAAAGGTCTTTTATATTTATTTTTGTTATTATTAAGTATTGCTGAGTTCATTAAAACAGGCAAACACACTCCATACAGTAATACCACTCAGTGCAAACCAGAGAAATCAATGGATTCCAGAAGGCTTGTGAATAAAATCTCTATCTAGTGCCTACTCATTCAATATCCCCAGGCTAGTTTCTAGCTTGTGGCTTTCATCAGTGAGGAGCCTTGGATCTGAGAGCACTACTGCATGGAGAGTTTTGCATGTTTTAATAACAGTTATGAGCAAGCATAAAAATGGTGATCATATGATATGTTCATTTTCAATGTGGAACATCAAATTAATATCACTCATAGGTATGCTAAGTTTGATGTGGTATGAATCTGATGGTCAACATTGAAAGTGCGTTCAGCAATACTTAATCATAACAAAATATAAAAAACCTTTTCATTTGCTAATGTTAAAAATATTTCAGTCACATTATTATAAACAACAAAAAGGATAACAATGGATGTGTGTGTATGTATATATATATAAGTATTACCTTCACAACGATTGTTTCTTTTAAGAATATACCCAAATTCACATTTACATTGGAAAGAACCTGGAGTATTGACACAAAGATGATGAACTCCATGGCAATCATGAGTTTGATTTGATGAACATTCATCAATATCTGTAAGAGAAATAAAATATTTGAATAAGATATTATATTAACAAAGGCAAAACTCTCCATACAGAGTTTTGCCTTTGTTAATAACAGATGTGCTAGCATAAGAAATGGTGATCATGTGAAGATATTATATTGTTAAAAGATAAACAATTTTTTTCTTTTTTTAATGTTTTTAGTTATTTTTCAATATTCCAATTGGTGAGCAATTTTTTTCAGAGATATAAATGTCTGAAAAATTCTATTAGGCAGTTGGAGAGAAATAAATAATATTTAAAATATAATATTGATCATCTTTTACCATTATAATATCAATGTATTAACAAAGTGTGAAAATACCACTAAATAATTTGTTTGAATATTCATTTATGCATAATGTTTATATATGATGAAATGCAATAAAATATTCAGATTCACAAAATGACCATTAATAAAATATATAGCATTTTTAAATATCTTGCAATACATAATAAGAATTATCTTGGAATAAGAATAGAATGGTGAATTACACTTCACAAATTTTTGAACCATATGCTAACCAGAACTTAATTAATTAATTATAGTTTATCATAAAAGTTTAAAACATCTCTGATCACTGACATATAAATAATAATTAAATCTGATTTCCAATATTTAGTTATAAGCATGATACTTCTAGAATTATTTGATTGACTTCAAAGCTCTCAAGAATATAACTTGATAATATCTCACATAAATTCAGATATATCAAAAAATGTGTTAAAGTATACCAAATATCCATAGTAACAGTATTTTTTTTCGTCATTACAGATGAACTTAAAATATTGCTAAAAATAAAGAAAGCAAAGTTTTAGAAACTAAAATTCACCATAAGATACAAATCCTGTTTGCAAGACAGGTTTCCAGGACAACTACTCTTGATTGCACACTTTGAAAAAAATCATTGTTTTCTTTACAATGGATTTCAGTCTTTTGTAGCATGAACAATATATAAAGTATTTTTTTTGTTTAAACTATGTATTATTTTATTTGAATTCCCAAAGTTTCGACAAAATAACATTCATCATTGTCAAAGTTAAGGTTGTAAAGAAGAACTGTTAGATCTTAAGTAATAATGAGACTGAGCATGAAGTAAAGAACAATCATTCTTTTATATCATCATCATCATCAACCATTATCAATCCACTGCAGGATGAAGGTCTCTCCAAGTTTAATCCATCTTCTCCGATCTTTAGCTTCTCTTCTCCACAACACCCCTGCACATTTTCTTATTTCATCCATCCATCTCACATGTGGTCTCTTTCTGGGTCTTTTACAATCTCTTGGAATCCAGTTTAAAATTTCAATTGTCCATCTATTATCATCTCTTCTAGCAATATGTCCAGCCCAACTCCATTTCAATCTTTTAATTTTTTCAATAAGGTCAGTAACACCAGTTTGTTGTCTTACCCATACATTGCGTTTTTGATCTCTTCTTGTTACTCCCAACATACATCTCTCCATACTCCTTTGAGTGGTCTGAAGTCTCTGTATTGCTCTTCTATTAAGTGTCCAAGTCTCAGATCCATAAGTAAGAACTGGTAAAACACATTTGTTAAAAACCATCCTTTTCAAACACATAGGCATATTTCCTTTTAGTATCAAGTTATTTCTACCAAAAGCACTCCAACCAAGTTTAATTCTATGATTAATTTCCTCCATTATGTTTCCATCTGTATTAATAATCTGACCAAGGTATTTGTAACTGTTAACTTCTTCTAATTCTTCATAATCAATCTTTATTTTCATATTTTGAGCAAATCGATTAAACATTACTTTAGTCTTTTTAACATTTATCTTTAGTCCTACTTTTCTACTTTCATCTGCTAACTCCTGCAACATTTCCTGCAGCTCTGAAGCATTATTTGCAAAAACAACTACATCATCTGCGAAATCTAAATGACTTAAATACTCTCCATTTACTTTCACTCCTTTAGTTTCCCATTTTAATCCACAAAATACTTCTTGCAGCACTGCTGTAAAGAGTTTTGGAGATATGGAGTCACCTTGTCTTACACCTTTCTCAATGTTGATTTTTCCAGTATCATTATGTAATCTAATTGTTGCTGTTGCATTTTTATAAATATTCTTTAAAATATGACAATATCCTGGATCTATACTCTTGATGATCCAATGCTTTAATCACTGAAGAAATGTGTATAGAATCGAATGCCTTTTCATAATCTACAAATCCAAAACATAATGACAACTCATATTCGTTTGTCCTTTCTATGACTTCTCTCAATACCTGGATATGATCTATTGTACTAAAACCATTTTTAAATCCAGCTTGTTCTCTTGGTTGGTGGAAATCCAAAGTTCTCTGCAGACAAGTTGTAATTATCTTGGTAAAAATTTTATATAAAACTGATAAAAGGCTGATAGGTCTGTAATTTCTAATATCTTCTTTATCACCTTTTTTAAATATTAATATTATTACTGCATTCTTCCAATCTTCAGGTACATCTTTATCATTTAGACATTTGGTATATAACTTTGCTAAAATTGTTTCTATTTCTTCACCTGCTTCTTTTAATATATCAATTATAATTCCATCATTTCCTGGAGCCTTTCCTTTCTTCATACACTTAATTGCATGTCTCACTTCTTCATTTAAAATTCTGGGCAATTCGGAAGATGTAATAGATATAGGAGGTACTTGTTCTTTATTACTATATAATTCTTGATAAAAATCTTCTACCAATTTCATGATGTCATCTCTCTTTTTAGTAATAATTCCATCTTTTTTTCTTATTGCAGATATAAATTTCCTACCAATACCAAAATGTTGTTTAACATTTTTGAGACTTTTATTTTCTTCTACAGCTTTCCTTGCTATTTCACAGTTATACTTTCTTATATCATTTTCAACTCTTTTCCGTACCATTTTACAAAATTCGAGATATTCAATTCTTTTTAATACATCATTTTTGTATATCTTCAAATTCCTTCTTTTCTTCATAAATTCTCTAGTCTCAGTAGAAATTTTATTAGTCAATTGCTGCTTTTTTCTACCAGCTATGTTTGTTGCAGTTTGTAAAAGTGTATCAGTTATTTTCATATTAATTTCATTCAAATCTGTATCATGTTCAAAATCTCCTAACACTTGAAACCTATTTGTAAGTTCTAATTTAAATTCATTAGAATGTTTCTGAAGATTAGGAATATCAACTGTAAATATTGTTTTTCTTAATAATTTTTGTCTCTCTAGTTTTACATTAACACGTAACTTACACCTTACTAATCGATGATCACTTCCTGTGTTAAATTTATTAAGAACATTACAATCTTGAAATATGTATTTTCTGTTAGTCAAAATATAATCCAATTCTGCTGTACCTTCATTTGGATGCTTCCATGTCCATTTCCTTTTAACATTTTTCTCAAAAAATGAATTCATAATATAAAGTTTTTCTTTTTCTGCAAACTCCACAAGTCTATGTCCTCTCTCATTTCTATTACCATAACCAAAATTACCTACAGCAATTTCATCTTTCATTTGTCTACCAATTCTAGCATTAAAGTCTCCCATAACAATTTTAAAATGTTGTTTACTCTGATCAAAAGCCTTTTGTACATCCATATAAAAATCTTCTACTACTTCATCACTATGAGAACTTGTTGGGGCATAAACCTGAATTATCTGCATTTGGTATTTGCTATTAAGTTGTATAACTAATCTTGCCACTCTGTCCGATACACCATCAATCTCCACAATATTGTTCTTCCACTTTTTATTTATAATGAATCCTACTCCACTTGTATTTCCAATATGTGTGCCTTTATAATAGAGTATATGTCCACTTTTTAAATCAATTGTTTCTTCTCCTTTTCTTCTAACTTCACAAAGTCCAATAATGTCCCATTTAATATAAGACAGTTCTTCTTCTAATTCTTGCAATCTTCCTTCACTTGAAAGTGATCTGCAGTTGTAAGTACCTAAATAAAAAGTCGTCATCAAATGGCAGCCTGGGTCCGCAATCAGGTGATTCTTAGCACCCTCCGCCTTCAGCCACCAACCGCTGCCTTGGTTGGTGACTTTACAGCCTCCTGGGAATAAGGGCCATGCTTTATTTTTGTCTGTCATAATTGTATATATGTATTGGAAAAATATTTATCATTTACACAAACATTCATTCTGCCTTATCAGGCACTGAGAAGAAAGACCACGGTGTTTCTTGATCTTAAACTCAGAGGTAAAAAGCCAATAAACTCACCACGCTGGCTAATGCATGTTGGTGAGCAGCCCATCCATGTTCGTATACTATATGAATAATCACATAGTAATAACAGCTGCAACGACAAGAACATATGGAGTGGACATTAGGAATTTTCCCTGCTCGGTTCCTTTAAGGCCTCCAAGAGGAATCAAAGGGTCTCCTTTCAGTTAATAGCAAACTCCTTTCTGCAGCCCATTCTTTTATATATATATAAATATAATATATATATATATATATATATATATATATATACATATATATATATATATATATATATGTTCACAATACATGGATTAACAAAATATTTATTCCCTTCAGTTTTACAATTAATTGATTAGAGATAAAATAAGTGTTTCCCATAAGTATGGCATACATTGTATTTCATTAAATTTATTTAAATAATTTGGTCTTTTTAATATTTCAATAGGTTTCTTCATGGTTCTCAAATAATACTTTTCAAAAGTATCTTAGCATTACCAAAATTAGATGTGTGATCAATTTCTAAAAAATTATGAAGTAAAAGCTGCTGGTATTTAGCTTTTGATAGAAGGCATTTTAATGCTCCTTAATTATGACATTAATTCATCTATTGAATTGACATACATAGCTTCTTGAGCACTCTGAACATGGAATTTCATAGACACCTTGGTATTTCAAAAGTACTTGGTCTTTAGATCTTTATAATTCTAGCAGATAAAGGTAATTTGTCTGTTGTATTTAATTCTTTAAATTATAATAATAAAACTTTAAATTTACTATATGATGGCACTTATGAAATAATTGTTAGAGATCCTCTGACATACTTACAAAAAAAGACAAAATTTATTGTCAAATATTCCATTATAAATAAGAATATAAAAATTAAAATTTCTCCAAGAGAAGGCTCATTATATCCTAAATTTTATGGTTTATCTAAAATTCATATACCATTGAGGCTTATTGTGTGTGCTATACATTCTCCCATACATTATTTGGCCTAATAATCAGCCCAATACTTATAACCACTGATCGATAACATTCCATCAAAAATTTAAAATTCAATTCATCTTCTATTATTAAAAATTTAAAGCTAGTTAAAAGTAATAAATTGGTCAGCTTTGATCCTTCTTCTTTGTTTACTAATAATCCTGTTGAAGAAGCTTTAATAATAATAATTTATCTGAATTTATTGTTCCATCAGCAAAACATTGCCTTGAAAATATATTTTTTTATCCATGATTTTCAAAAATATAAATAAATTGAAGGATTTTCTATGGGCTCTCCACTCTCCTCTGTAATTTCTGATCTCTTCATGAATAATTTTGAAAATGAAGTATTAAATGCAGCTACTAAAAAAAATTTATGTTTGACTCAGATATATAGATGATACATTTGTTATATGGCATCATGATATTTATACTTCAAATTCTTTTCTTGCTTTTATTAATGAATGACATTCTAATATTAAGTGTACTAAGGAAGTTGAAAATAACAAAACACTTTCTTTTCTAGATGTATTGTTAGAAAATCTAATGATACTTTAGCAATATCTGTTTACAGAAAATCTACCCATACAAACAAATATGTTAATTTTAATTCTCATTATCATCCTGGTCACCTATTTTCTATGGCAAAAAATCTTTTGATGAGAGCATGTAGTTTGTCTGATAAAGATCATCTTATTGAAGAAATAGAACTAAAAATATTCTACTTTTTAATGGTTACAATAAAAACATCATATATAAAGTATTACATAGCATTGATACTAAAAAGAAAAAAGATGATAAAATTGATAACTCAACAAGTTATAGAATGGTTTTTACCTTACATTAAAGAAATCACTCATAATATCAATAGAAGACTATCTAATTCCACTTTTTCTAATAGCAATAAAAAATGGTTATTTTTTTCATAAACCTAAAAACAGAACTTTTGAAATACCAAGGTGACTATGAAATTCCATATTCACAGTGCTCAAGAAGCTATGTAGGTCAACCCAATAGATAAATTAATATCAAAATTAAGAAGCATAGAAATGCTTACAATCAAAAGTTAAATACATCAGCTTTTATTTGGCAGTTTTTAGAAATTGGTCACACAACTGATTTGATAATGCTAAATTACTTTTAGAAAAGTATAATTTGAGAATCATGAGGGAGTCTATTGAAATATTAAAAGGACTGAGTGGTTTATATAAATATGATGAAGCCCAACATATTCCAGCCTTGTGGAGACTATTTATTTTATCTGTTTCTTTTAAAATCAACTTGAAATCAAGTAATTATAAAACTGAACAAAATAAACATTTTATTAATTCATGTATTCTGTATAATCAGCCATCAAATATATATAAGAATTATTGTTCTTTATCAATCTCATTATTTCTTAAGATCTAATAGTCCTACTTTAAGACCTTAATATTGACAATGAGGAATGTTGTTTTGTCAGAACATTGGGAATTCAAACAAAATATAACATGGTTTAAACCAAAACATATTTTATTTAAATCATATGACTGTAAAAACATTAAATATAATATATATTATAAATTAAATCATAATAATAAAGCACTGCTTTGTATTAACTAATAAATTGTTCAGCACCATATTTCTTATCTTCTGAAATTAATATCTAAAAAATTAATTTGTAAATTGATATAGAAATTGCAATTAACCATAAAGTGACATATCAGGACATTGTTTACTACTTTCCGTATGTGTCATCGTGGGCTTACAATATTTACTGTGCTGATATTTTTGTTTTGTTTATTAAATATATTACTTTTTTTTTTCTATTTTGAGGAGCTTCAGAAGAATCTATTATGTTTCATTAAATTTTTAAGTCTTTGTTTCCAAACATTAATTTATTATTTTTATTATATATAAAATTTTGTTGCTTGTTGGAGCTGTAATCAACATTTTTGATAGTAAAAACTGAATTTAGGCAGATTGTGACATATATTATCTTTGTACTTGCCACATAGGCAATCAGCCTAATAGTTGAATATTTTGAAAGGTTGTGCACTTTTTAATTACAGATAGACAAATGTAATTAGAGCTGAAGTCCACTAGTAAGAAATTCTAATTTTCTAATTATCTGAATAATAATTAATATATGTAAGACAATTGTTTAAATAATTATTACTAATCAGTTATTAAAGATAGATTGGGGAAACTTTATGATCATCATATATATAATAATGTTTATGAATTTATAAAAGATCTTGCTTGCAGAGTGTTCTAAATGCCAAACTTTAGGAGAAAAAAATAAAGCATTGGCATTTTAATTTGATTATATGATGACTTTCAAATTACAAATATGAAGCTAAACTGCTATTATTTTTTAAGTTGAATTAAATTTTTCAGGATATGATATTATTCAAATACTGAAGAGTCATCCATTTTTTTTACTTTTCAGATAACTTTTGTTTGTTTGTTATATTAACTTTGATTAATTAAGAAAAGTATAGCTTTGTTGAAAGATAAAGAATTTTCAATGAAAACATGAATTGTCATTATTTATCTGAAATGGTATATACTTACCTATCAGTAAGAACTTTTTCTGCAGTCAACCCTACTTTAAAACTAGCCTATTCACCTTCTTCAGTTAAACCAGAAGTCATTGTCAACCTTTTTTTTTTTTTACCTACCACCCATATTTGTATTCTTGTTAACAAGATAATTTTCCTATCGCCCACCAAACCTCTTAATTTATTGCTTATGGAAATAATTTCACAATACAAGGATTTATAATAGTATATTATATAACAATACAAAGTGAGTTACAAATTTAAATCGATTTGAAAAAATAAAATGTATTAAATTTATTTTGAACTTGAAAATATTAATTAATATTTAAGGCATACCCAATTCTCCAAAAAAATGTAAATGCTTGTTGCACATCTATGGTAATCTATGGCTTTTCTTTTAACATCTGGTACACACTCATTGCCCATCTGAAAGCTCTAAATACCCACTAATGGATGGTAGAGGGAGACTAAGCTGTATAAAGCAAATATTTTATGTTAATATTCAAATTAACATTGCTTAATATGTAATAGGTTTTTGTTTTAATTTTTATCGCATGGCTTACAAAATAGTAGTGAAATAATATTTAATATGTTAAAATAAAATTGCAAGGAAATCAAAGTATTGAATTAAAAACCAAAAGTTATCATAAAAATATTCTGACAATGAAAAAACTTCAAAGTGTAATAATTTTCATTCTCTTTTCATTACAATATATATATACTGTACACACAAATTATTCACTGTATATATTCTTAATACTATTAACTACATATATATATAATTAATAATGTAGTGTATATATATAGCTAATGATTTATGTGTGTGTGTGTATATATATATATAATGTCCAGCTACTGGCTCATACCTAATAACATGGGTGACCGATTAAAAAAGATATCCTTTTGATTAATAGTAGCTCGGACAGATTTGCTATTGTTTTATTCAGTCTGAAGATCTACTCTGTTTGTTTGCTGCATATCAATACATTTTGACTGTGGATTTAACTTCGTATGTTATATATACAAAGTTAAATCCACAGCCAAAGTATATTGATTTGCAGCAACCAATCACAGTGAATCTGCAGACTGAATATATATACGGTTAATACATTTACTAATTAATTTAGATCTAAGCAAAAAGTGTTTACAGTTTACTATTTTCAATGGTCACTATCTACATCATTTGACTGTGATTTCTCTAAAATAAAATAGAGCAGATATTTCCACATTCTTAAAAATATCTCAGCAATAACATCTGTTAAAAATTATGAATGTATAGGTGTGTGTGTTCACACACACAAGTTCACTTTTACGTTTTAAATACACAACATAAATCATTGGAAATAAAACCATATTAATGTACCATATAACTTTTAAAATTCTATTCACAGTTAGTTTATATTTATTGGTATATACTCCACATTTTATTTATAACTGCTATTACAAGATCTTACTGTTTTACAACAATAATATTTTAATCTAAATTCTATTTTAGTAGTATTTTATCAACCTCAGCTTTTAGCTATGTACTCTGAAATATCAATTTTAGATGTGTTCTCTGAAGTAAATAAGATGTTTAAAATGAAAGAAATTTAAAAAGTACCATGCTTTGACTTTATGAGCGATTACTACTTTCTAATTTGCAATATATAAAAACAGATTGTGAATATAAAAACAGATTGTGAATGATAGTCCATGGATATAATTTGAAACAGATTGTGTCACGTGTTAATTCGAAACTTTTATTTAATTAATAAACTGAAATATAGGCTATTAACAAAATATACTAATGTTATTTACCTACTGTGTAAGCTAGATGATTAATCAATTTAAGTTCACAAAAATATTTATGAACTGAAAGCTTATTATATACCTGTATCAATATATGTAATACATAGGGCATATGAGCACAGACTTTCACCCAACACACCATTCTGTCTCATATCACTGATACACCCGAACACATATATGTCAAAAAGATAAATAATCACCAATAAATGTATTTCATGCTAAACCAGCAATCATCAGTTGATCCAGATTATCATCTCTACATGTATATGCAATAAATGATGAGATATATTGAGCTCATATTTTAAGTCAGCTCATATATATATAAGCTTACATATTTATAATTTCATCATAGATATTTTCCGAAGTTAAATAGTTGTAAAAGAAAAATTAACAAATGATTTTAATTTAATGGGAAGGGTAAAATCTTAAACTTTTATTTTTGCTATAGATTTGAGCAAAAATTTTTAAAAAAAAAAAAGAAAAAAGATAAAATATAATTTATTGTCAAAAATGTTAAAAGTGTTTAATTAGAAGGGAGAAAACTCGAGAGATAAAAGGGTGGGGAAAAGAAAACAAAATTAGATTGTTGGTAGTAATTAGACTCTATTGTTGAAACTTTCACAAACTAAAGGTATTTGGTTAATAATTGCTGTTACGCTAATTAAAAAGAAAAAAAAAGATAAGAGAAAGGGAGATAAAATCGCTTTTAGAGTAAGTCAGTTGACTTGAGAGACCAGCAAGGACAATAAAGAAAAAAAAGAGAGAAAAGCTGTGCTCCGAATCAGAAATTATTATAGAAACTTATATTGCGGACTCTTTTCAAATGCATAGCGGCTAAAGTTATCAAAACCTTCCCCTTTGGGGAATTGGCCACCACTCCATCTGAATGAAGCTACCGAAAGAGTCAAGGAATGGAAAGGAATGTATATAGCTAGCCGGACAACCAAAGGAACATCCATGGACACACCAGAATTCTCATATACAAGGACAAAGGCACGACAAATGGAATGTGAATCTATGAAAGTCAGGCCACTTCGCTCTGATCGATCAGGGTAATTATAAACTTTTCAATTAATGGGAACTTTAGTTAAAGCGTAATAGAACTTTATTTTTGATTTATTTTTCGTTTATTATATTTGTTACGAATGTTTCAACAATAGAGGTGGGAAAATAAATTTATTTAATATTGTAAACTATTTATGTTAATTCTCGTTAAATATTTTTATGAAATATTGGTATGACTGTATGTTAAATTATTTAATATCTGTTCGACCTAGAGGGTAACAACAGGGTGGGGGTATAAAAGTGCGCTGCCAAGCAACAGAGAACCTTAGGGCGTTACTTGCTTGTTAGCAGAAAATAAGGGAAGTGTTGAAAGTATAAGAAAACGAAAGACACTTATACGTTCATTTTAAGTTTTTGCAAGTTATTTATTTACCAAATAAAGTGGGGTTTAAAAATAAACTTCAGGAAAGATTATATACTATCAGTCGCCTTTATATACACGCCTGCTAGAATCCGCAGTGTTAGTGTCGGCACGAGTAAATCCATGGTAGATATTTGGGAAGAATACTTAGAAAGTTAACAGTTTGAAAATCAGAAATTGTAAATCAGTTCTCTCTGGATCGGGCAGAAATATAATGTTATTAATAATAATAATAATAATAAAGGAAAGTTTTTTTGTATCCAACGTATATTTGAATTCTTTAATTATTTATAATAATTAGTTAGTGTCCTTAAGTGAAAACCCCTGTCAGATCATAAACAAAATTTGTAATCAGTGAATCGCCGTTCGAAAATAAATAAGACCAGGTTTACGTAAAGCTTCGTGGCCAGGTTCCAAGAGAGAAATCCTTGGTGGCGCCCTCGGCGGCGATTCTAATAATTAAGATTCAGTTATTAGGGGAAGGAAAAGAAGTGTAGTGTCACAATATATTAAGATAGCCAATCTTCATACTTGAATGGACAGGCTTCACTCCACCCACCAACTCTTCAATCGTCCATCCAATTGAAAACCTGATGATGGAATGCTCAAAGGCCACCCTGAGGCCAAGATTCTTGTCACACCCATGTCAGAATGGCCTTTGAGTGTTCCATCATCAGATTTGCAATTGGATGGACAGTTGAAGAGTTGGAGGGTGGAATGGAGTGAAGCCTGTCCATTCAAGTATGAAGATTGGCTATCTTAATATATATCTGATCACTTATTGCATATATGTGTAGAGATGATAATCTGGACCAACTGATGATTGCTGGTTTAGCATGAAATACATTTATTGGTGATTATTTATCTTTTCAACATATATGTGTTCGGGTGTATCAGTGATATGAGATAGAGTGGTGAGTTGCGTGAAAGTCTGTGCTCATATGTCTTATATATTAAAAATGTTTATTGTAGTTTTAAATTACAGTTTACTAAGCCTACAATAATTAAAACTGTTCAGGGGTCCCTAGATAACAAAAAAGGAGAAAAAGAATATACTAACCAAATATTGGCAGTTGGATGCTAACATTATTTACTGGGAATTTTTTTTTTATGAATTCAAATTTTTTATCAATTTTAGATTATTAAATTTTTATAATTTTGAATTTAAACTTTTTTTTTCTCATAAATATTACATACTTAAATTTTTTAAAGCTGAGTAAAGAAACTTAGCTATATACGTTTTTTTCAATGCCTGCATTTGAAATCCGAGAAAGATCTATTAATTATAAATAAAATTATTGACTTAAATTTAAGCATGAAAGCTGTAAGTAGCATAATTTACATATATAGAAAACACAGACCTCTATGTAAAAAAGGATTGTAAGTTTTGTTTTTTATTGGTGGCATTGTTTGTAATCTGCTAATTGCATAGTAATCTTTGATTTTTACAATTAATTTTTTCCTGCTCTATAATTGTTGGGATATATGTTGGCTGTAATCACTAAATTTCTCAATAAATTAATCATAATTAATCCAATATATGATCTACTGTTAAACTATTATTCCTCTTATACAATTTTTCCTCATTAAACTAAAACTTCTTTCAGTTTCTGTACTGCTAATACATTAGAGATAATTGTATTTTTAGTATTTGAATGACTTAAAAATAAAAAGTTTCTTCCGACTTTCAAGAATACTAGAAACTATCCAAATAAATTTTATATTCTAAAAGCTTATCATAACAGGTATAAAAACATAAATTTTTACAAACTTTCTAATTTTATTTACTGACCTTTGCAATTTGGAGAATTAAAAAAGGTATTGAATTTTACTTTTATTTGTTTAACTTATATTACCACAATGTCAACTCAGTCATGAAAGTGAAGTTTGAATATTACAAAATTGAGTATGACTTACTAGAGATAAATTTCTTCCATATAGCATTTAAATTATTGTTAATAACTCCTTCATGTTGATATCACATTGCCATTAGCAGTTGAATAATGACCACTTTTGAGCCATATTCAAACATTAGCAGATAATTTGCTATTGTAGTCATATGGAAAGAGAAATTAAGCCTTATTTTTAGCAAATTGAGAGTTACCTTTGTAAAGCCAGTAGAAACTGTAAAAATATGTAATTATGTGTACATTCACAATCAATTAATAAATTGTATGTTCATATTTTATATTTATAATTTTACAATTTTATTAGGAACCCTATATTAATCAATGCAAAACATTTTATGTAAAATTTTGGATGTGCTCTATATCACTAATTATGCTAATGAGAGGTAGAAACATAAATATATTTGCATTTTTTAAAAATAAAATATACACATATTATACAAAATACAAAGTTACTGATGTAGACAAATATGATTAAACTTTTTTTTTGTTGTTTTAAAAATATTTTTACTCTTAATATGTTGTAGTGTTTGAGCAAGTCATATGCAATAGAGATTAACTTAGTAATATTTTATTGACAATAAAAATATATTTTATATATAAACAGTTTTTATTTAATAATTTATTTTAACAGTCATTTTCTAATAAGTCCCTATTATAAACAGTTATTAAATAACTAATGATACTGAGTTCAATCAGAATAAAAAATAAGTATAAATTAGTCCTATTCAAGAAGTTTGTTTATAGACTGATCGCACAGTTATTCATAATTTTGTGATAACTTATCATGACTATCTTATGGCTATAAGATTCTCTATAATGAGTATTGAGTTACCATAGTCAATAAAAAAAAACAACAAATGTTCTGAAGTTGAATTTGCAAGTCTCAATACAAAATCTATAAAGTCCATATAATATTAACATCATCTATGTTCTTTATTACTTTTACATTGCTTTTTTACAACCCACTGTTGATAGTTTCTATTACCCCAGCGATCTTCTTCAGAACTTCTATTTATATTTCCAAATAGGTTGTAAAAAAGTATTGTAAAAAGTAATAGAAGTTATGAAGAAGATTGCTGGGCTAATCAAAACTGTTAACAGTAGGTTGTAAAAAAGCATTGTAAAAAGTAATAAAGAAAATAGATGATAGTCATATTATATAGTTTTTTTTCATTAGTAGAAAATATTATTGCCTATTTTTTTCTTTACTAATAGTAGGATTGATATATAGAATTGTTTCTCAATTCTTAATTGTATGTTATGTAGAATACTGAAAACAAGATGGCTGATCTTAGTTACAACATTTAATAATAATTGCAAATAAAGTAATTTTGGCTATGATTTCCAATTCACTTTGTGGTATAATGAATCCATTATGGTTTGTAATTAATTTTCAACATTGAAATGTTTAAATAAATTATGCTAAGGAGGAAATGGAAAATTATCAAGAATGATAATCAAACCTTATGATTTTACTGTAACACTATAGTAAACCCAAACCTGCATTTGTGCAGAGATCATTTTCATTCAATGGAAAAACTAAATCGAAATTTAAAAATTAATCTTACTATTTAAAATAAAATCAGCAAACCTTTACATATTTTCCCATCTTCTAACAATTCAAATCCTGTAGAGCAAGAACAATAGGCACCTCCTGGAGTATTGGTGCATTCTTGTGAACATGCAAAATTGCTATGTAAACATTCATTGATATCTGAAATTTAAAAAGAACATATTGAAAATTATAAATATATTATTTTATATTTTGAAATAAAGATTATATGGTCTATTAATTTTTTTGAACTGGAATGTATAAATATGGTAGCAAAGTGATTAATGTTAGCTGAATAAAATCTGAGATAATTAAAAAGGATTTGAACCCAGACATTCAAGCTCCCTTAAGTCATTCACTCTATCTAATATGACTAATATAGATAAGCACGTACATGTGAAAAAGATAAATGACTGCCAATATATGTATTATGTACTGAACCGGCACTCATATATATATATATATGTTAAAACGAAGATTTGCACGGGTTAAATATATAAAATACATATTTTGCAGGTTCATCCGTGTTAAAAACTTTTAATATTAATATATTGATGTCAGTATATTAATATTAAAAGTTTTTAACACGGATGAACCCGCAAAATATGTATTTTATATATATATTGGAGATCATTTATCTTGTATGTGCTCATCTATAACAGGTTATATTAAATAGAGTGAATAACTGGAGATTAAAAGTATGGGTTCAAATCCCCATTAATTACATCTGGCTTAAGTATATATACTATATTTGTATTTCAAATCTAGAATAATAAAATGTTGAATGATAAAATGCAATAACCAAACAATAAAACTAGTTTTACTTATAATATTATATAAAGTAGTTCTCTTTTGAAAAACTAGAAATCTTTTTTAGTGTCTTACTCTAAACTCTGAAAACATTTTTTGAAATCCTTAATTAGATGTAGCTGAGTTGGCTCTATTTTAATGTTACATAGAGTGAAAAGACGGTTTATGTTTTTAACTATGATTCTTTGAATTAAATCTGTCACTGAATTATATTCCCATCACTAAACTGTTTGACAAAAAATAGTCTAAACATATAAGAAAATGTAAGTAAAATGCAATCATTTATTCATGAGAGAGAAAAAGATTGGGCCAACATGAAAAAAAATATTAAAAAATATCCCTGGTTTATCTATTTCTCTAAGATGTTGTTGTTTATTATACTAATATGTTATTTAAATTTGTAGAAATATATTTTTAATAAAAAAAAACATGATTTTTTGTAGAATCGTTATGTTTATTTATATATTATATTTACTTATTTTTAAATAAGAAAGTATTTTAATTATGAAATTATATGCATAATAAAAATATAAGATTAAATGAAAGTTATTATTTTCTTAAGAAAATTTACTAATAACTTGTTATTAACATTTATAGTTAAATTAATGTCTTCAATCATCTATATTAGTATGAAACCAGTCATCTTACATTTTTTATGCTATTGATCATCTATCTGTATTAACTATGACAATGATAGTATATATTTGTGTAATATGTTTTCATCTTTTAATTGCATGAATATCAATTATGTATCCAATCTTTTCTTTTTCATTTCTTTGTTTTTTAGCTTTGCATTATTTTTTCTCTATCTTTTTTTAATATTATTGAATTAAGTCATAATTGTTTCCAAATTGCTACTACTGATTATAATTTAACTTTAAATTATAAAATACTTATACATTGTTCCAGATATTTTTTAAAGCAAAAAAAAAAACCTACCTAAAAATCCTAATATTAAAGAATGCAATTTTTTTTTATTTAATCTTAAATATTAGACAAATTCATAGCCCTGAATAATCCCTTACCTACATTCTGGTTCATGAAATTTGATTCTTGTATTCAAGATTTAAATGATTTTCTTAAAACAAAAATTCTACTCAAAAAGTTTAATTTTAATAAATAATGTTTATTAATAAAATCAGATAATACTAACTAATATTAAATATTAAATCACTAGAGCAGGGGTGGGCAATTGTTTTGGCTTGGGGCCACTTTGGGGAAGCGCGGTTAGTGAGGGCCGTGGCAGGGCCACTTTGTGGAAGTGAAGGTTAGCGGAGGACTACACTTTTTTTTTCATGACACAATAAACACCCTGCTTTATTCCCTGTATTACCAAAGAAATATTTGTTTGTCCATTCTTTATTAAACAATGACATTACCATCGATTTTATGTTTTTTTGGAGGGTTCATGGTTTCACTAAAGTTGAAAATACTGTTGCAAAGACAAAATTGAAATTAACTAAATCAACTAGAAAAGCACTGTGCATCATATCTACACTACGCATGTGTATTGATCTGGCCATCCTAGTGGAAAATATGAGACGAATCTTCAGTCGCCCATGGGAAGGAAATCTCAGTTCAAAGTAGATTTTTCTGACTCTTGGCGGGCTGTACAAAAACTCTTAGTGGGCCACATGTGGCCCCTGGGCCACTATTTGCCCAACCCTGTACTAGAACCTTCTAGAGAGATTTATTGTTTTGGATTTAAATTATAGACTTACCTTTCAAATATTACACACTATCATAAATCACTTAATATAACTCAGAATTAATATATACTAACTAATATTATATAGAGAACTCACAAAAAAACTCTTAACAAGCTTTGCAGAATATTCCCAACTCCAGACCAGTTTCTGCTACTGGCGTCGTCAGTGAGGTGCTACGATATTCAAACCTTTGCTGATGACACCAGTAGCAGAAACCGTTTTGGGGTTGGAGATATTCTGCAAAGCTTGTTAAGAGCTTATTTTGTGAACTCTATATATAATATTTGTAAATACAAGTTTATTAAATTAGGTCATGTGACATATGACTTGATTTTTTTGTAATAGTAACTAATAAAATAATGCTAATTAATTCAATTATTAAGAAGATAATTTAAGCAAGTTTCACTCTATTATCTTATAATCTTAAAACATTTTATTTCACTAAATTAATAAGAATTACTACAAATATAACAGTATTGTCAAATGTGAGCGACATCATATTAATTTGTAGCAAGGCATACATTTATAACATAATGATAATTGATTTATTCTTTTGATATATGTATATAAAATAAAATTGAGATAATATATGTAGTGTATTATAAGATGGCTTACTTCATTAAAAAGTAAATGATGCTAGAAAAATTGTTGGTATCATCACAATAATAAATATGCCTCTGAATAGTGTGAAAAAAAATTAAGGATTAGTTGTTATGAAGTATGTTCATATAATTGCTATGAAATGATATCAATTTGATAACACCTAATAATAATATATAATTATATTTTGATATTCTGCCATTCTAACTATTATAATATAAAAAGTAGTAATACAGAGTTTAAATATAAAATTTAGTAGCATTTATTGTATCAAGTGTACCTTCAACATTTTCATGTTTTAATCATGTTTTCAGCAGACTAACAATGAATATGATGTGAAAGCACTGAAAGTATACTTAGTACAATAAATTTTATCGATGTATTAACAAACTTTACTTCTCTCCCTTTTCATTTTTCATATAAATAAAGATACTATTTAAACTCTATTTTAATATTTTTTACATTCTAATAATAATATAAGTAAAAAAAAAGTATTTGTTTATTTATTACAAATGTAATTTATAGAGGTGTTGCAAATACATATGCAAATATTGTATATTTATCTACAAATTGAATGTCAACACAAATGTACCATTTTTTTTTTTTTTTTATATATTCATGTATATGTATGTTTTTGTTGTTGTTGAATAAAATAAAACTGGTTCACGGTTATAAATAGGATCGTAAATTACTTTAGTAATTAAGTTTAGTGCCAAAACAGACTTTACATTACTAGAAAATTAATTTTAAAAAATTAGAATAATAAAAATATTATGTTTATAAATTTTATTAATGTTAAATGGATGAATTTTATTTGCTACAATAAATATTTTTTGAACTATAGCCTAGAACTGTGGGGGTGGGGGCAACCTTTTTTAACGGCGGACCACATCAAATTTTCTGATATAAACGAGGCCTATAATTTTCTATGTTCAAGTTAAAAGAAGAAACATATACATTATAATTTTTTTATATTTATAGAATAAATATATCTTTATTTAAAGTTGACAAATAATCACAAAAACATGTATTAAAAATTATATTTTTAATACTTAAATAATAATAATTCTTATATAATAATAATATATTTCTAATTTTATAAACAAAATAAACGTAAATTCAATGCAAAATTATTTTGTTAACGCAAAGATTGCCATTGTTTATTTTTTGTTAAGGCATTAAGATCTAGCGAAATATTAGTTGGGGCAATTCTTAAAGTATGCTGCAAATTTTTGTAAATAATTTGAGATCTTGTTTTTTTTTTTGGGGGGGGGGGGGATGCTCACATTTATATGTGCTTCTGAATAAAGATATATATATATATTGCGTTATTAATTAAATTAGGAAATTCCTGAGCATCCATATTTTTATAAAAATTGCTACTTGAACATTCCAGGAACTTCATTTTTAAATTTAGTTTTTCTTTAAGTTCCAGGATTTCCATTTGGAAATTTTCAGGAATTTTATTTATGTCACTTACCATGGATGGAAAGAAAAATATTTCTAAATAAATTTCTTTTTCCACAAAATCAGTGAACCTTTCACTGAATTCATTTTCGAGCATAATTAAAATATCAATATATTTTTGTTTATTAAAATTATCTTTGAAAATTTCTTTAAATGCTGCAAAATTTATAAAATTGACTTTGAAATGGCTTTAGTTTATTTTGAAAGGCATCTACACTGCCAAGTATGTCAATAACTAATTGATTTTCTTCTTGCAATTTCTTATTCAGTTCATTAAGATGTTTCATTATGTCAACAAAAAGAATAAATCATTTATCCACTCTTCATTATAAAGTTTTTCCTTCAGCTTCCATGAATAGTTTCACCTCGTTTATTAATTCCAAAAATCTTTTTAGCATAGTCTCTTTGGAAAGCCATCAAACTTCACAACAATATGCCAATTCTGCATATTCAGCAACAACTTCCTTAAGAAGTTACTTGAATTCTTGGTGACCAAGAGCCAATTTTGACTTAATTTTTCATATTTACAATTTTGGAACACAAGGTTAGCTGGTGAAGAATGCTGTGAAAAATATATTGATTACTGAATTCATTTTCACTCATGTCATATTTAGAAACACAAAAATGCCCTTATTTTTTTTGACCATGGAAATTGGTCCCATCGGTCAATAATCTGAATAAATTGTGATAATTAAGGTTGTATTCTTACAAAACATCCTTGATTTTATTAAACAAGTCTTCTCTTGTCATTCTCTTGGGTTGTGCAAAATATAACATTTCTTCTGTTACAATGAAATTTTTGTCAATTTCTCTAATAAAAATTGATAGTTAAGCAGTATCCGTTTTATGAGTACCCTCATTGGATTTCAGTGAATATCAATCAAAATCAAAAATTTTTTGTGTCAATGACTTTTTTACATCGGTGGACAGTTCTTCAATTCTCCTTGTAAGGTTCTACATTATAAACTCATATTCTCAAAATTCTTTTTATATTTAGGATAAACTAATTCCACTGCAGCTAGTACCCAGTCTTTAATAAATTCTCCCTTTGAAAATGATTATGAATTTTGTGTTATTTTTGTTGCAATTATATAATTGGTTTTAATTATAAATTTATTTAAATGCACATTGATTACGTAAGTAATATTCATTAAGCTTGTGGTTTAAGACCTGTAGAGGCCCCTACTAGCGCATTTTTATACACATGTGCTTGAGGCTACAGCCTTAATGAATATAATTGGTTTTAATAGAAATTTGAGATACGTTTGTAATTTTATAAAAAAAAAAATTGCTGCTCAAATAACATTATCTTCAAATATTCTATTTTTGTACTTCTCTCTTCTCCAACATATTTTTCACAATTCAAATGTCTTGTTAAATAGTGTCTCTTAATGTTATGCTCTTTTTAACTGCAATATCATCCAAACAAATGAGACACTTTGATTTATTGTTCTGCTCAATTACAAATATGTGTTGGTCCACTTTTCATGGACTGCATAATTTTCTGTATCAACTTTTCTTTTTTTACTACATGAAGTCAGACTAATAAGGAAAAAACATTTTTTTAAAAAAGCATTTATTTTAAAAAAAATTGGAAAAAAACCTTCAATGTTAATGATTTGAACTTCCCCAACCATACATTGAAGTGTTTTGGTTGCTCTTAGGATGAGCATTCCATAAATAATAACCATAAAGAAATATGAAATAAAATTATTGCATTTTACTGAGATTTTTCCAACTATCCTGTGATATTTACAATATAATTTATGTTCATATTGATTAATATGACTAGAAAAAGAAGTGATGAGTGATAGACATGCCTGCATGATGTCTTTGTAATGATGAAGGAGTTACAAAGTTAGTCAAGGAAATGTGAGACATTTTATAACATAAATGGAACCATAAAAATAACAGTAGTCAAATCACAGTCAACATAAAATTTTAACACAAGTTTATATAGTTTTAAAGATCATTTTATTATACAATCTTGAATTTTGAGAACATTCATGGGCTGAAGTGATTTTGGAAAGCTAGAATCAGCCCACAAACCAAAGGTTGCCTCCCAAGGTCTAAAATATAACTTCAAGAATTTATTTTATCTTTAATTTCACTGATATCGGTGCATTAAGATACAGGAAAAACAATTAAGTATGCATCATTTTTCACTTAAATGTATTAAAAATTTGATTTGTATTAACATGCATATGATATGTAATCTTGTAGAAAAATTAATATTTATCATAATAAATGAAAATCATATAATTGTGCTCTTAGTTATGGATCTGAGACTTGATCAGAAGAGCAATACAGAGACTTCAGACCATTCACTGAAATATAAAGAGATGTGATGTTAGGTGTAACAAGAAGAGATTGAAATTAAATACATGGTTGTGATAACAAATAAGTATTACTGACATCATTGAAATAATTAAGACTGCAGTAGAACTGGACTGAACATATTTCTAGTAAAAATGGTAATAGATGAATATTGAAGTCTTATTAATTTTCAAGAAATTATGAAAAACCTAGAGAGAGATCACATATGAAATAGATGGTTGTAATAAGGAAGTTTGTTGGTATGATGTGCAAAGACAGGGTAGAAATTGGAAAAACTGATTTAAACTTGGAGAAATCATCCTACTATGAATTGATAATGGATGAAAATGATGATGACAATGACTGTATATAAGTAGCTGCAAAATCTAAAAAAATTCATTACTAAGAAGAATCATCACTGTTATTAATATATAATATCTTGACTTTTCAACTTTTTCCATAAATGTGTGCTTTATTCACATTTGTATCTTCGGTGAAGCAACTTGAATTTATTTTTATTCTGTATAAATTTTTAAGCACTTGAATTTTAAACATTACCTTATAAATTATATTACCCAGGAAAAATTAAAGATAATACTAGTACTGATTCATATACTGTAGTAGAAAAAATATTGATAAACATTAAATATAATCAAAATACATTTTTAGCGAATAGCAGTTCTCAAAGGTAAACATAGTATTCAAAACAAAAAATGAAAAGAGTATTAGGAAAGTGGTAGGCTTACAAAGAATAATATTTTAGCTAAGTTTAGTAAAAAAAAACAATACAGAGCAAAAGCATCTTCTACAACAACATTTAAAGATGCAGAGACAAAAAAAACACATTACTGATTATCAGCTGATAACCGTCTGCATTGGTTTTTATTTTTGTTTAATTTCCTAGCTAAGAATATCTACATATACTTTTACTAACAATAATTGATGATTATCTGAGTTCTAAAGCTAGTTAGAATCTTGCCCAGATTCAAACCCACATTATGAAGCATGATAGGCAGATGCTCTTTCATTGAAACATAAATTTCTTATTTAAATTCTGTAATACATACATAATTTTATTATTAATTTTTGTACATTTATATAGAGATTAATGATAATTAAAGTATTGAAAAGTTAGAGATTGATTCTGAAAGAATACAAAGATGTGCAGATAACAAATATAATATGTTACCATGCACATAGTTTGACTTACAAATTGAATTACATTATGGATATTCCTTTGTGAATTGCAAATAATTATGATGAGCAGATGTATATTAAATGTTTAATTTAAAATAATAACTATATCATACTAAATTTTTAATAAATTGCAAATTGGTAGATGGTTTAATATATATATATTGAAACAGATATACTGTTCCACGCATATATATTCAAAAGATCCCCCCCCCATTTAAAAAAGACTAGCATGATTTGATCAAATTAAAAAAGAAGCAAAGCAAAAAGTTTATAGTTAAAAGAAAATCATTATTAATTTTATAGTTTTAAATTACAATATAATTTAAATATATCACTCGTATTTATTTAAAGCTGGCATTTATTAAAAAGATTAAATTTTTAATTTTTGGAACGATGTTTTCGAATAAAGTATTATAATAGCTTGAGGCAGTCTTAATAAATTGGAAAACATGAACTAATGCTTATAATCTGTTATCTATCCTGCTAAAAGTGAATTGTCCAATCCTTAAGAAGATAGCAAATCAGGTACAGTGGGATAAGCTGCTTAATCAATCCAAGACTGAGTATAGATATAGTCGAGTTGCAAGTTCAGAGCAGATTTTTTTAAGAAACTTTTCAGAGAGATTTCTAAAGGAGATTCTAAGAGTTATTTTTCAAGTAGATGTTAAAGAAGATTTTTGAAAAAGGATTTTAATTTTAAAAAATATATTAAGAGCAGTGAAAGAACCACTGTTAATGATGGAAAAAGAAAACTTTATTAAGGAAAACTTAATGATGAGAGCCTAAACAGTCACAGCCTTTTCTCTTCATTCCAAAAGCTATGACTTTCCAAGATTTGCCTGGGTAGATAGACATCATGGAAAGCCAATAATGCCATCCAGCTAAAATAAAACGACCTCTTTTTGATGGAACAGATTGAATATAAACAATAAAAAAAAGAACAAAGATAACAATTTTATAAAATATGTAATATTTATATGTGTTTATAAAAGACAAACAAAACGTCTTTCTTAGAAAAGAAACTAAAATTATAAATAAAAGTAGCTATATGAAAATACGTTTATTATAAATAAACTAAAATTATAAATAAATATAGCTACATGAAAATACGTTTATTATTGATAAATTATAAATGAAACTGCCGGTGAATTTATGTATAAAAATATACGTCTGCAGCAGACCAAGTCAATATTTATGCTAGAAGAATTATATGTAAATCATAAATGCTTAACTGCAGATTAATAAGATGTAAATAAAATAATAAAATTTATATGTATGAATATACATCCATATTTCAAATTATAAATGCTATTAGTTGTCTTCATGTATTGCACTCTTCTCTGTGAATTAATTAAATAATTAAAAATGTAAATTATTAAAGAACTTGCATTCTTTAATTCATATTGCCCTACTACTGGATGTATACTAAGATACACAATGGACTGCAAATAAAATATTTGGTGAATTAAGTGGAACTCTGAATTAAATACAATGCTATTAGTTATATTCATTATTATATCTGTAAAGGACAATGCTATTAGTTATATTCATTATTATATCTTTAAAGGATATCTACATACAAGAATAATTAAACCACATTACATGTGACTACTATCTAAAATACTACAAATCAAAATTAAGTGGAACTCTAAATTAAATACAATGCTATTAGTTATATTCATTACTATATCTGTAAAGGATATCTACATACAAGAATAATTAAACCACATTACATGTGACTACTATCTAAAATACTATAAATCAAAATTAAGTGGAACTCTGAATTAAATACAATGCTATTAGTGATATTCATTATTATATCTGTAAAGGATATCTACATACAAGAATAATTAAACCACATTACATGTGACTACTATCTAAAATACTACAAATCAAAATTAAGTGGAACTCTGAATTAAATACAATGCTATTAGTGATATTCATTATTATATCTGTAAAGGATATCTATATACAAGAATAATTAAACTACATTACATGTGACTACTATCTAAAATACTACAAATCAAAATTAAGTGGAACTCTGAATTAAGTGCTATTAGTTGTCTTCATTATTCTCTCTGTTGTCTCAATATATCACACTCCTCTCTGTGAAGTAACTAAATGATTAAAGATATAAACTGTTAAAGAACTGTTGAGAGAAGGACTTTACTATACTCTCAACAGATTACCTTTTTTAAGTCATCTAAAATGTTATTGGAAGCAGGCCGAAGGAACACAATGGACTGTCAATGAAATACTTTGTTTGATGGACATTTATTTAAACCTGTTATTAAATAAAATTATTGTTACTTAAAATTAATCTTAGTTATCCAGTTGTTCAATTCTATATTTTTTTATTGCATCACTCATCATTCAGTGCACTTGTTCACGAGAATTTCATGCCTCCTGAGCTATGTCTAGCATAACTAGACCTAAGTAAGTCAGGTTGTAGTGAGATGGAACTCTAGTGGCGCCGTTTGGAAAACCAAACATAGAAATGTCTAGATGCTTCTAGCCTCTATGGTGCTACATCCTCTGATGAGCAGGAAATATTATTGTAGGGGGTGTTAACATCTGCATTGGGTAATGCCAATTGATAGTTCCTTCCTGCAACATGCTCATCAGGAAATTGTTACAACCGAGGTGATAAAGGGGATGTACAGGGTCCGGTTACAATATATATGCTTGAATGTTCCTTATATATGTAAGTAGAGGGTTTTGAACTTAGAATTTTTCAGTTTATATTCATCATCCACTTCCTCTCAAGCAACTGATACACATACATGTGAAAAAGATATATGATCTGTCTCAATTGATGAGTGCTGGTTCTGCACAAAATATATATATTTGGGGATCATGTATTTTTTTTCTCATGTATGTGGTCATGTGTACTGGTTGCTTGGGCTGGAATGGAGGATGAATATAGACTTGAAAAATCCTAAGTTCAAATTCCTCTACTTACATATGTACACACGCACACGCACACACACACACACACACATATATATATGAAATAATAAAATTTTTATCTTCATTATATATTTACATTTACAATATACTTACCCTGGCAATGATTATTTGTTCCTAATATATATCCTTCTTGGCAACCACAGACATAACTCCCAAAAGTATTGATACAAGTTTCAGGACAGGTATTGTAAGAACATTCATCAATGTCTACATATTTAAATTATATGAATTTAATAATTAAAAATTGTATATATAACATTAATTATTAAAAAAAATTATATGTCTTTATTGTCCAGGGATTCATAAGAAGTTTGAGGATTGGAAGTCCCAGAAAATTGGAATTGATCTGAAGTTCCAAGGACTTCATGTTCCAAAGTCTAACACTCTGCTACTATATTAAATCATACAGTGCATTAATTATTAAAGATGAAATTCACTGAACTTTATTGAAATGAATGTATAATTATATGAAACATCTCACTATATATATTGCCACACACAGCAAGCTAGTTAGTAATCAATGGATGCCAAAAGGCTTGTGCATAAAGTGTCTACTCATCCAATATCCCCACTACTAGTTTCTGGCTTATGGCCATCATCAGTGAGGAGCTTGGGATCTGAGAGCACTGCATCTAGATCTTAGGATCTAATGCAACCCTTCAGCAAACACCTTTTATCTCCATTTAACTACAAAACTATGATCCTAAGATCTAGATGCAGTGCTCTCAGATCCAAGGCTCCTCACTGATGAGGGCCATAAGCCAGGATGAGTAGGCACTAGATGGGGATTTTATGCACAAGCCTTCTGGAATCCATTGATTACTCTAGCTTGCTGTGTGTGGCAATATATATAGTGAGTTTTGCCTGTTTTAACAACAGTTATACACAAGCATAAGAGGAGGTGGTCATGTGATGTTTATTGGTGTATGAAACATCTCACTGAAGTTTTAACTCATTAATATAAAAATTTATATAATTGATTATTTGATAATAATTCATTATATATTATAACTTAAAATAAAATAGAAAATGATAAATAGCTGCAATGTGTAACCAAGAATGACCAACTAGAAACCTTCACTGACTGAACATCAACACATCAGGCAAGCCAAAATTTATAACCTCAAAGATGCATCAATAAAAGAGCTACCAAACATAATATATACTCAAAGCTCTAACACTGATTATAATAATATATTGGTTAAGACATGATAATATTATAGGCTAAGCTCAGAAGGATTGCGAATAATGGCATATGTCACAGTACTAAGAGCAGGGGTAAATACTAATAGTCAACATTCTTAAGATAAAGACAATATTAGTAAATTAAGAGCAGAAGACTTCTCATACTCTTTTTTATAAAATATAATGGCTCTTAATCCTGAAAACATATTTCATCAAAGGTTAGGTTATTTAAAAATTGTTCTCTTCACAACATATTTTTCCATTATAATACATCTTATGATTATAATAAGCAACTTGTAGTCATGAGATTTACTATCAAATTATTTTTATAAAATAGAAGCAGGTATTCTTATATCTTTGCCACCTTAATTTCTTCTTTAAAGTTATTTACTCCTAAGTCAAATAAGTTCTTCAATAATCTTGTATGTAAAAATAAATGGATATCTCAGGGTTAATATTATTAACATTTAATAATTGTAATCTTTCTTTCTTTTAATTCCTGAAGATTATTAACAAAAAAAATGAGATCCTAGTAACAAAACAGTGAGACAGACCCTTATTCCTAAGATAATGTCTCCCTAATTACAATAATAATAATAGGCAAAACTCTCCATACAGTAGTGCCACTCAGTGCAAGCCAGAGTAATCAATGGATGCCAGAAGGCTTGTGCATAAAATTCCTATCTGTGTGTATACTCATTCAATATCACCAGACTAATTTCTAGCTTGTGGCTTTCGTCAGTAAGGAGCCTTGGATCTGAGAGCACTGCACCTAGATCTTAGGATAAGAAATGGTGATCATGTAATGAATAATAATAATTTTAAAATTTAAAACAAACATGATGAACTCTTAATTTTGAATAAAATAATCTATTAGGAAAGCATTCAGATATAATAAGTAGATAAGGAATTATGGCCACTCAAATATTACACAAAATCCTGTTAAAATATTTTCTAAAATATGAACAAAGGAATTCCATTATTTGAATTCATGATGGATCAATAAAGTAATCTTATAAATAGAACAAAGTAATTTCAAAAACAAAAACAGTGATCTTTCACCTCTAAATAAAATTGGCTAAAGTAATCTTGAATCATGATTAAACAATTATAATTATTCTATTAAATAAAATCACTTTCTTAGATGCTCTCTTAACACCTTAAATGCAATTTCAATAATTATGTCAAATTCTTTAATATCTACATAATCTCAATGCATAAAATTAAAGACAACTTATGATAAGCCTTATAATATTCAGATTACTGAAGGTATGTGGATGATGATGAAAAACCAAGAAAATGAATTAATAATAAAATAACATTTATTTTTGTCATTAAAACATATAAGGAATAATGCTGCTGTCTTACAATAGCATCAATACATGTGTTTTTTAGATAGATTAAGCAAAACTTTAGGAATCCAAAAAATGTTAGTTTAAAATTTTACTTTAAATAATAAAAAAAATTACTAAATAAAATGGAGGGCTAATAAAATTTTTATAATTCTGATATTTGGACAAGTTCTTATACTTATACAGAAATTCTCACTATTATAATTAAACCAAGAGAGTGCAAACCTCTCAAGCGCTTATGACCATCAACAGCCAATCAGATTGCAAATACTAAGACAGAGAATTTAACAAGAAAAGAGTGGTTCCACTCTCTTCTTTACTTGTCTTTCTATATATCCAAGCCAGTCCAAAGTACTTAGATCTGAAAGTGAGAATCTTAAATATCTTCACCCTCAACTCACTGAGTTCAAATTACAAACATACAGCGTGAAATCTTTCGATTTACTACGCAGTAGTTTTTCGATGTTATAACTTGCAGCAATATATGTAAATAATATTTATTTTACAAAGCGCAGACAGTATTGAAATTAAACTGAGAGAGTGCAAACCTCTCAAGCACTTATGACCATCAACAGCCAATCAGATTGCAAATACTGAGACAGAGAATTTAACAAGAAAAGAATAGTTCCACTCTCTTCTTTACTTGTCTTTCTATATATCCAAGCCAGTCCAAAGTACTTAGATCTGAAAGTGTGAATCTTAAATATCTTCACCCTCAACTCACTGAGATCTGTCTTGCATTGGTGGTCGAGAGGTCAGCGCGACTGCCTTGCACTTGCAGGCAGTTGCTCGGGTTGCGGGTTCATGTCCTGGCCAATGCTATGACACGTAAAAAAAAAAACTCACTGAGTTCAAATTACATGTAAACCTGCAGTTTCCAGATCACAATAAAACTTCGAATTTTGTTTCAAATTTTTCTCACCAGAGTGTTTCTTGTCGAATTACTGTGCATTGTAGTTTTCGTTTATAGAAAAGATAAAATTCGGTAGGATTGGAATAAAGTATTTCTGGCAGTGTGAAATTGTTACATTGTCTTGGGGTAATGAATCCTATAAATGGTAATGTAGTTGTAGTGCCAGAAAATGAAGTGTTACATGCTGCAGATATTCACGTAGAAAATTGGACATCATGGCTGTTGATGGATGAACTCTGGAGTTAGCAATGAAGTGGTTAGCAAGGAGAGCCTGCTTAAGAATAGTACCCTATGTCAACATTGTCACATGCAGTGCAGACGGATGGGGTGCATACAACAACTTAAGCACAATCCGTAATGGTGTATATATGCACTCTCTCATCATACACCAGGAGAACTTTGTAGATCCTCACGACCCTGATATCTGCACACAAAATGTGGAAAATATGTGGATGAGAGCTAAATGCAAGCTTAAACATTAGTGTGGTACCAGCAGTACTTATTCAAATCCTATCTGCAGGAATTTGCTTTCAGGACTCTCTACACGACTGACAGAGTCTGCAAATTTTATTGCTATCATAAGCGAAAACTACAATGGACAGTAATTATGAATGTTAGTAGGATACATTGTTATTATTTTAATAAATTATTTTTTATAATATAATTATTTGTTATTTATTATTTTTTTATAATATAATTTCGTGTATTTGATATTTCACAACAAATTTTTAAATAATTCGACAAGAAACGCTATGGTGAATAAAATTTGAACTACAAAATTTTGTCATGACCTGGAAACTGCAGGTTTACCAAATTACAAACATACAGCATGAAATCTTTTGATTTACTACGCAGTAGTTTTTCGATGTTATAACTTGCAGCAATATATGTAAATAATATTTATTTTACAAAGCACAGACGGTACTGAAATTAAACTGAGAGAGTGAAAACCTCTCAAGTGCTTATGACCATCAACAGCCAATAAGATTGCAAATATTGAGACAGAGAAGAGAGTGGAACCACTCTTTTCTTGTTAAATTCTCTGTCTCAGTATTTGCCATCTGATTGGCTGTTGATGGTCATAAGCGCTTGAGAGGTTTGCACTCTCTCAGTTTAATTTCAATACCATCTGCACTTTGTAAAATAAATATTACTCACTATTATAGTATTCTTTATGAATGTATTTAATACCTTTCAAAAACCAAAAACGTATCAATCCAGTAATAAAATGGCTGCTGAAGAAGATCTATACTATTCATTGGAGTCATACACAATTTTAAAGATTTAAGATTAAACATGTATCAGATTTACATCTTGAGTTGCTGACAAAGCACAGATACAAGACCTACACATTAAACAACAACCTGCACTCAGATATACTAAGAGTGCAACAAGAGGTAAGGATGGCATTCCTTAATATCAATGAAAAACATCAATTGCCAGGATAAAGTCATGGTAATACACTACACACAACTTTATATAAAAATATACTACAAACAAGATGCACATTATAAGGTAAAGGCAAAGTAAAATGATAGCATGAATTCAAAGGAAAGTGCATCTACATCTGAGGGCAATAAATGAACTAGGACTTCATCTTGGGTCATATAAATGAATGAGAATGATTCATCAGAGAATAATAACAATAAATGGAATTTATCTTAAATAAAGCATTATATACTTACATACAATAACGAGCCATATAATTCATTAAAACAGATATAAAAATCTAAGAAAGCTTAAGCTACAATTTCTATCAAAATACACTGATAACATAAGAGAGAGAGAGAGACAAAGCTAAATCTCTTTAAAATACAAGGCAAGATAAGAATATTCTTAAAAACAAGAGAGAGACTAACACTCTATTTCTTAAATAAATATAACAACTAATCAATGTGTAAAACCAGCAAATGAATCACTGGTGCTAAATGTAGCTTAATAAAATGATGGCATAAAATAAGCAATAAAAATATATATTAGCTTCTATCTCATTCAGCATTTACATATAAATTCGAAATAAATAATTTCATAAGAAAGGCACACAGAACATGTTTAAAATATAGCATTTTCAAACAATAATATTCTGAGAACTTTGACATTATAATTTATAAATAACATATCAACAAAAATGCATATAATAATAATAGCATTTTCAATAAAATTATGAGTAGTTACCCTTATGAACTAAACCCTTTTACCAAATACAAAATAAAATAAAAGTTCTTCAACTTTGGTTCTACCATTTAACAGGATACAATCATTGAAAAATAAAGCTCTGACGATATTGTAGACATCCAGATTATGGTATGCAGTATAATTAAGTCACATGAACAGTACTTCACTCACTAAAATTAAGGATAAAATATTTCAAGATGCTAGCAGAAAAACATACGACCATTCAAGTGGATGTAAATATTTCATGAATAAAAACACAAATGATGATATATATTTCACAGTTTAATATAATATTTTAATTGTTTCTATTATTTGAAAATACTTTTATTAATGATAAGCAAGAGAAGCAATTCTTTCTTAAAATATCACCTTTTATAGTAAAGCATATTTCCAATAATAGTGATAAAGTAATTTTTTTTTTATAAACAGAGAATAAGTTCATAATAAACTTGGATAAGAGTAGTAATTCAGGAGTATTCATATCTTTAACTATATGTAAAAATAATATTTCCAGCTGTCAATAAAAAGGATATAATTTTTTGAAATAATAATAAATAAATTCCCACATAAATTTTCCATTAACATTTTAGCAATATTATATTTGTAAAGACATAATCATAAAATAGCAAAAGATAATTATTTCAAGGCATGAGGAAAAATGCATTCCCTTGCTTTAACTTAAAATAGATATAACAAACATAGTTTAGCCAATAAACATCACATGACCCACATCCTGTTATGCTTGTGTATAATTGTTGTTATATGGAGATAAAAGGTAGTTGCTGGAGGGTTGCATTAGATCCTAAGATCCAGATGCAGTGATCTCAGATTCAAGGCTCCTCACTGACGAAGGCCATAAGCCAGAAACTAGTCTGGGGATATTGGATGAGTAGGCACTCGATGGGGATTTTATGCACAAGCCTTCTGGCATCCATTGATTATTCTAGCTTGCGGTGAGTGGCAATATATGTAGTGAGTTTTGCCTGTTTTAAATTTAGTTAAGCAAATAAAATTATTTTCATATTATTGCTATGAATAATAATAAATATCAGCTGAAAATAATAATAAAACTAAATATGTATCTAAATAATATAAATTTAATAAATTAAATATTTAATTATTGAAATGGTGTAACTTCAGGTAAGACATTTCTAAAATATATTATTATTATGCATTTTCTACTATTCAGAATTTAAAGACTTTCATTTTAATTCAATTAAAATCCCAAAAAACTCTTGTTTTGAAAAGACAAGAGATTTATGAGAAAAAATATTTTTGAAATAAATATTTCTTAAAGCAATTAAATAATTCAAAGTCATTATCAATGTTAATAATTTTGGTAAATATTAAATTTAATTTGAATTATCAACTACTTATCATAGAAATAATAAAATTAACGAAAGTTCTTATGTAACAGGAATGACAATACTGCTTTATTCTTAGTTCCAAAGGAAATGTGAAATTCAAATAAAAATGATTTAAAGATTTTGAATATTTTATTGACTTTTTCATAATGTTTTTCTGTAATATAACTTTTAAGTACTTGAAGTTATCAGTTTAAAAGTTGAACCTGGATAAAAAACTTATTATTTTAACTTTTAAGAAAATAATATTGATTAAAAGAAATTAAAACTTAATTAAAATCAGCAAATTAAAACAAGTGAGTGATTGGAAGCAAGTATAAACAAGCAAGTGAATGAGGGAGTTTATTTATCAATTTTATTTATAATGTAAATCATGTGACTATTTTTTGACAAGTGAAATTGACATTTTAATTTACTCCCATTCGATCTACCTGATTAGAGTTCATACATTTCTCAGTATCTTAAGAAAATTACTAAAAATAAACTGATTTATATGTTATGTCTAGACAGCTAAATAATTATTACATTTCTTTTAAAACAAATTATTTAGAAAACCAAAAATATAATAAAAATGAAAAATAATAAACAATGAAAATTACATAATTTTAAATAATAATATTTATAGTCTTTTACTTTAAAGACATTTTCTTAAATTGATTGAAGAACCCAGAATATTTTAAACTATCTTTTTAAAATAAAGTTATTAAACAATAACTTTACATTAAATTAATAAGGAAGTATTTTTTCTTTTAAGAAATTAGTTTTAATATGCAAGCATGTACACACTCATTATTACATTCTTTCTTTAAAATTATTAGTTTTATTATTACTTCTTCTTTAACTAATTAAATCTGGAACTATTTAATTAAAATATTTTGATACTATAATTAAGATTAAATAAGGCATTTTTACAATTAATTTATACACTAATAACCCAGCCTTAAGGGCTTGAACTTTACTTTTAAGTTTTACACTAATATTGAAATTTTAAGACACACTAATAACTAAATTAAGATGGTTTTTATTTTTATTCTTTTACCATTAAGTTACTTAACACTTTAGGTTATTAATATCCCTAAAACTGTGCATTTAAAGTTAGAAAGAAATACTTTTGGATTTAAAAATATTCTAAACAAGTTACTAAAATTATTTTTAAAGTTATATAAGTTACAAAAATTCTTATATTTGGCTTGTTATGTCGCCAAACATTGGATTATTAGGCAGCAACAATGTTTATTTAACATAAAAATTAAACTACTGAAGAAAAAAAATTAAATATTAGGTTAATATACAACTTAACATTTAGTTTTATGTGAAAAGCTAAAGGTTACAATATATGTATAGTGAGAAAGCAAATAAAAGGATGTAATACTATTTAAAATGTAATAGTTCTTAAAACAAAATGTAAATATATATATATAAGATGATGGAAGAAATTGGTTTTTTTATTAGTAGATTATTAATTCTGGATCAGCAGAAAAACTCAAAACATTAAAAAATAATGTATACATATCAAATATATTCATTAACATGTGAGCATAAATTAAATATTTGAGTACATACATTTTATAAATAATGAAATTAAAGCCTACAATAATGAATATTATTTGTTAAAAAATAAACAAAAGATATGTATGTGCATTTATACATAATTTTAGCCAAATATCTTCTAAAATATTGTAAAACTTAAAATATTAAATAAATATAAAATTTTAGAATGTAGATTTGATAATGTGATATGCATATGTGCATGCATGGATGTATAGCATTGCAAGCATCACTGCAAAATATGCAAATTACAAACGTTAATAAAGAGCATGTTTTCATATAATTGTTTAATATTAGAATTGCATTCTTAAACTGTTTGTGTATTGATAATTTAATTACTAAAATTAATATTATTAAAAATGAACAGAAATTACCAGTTTAATTTCTAAAACTTCAAATAGATTTAATTCCAAAAAAGACATATGACTTTTAATAGCGGAATTTTTTTAAGGTATACTAAAATGTGTAGTTTTTTAAACTTAGGAACCAAAGTATTTTTTTTTTTTTACACCAGGCTGCTTTTTTGGTGACATCATGTTTAAAGCTGCCTAAATCAACATTTAAGTAAATACATGCTGACAGCATCAAAGTGAAGCAGGAACACCATAAAACTTCCCTTAACTATTATGCTCTTAACTGTCACATTTGACTTTATCCACTTTTTTAGTAATTATTTTTAATACTGTGTTCAAATTCACTCTACATTGTTATATATATATTAAATATCTAAGGTTAGAAAATTTGGTTTTATATGGTCAGCAGAAATGACATTTTTTTTTTTTTTACACAGCATGAGAAATTTTCAATATAAATAACAGCTGGCTGATATGACTGACCTTTAACTTATTAGCAGAATTAAAGCATGGGACACTAAACTCTTTATTTTATTAATTTCATAATTGTTTATATATGTAATGAGATAAGGTTTAACAAACAATAAGTAAAATCATGTGATTTGTAGAAGATCAAAGATTGCTGTAAATATACTATGTAAAGAGAAATAAAACAAATTATTTCACATTTAAAGTGTAGATCATCTGAAGAATGTAAGTTATGAGAAGTTTCTGACAATTTTTATTTTAATATAGACTTAGAATTCAAAATATCTACTTTACCAACATTTTTCTGCATGAATTTTATGACCTTTTCCAATGATCATAAATGTGTAATGATCCATATTTGTGTGTATTTAATTTTTTTCTTCTGAACTTCTCAGAATCCAAAATAAAATGATACTAAAAAAAACCTGGCAAAAATGATTTGGGACTTAAGTGGTAAAGATCCAAAAGATAAATAATTGTTTCACATCAGACTGAAATGAATTTTCATCATTAAATGTT
The DNA here is from genome assembly GCA_028023455.1 of Epiperipatus broadwayi. Taxonomy (NCBI): domain Eukaryota; kingdom Metazoa; phylum Onychophora; class Udeonychophora; order Euonychophora; family Peripatidae; genus Epiperipatus; species Epiperipatus broadwayi. The sequence goes on along the minus strand of JAQFVV010000008.1, from coordinate 682,129 downwards.
ACATGTACTTAGATTGATTACTGAGGGAAGACTATTGTACATTAGAAGTGTCACAGGCTGGCTCAGTTGTCACAAGTCTTACTGTTGATCTGAATTTTCTTGCGATTGATATCTCTATTGCAAATACTGGCATAAATTGCTCTTTTAAAACCATTTTAAATTTATAATAATTGTGAAAATGAAGGTCTATTGAACAATGGTGACATTATTCATTCTAAAAATGTGAAATAAATAAATAAGTTATTATATCTTGGATCTATTGATAATATGGGCTTAGTGGATTATTTATATTTTGGTGACTACCAACACTTCAACAAGCTATTTGACAAAATAGACTTTCAGTAATAGAAAATCAAGCTAAATATTGTTTATGAAAGTAGTTGTTTGGAGTAAAAGTCTATAGAAAGAAATGAATTTGAGAATCAATATTATATTCACCATCAAGACAGCCAATTTATGGAGTTGCCTTTAAACAGTTTACTTCTAAATGTTCTTCACACTCTGTTGCAAAAAAGAAGTCAGAAAATCAGCATTATAAAATAAGCACTATTCTCTGAAGCTATGTAACATATTTGATCCACAGACAAAAATTAGGTTGGGATAAAAGTCTCAGTTTAATTTCAATTATTAGTTTTATATCTTTGAATATATACTAATGGCTATTTGTACATAAGCTGAATGTGACCTATATTTTTGAGAAAAATTTGGAATGGATTTTTTTTTTTTAGAACTGCTTGAGCTCATTTTAGTTTGATCTATTTCTAGCAGGTATATTGCTGAATAAAAATATTCTAGAGAAAGATATTTTTAAAATCTATTCAAAATCACCTGTGAGGAATGCAAAATGTCCATATGTGTATTGATGATAGAATATATTCTCATTATTTTAACTGAAAAGATTCCTGTGTACCATTATCAAAAAAATGGAACATCTAATTTACATATTGGTCTTCACTATTATATATGCATATTTTTAATGATGCAGTTCTATTCAGCAATATAATTCTGGCAGCAATCTGCCGGAAGCTGGCTCACTATGGTGAAATTTTTTTGTTAGTTTTATTTTACCTTTTCATGTTAACTTGATCAATTTGGTAGAATTACATAATTTTATAAAAGGTATATATACTATTGAGAATAACATTATTACATATAAATGAAGAAAGTGTTGTATTTCAATAATAGAAAATGGATAGTCTATTTAACACTTTTTAATCTTTCTGAAATGATAAAGACAAACAACTGAAGAAATGGAGAACTGAGTGTTACATTCCTTATGTGAATTTTGGCAACTTCATTACATTTGTCCAGATGAAATCCTATTGATTGGTTTAAAATGGCAGCTGTATTTTTCTCTATAATATATTGCTCTGTTCTTTTTTTTCAGCCTCAGCCAGAAAAAAATTCTTAAAATTTGTTTTTAGTAATTATTTTCACTTTAATCTAGAAACAACTATTATCAATCTGAGCTAGTAAGCCACTACTAGATCGTAATACTATCGTACCTACATTTCCAAATTAATTTCTGATTTAGAATCTTTGTCAATGAAAACCTAATGCTTAGATAACACTAATGAAGACCATATTTAAGAAGCTAACCTGGTAATATGGCTATAATAGTATTATCATCTAATGTCCATTGAATATTTGGGATTACAAAAAATGTGAACAAAAATTTCTGTAATTATATGTAAATAGTAATCATAGAAGTCATATAAGTTTTTGTCTTGGAAATGAAAGTGTAAAAATTTTGGTTAATAAATACTATGGTACTAACAGAAACTCTGAAGTTTTAGATTTTTGAGTTTTAGAATGTCTAGATGAAGACTGGTTGTGAAAAGAAAATACTAGAAGAGAAGCTAAAATTGTTTTTTTGGTGAGGTTGATTGTGAGATAAAATTTTGAAAAAGAAAATCATGGAACAAATCAAGTTCTACAAAAGTAAGACGTGAACTCAAAAACAGATAGATCTGTAAATATCATTTTCTGGAAACTGCATTTCAAAAATGATTTAAATTTTTTTAAATATTTTCAAAAAAACACTAGTAGATATCGAGTAAAGTGCAATTCAAATACACAAAAGTATTGAAAAAGTAGTACTCAATGACAGAAATACATATGAAGTATTTTTGCATGCTAAAATTAAATTCTGATAACTATATTTTACACAAATGTTAAAAAAAAATTAGAAATTTACAAATGATTATTCTAATTGTAAATTAGCAATCAGGCTAATGCAAAATGTTTGGGTTGAAAAGATAGATGGATTCATTCTATTTTTTCATAAAGACTTTATTTTGTGTTTGAGAATGAGAAGTATTCATTTACATATACTTTAAAATCTGTAAAGTGTATGTGCATTAGCCTGATTGCTAATTTACAATAACAATTTATTAACATAGCGCTATATAAATAAATAACTTTATATAAATGATTATTCTATTATTAAGTGCTGAAAAATCTGTAATTGTGCAGAAGGAAATTAACCTTTGATTATTTGCTGTTTTTGTAACTATTATAAATCTCTGCATATTTACCCATCAGTATTTATATTGTGATTATCACGAGTAATTATTATTTATTAGTGTATATATGAATAAGCTTAAGTGATTCACTGATAGGTGAGTGTTCAGAGATTTATAATAGTTATGAAAGCTGGGCATGATTGGAGATTAATTTCCTTCTGCACAAATAATTATCTCTTTTTAAAGTGATGTAGCAAACAAAATAACTTTATTTACTGAAGTATTCTTAAAAACTAATTCATGCTTGACTGAAGGATTTTAGCACTAATTTCTGACCTGAATTTCAGCCATTTTACTCATTAACCTTGTAACTTTTTTAATTACTGAGTGATTGACACCAATATCATCATTCAGATGAGTTCAACATCACTGAAATATTACTAACATTAAATCTAGATTGAATTATTATACATGTTATCTGAAATCATAAATCATACCAGCTAAAAGCAATCAGCCATTGTTCTGAACTATTCAGAGTCTAGATTTCAATGGAGAAACTGAATCAGAAAAACAATAGTCCAGCCATCAGTAAATATAATAATCTAAATTATTAAAAATACTGGCACAGAACTAGAAGACAAGCTAACATAAGATAGAAATGCAGCCATATCTTAAGACATCAATTACAATATCAGCAATAAAAACACTAGATATTTATAAATCAGGACCAGATCATAATAACTTAAATATTATATTATAATAGTTTAATTAAGGAGAAAGTTCTATCCTAGTTTCCAACAAACATAACTTTAAAAATTACTAATATGATTATTATTACTTTAACTAATCCTATTATTAGCTTAAAATTAAAGCAACCAATGATATTTTTTGATCTAATCAAAACAGAATCTATTTTTATAATGTGTATAGGCTCAGAATATTCATGATCATTACCAACTAGTTAATTATTACTATCACAAATAATATTATCAGCATAGTTAATCACCATGTATGGATACTTTCTTAATTATAAAGTGGTAATCAGAGATATAATAATCTTGATCACAAATTGTTAACTAAGCAACATAAACCCATTTGGTTGTTTGGTAATCGTGTCAATATAGCTATAGAGTAATCTTTGCTCATGACAATCACAGTATAAATACTATTCATATAGTTTCAAAAAGAATAATTTATTTTGCAATCAAATATGGTTCAATTATGATTGCATATATGTGTGGAGATGATAATCTGGACCAACTAATGAGTGCTGGTTTAGCACAAAATACATATATTGGTGATTATTTATATTTTCAACATATGTGTCAGAAATATGAGATAGCATGGATAGTTGAGGGTCATGTGAAAGTCTGAGTTCAACCCCCCTATATATTATGTATTGGAATGCAGGTATGAAAAAGCCTGTACTCTAGAAAAAAATCATATATTAAAACTCGTTAATGTAATTGGATCATACCTTAGAAACTAAACATAATATAAACGAAGCTAAATTGTATTTCTAAGATAATTTTTAATAAGTGATACAACTTCATCATTACTACTTAACTTACCCATACATGTTTTACCAACTGATGCATAACCTGTGGGACAATCACAAAAGGCACTTCCAGGAGTATTAATGCAGTTATGAGAACATCCAAAATTATCAATTGAACATTCATTAATATCTATTAAAAGAAGTTTTTTTCATGTTATATAAATATTTTTTATTGTGTTCTATATCTAGAAACAAATCTTTATAGTATATATATATAACATATATTATAATACAAATATCTGAAAAAAAATATACTGAACATTCTAATTCTTACAAATAAGCACTAGAAAATAATTGTTTCGATTTTGTTTCTTAAATTGAAACTATCTTCTATTTTATTGGATTTTAAAATTATTTTCGGAATATATATATAATCATGAATGCAACTTGAGCTGTTTAATGAATTTATAGAATGATGGGTTTAAAAAATCAATTGTTATGCTGAGTTGTGAATGGAATGTGACACTGGAAAACTAAAATGTCACATGACCTCTTATATATCTGAAAATATGATTATTTATTTATCATGCATATACATTAAATATATATGGACTGTTATAGTGAAGCTATAATTATAACTTAAGATTTAATATACTAGCTTAGTGCTTTCGAGATTTAGTATCAAAAAGACAATGTAATGTAGTAAGGAAACAAAATCATACATCATGTGACTTAATTACGATTATATCAGTCTAAGAATAAAGTATTGAAAAATATAAAATGAAGCTGAGACTTATAATATTATTGTAAAAGACCTAACGTAAAAATTAACTATTCATTATGCAAAAAAAAAAAAAAATCAACAGAAAACAGCAATTTGTAATTGGATAGTAAAAGATAAAAAAGATTTCAAAGAAACTAGATGAAAAGATAGATTTATTTTTTAGATAGAAGATGGAATTGCATAATTATTTGAATATGAAAAAATAAAATTTAAATTTGTCTTAAATAAATACATACAAATTATTAATACCTTCTTTATTAAAATATGTAATACTCAAACTAATACAAAAATAACAAAAGTGTTATTAATTATACCAAATAAAGCTTCATATGATTCTACCTACTTATTTTTGATGTTTGCATTAGGAATAGTAATTATCTTTACTTCTTTTATTTCACAACCTCTATTATAAGCTTTGAGTAAATAATGACCACTAGATGGCAATAAAAAATGGCTATATAGTAAATATAGCAAATTACTTGCTGGAAGTAAAACATCAATTTCAGATTTGAACTATTGACAATAATATAGAGCAAAAACTATTTGAATAAAGTCTATGTGATCCATTCATCTCATTTAAAATAAAATATGTTTATCACTGTCAAAAAAAACTTCATAATCGACAAATTTGTGCAAATTATGGACAATTCATCAAATTATGCTACCATTGTTTTTAAAAAGAAAAGGCTTCTACTGACCACAATGCTAATCAAAATGTATAAAAACAGTCTACATTTAATTATACTGACCAAGCTTTAATGATATTAGTGTGCACATATATTTAATAGGAAAACAAAATACAACCTTGATTTGTTAACTACGCCAATTGTAATCATTTATGCTTTTTTATCTTTATCATCTTTTCTATGCCATTACAACAGCAAATTCTACAATTTTCTTAAGTATAATCATTGTATCCCAATATCTAATATTAGGCCACTACAATAGTAAAAGCAATACTAAAACTAAAATAGAGCAAATATAGTAATTATTACTATTAATGCTATTGTTCTCATAATCAATACTGAAATCATCCAAGCCTGTGTGAATTGTTTCAAAGTTATGGAATTCTATTGTTTTTAAAATAAGATTCAGTTTCCACTGTTTATTTTATTTTTCTTGATTCAAAATTTAGATATTTATATATTAAAATATATAGACAAAAATTATTTATTTTTATATATTGTATTTAGATCTATAGCATCAATTTTTTTATTATTTATATTTAGCTTAATCTAATACAAATAGAATTCCCATGTTTTTTAAAGATTGTCAACATATATTGACATTTCAAATTCAAGATATAGAATAATCAAACAAATAACATGGATGTTCTATATTTTTATTCACATCTTCAGACTGTCAATATTTTAAAAAACAGTATTGACAGATATTAAGATAATTACCAAATACAATCCAAGTAATAATAAAAGTGTTTATGGTGATTGGCTGTGCTCATTTTTTTTAATTATTGCTAATAATTATGACAATAGACCTTGTTGGGTTATAAAGTATTATTTAGAGTTAATAATCAAAAAAACAATAATAATTCTTTACAAAAGGGCATCAAAGCAGGTGCTGAAAAAAGCTTTTTATGTATAAAATTATTATTTGATTATATAGCTGTTGTAAAGAATTATTTTTTTGATTATTATTTTGTGGAAGAGCGGCATAAGGATTTTTATTCCTTTCCAATTTTGTTATTTAGAGTTAATACGATTATAAAAGAAAAAAAAAGAAGATAAAACAAACTGTTCTCAGAAGGAATGATAATGAGGATAAACATATTACTTTTATGGAAAAGCTAAAGGCAAACACATCTCATATAAATGCTAAAGATCATGGCAAATCTTTTAAATAGTTCAGTTAATATTTTATAGACAATAAATTTATGTTAAAGGCAGATATTAGATCATGGTTGACATTATTTAACTACTATAAACTGTAACCATATGTTGCATTTTTTAATTCCATTTTGCATTCGGTTAAAAGGGCATGCTATTAACTCAATAGTTTAATAACTGTTTTATATGCAATAATAAAAAAAAAAAACAATCAGAATCAAGATTTTACAAAAAAAATTATTGACTATAATAGACCATTACTTTATAAATAAGATAAAGCTATTAAGAGAAATGGAATTGTTATTTGGATTGTATGGCACTTAATATAAAGAAAGATGTTAGGACAACAATCTCAGTTTATAAGCTATATTCTTTTATAATTTATTAGATATATATATCTGTTAAAATGGTTTGTTTGTAATTCTATCAGTTTTCAGAGAGATATCAACATAGTAACAATTTATTTTTTCAGCTTAGTACAGTATTATAAATAAAATCATTTTTCTTTTGTATTATTCATTGTAAGCTTGAATTATTGCATCTAGTGCCAATTAATTACTCAAGCTTATTCCAGGTGGCACTAAAGTTTTAAAAAAAAGAAGAGAATTTTTACTATTTTATTTATAGAGATCTATCTTGAAATAAAATCGGGCTTGATATAAGAAATAAAAAAAAACTGATATAAAATAAAATGACGAGAAAAGGAGATTTTTAAAAAAATATTTTTGATCCAAAAAATCCCCACAATCTGTAACTTTTGATAATTAAAAATATTGACATCCTATTAGTTAAAACCTAATCTTTATTTACACTGTTTTACTGATATTTCAAAAAATTAAAAATTACAATTCTTATGAGTTTGAATATAATGCTGTTATTTCTTTGTTTTACATACAATTTCAATTAAAAAGACTGTATTCCAGTCATAACTGTGAATAAAATAAAGAAATAAAAGAATTGTATTCATTTTCTAAAAACTTTTGAATTAAAAATATTAAGGATTTGTAAAATGAGATTTATATCTGATAAGAATTTAGTAGACATTTTGATCTTTTTTTTTCAGTCTGAAGAGTTTGAGTAAGATAACTTTGATTAGCTAGCAGTAATTCATTATATATTTTTATTTTAAGTGTTTTATATTTATTATTGCATATATATATATTGTACAAATTTATATATGTTATAGCACTGTAAAAAATAAAAAACCCCAACTAAAATCATTTTTAAAATTCTATACATTATTGCCCGATTATATAAAAAGTTCAATACAAATTTGCATCAGTATGTAATACAAACTTATTTATATATAATAATAAGAGATTAAGCTATATGATCAAAATTTTATCAATTAACACACAACTTCAAGAGCATATTAATGGCAATTTTTTAGGAGCAAACACTGAATTGTGTAATGCATTATATATATATATCATAAATGTCTAACAGTTTATTTAAATAAAAAGGTTTATCTTAAATCACAAACAAGTACTTGTTTGTTTGTTTGTTTTCATTCATTTAATAATTGCTTTAAAAAATATTTTAATGCTTGATTTTTATGGATTTAAAAAAAATCTAATATTATAAATGTCTAGGATTATAAAACTATGTTTTTTGTATTAGTATTTTTATTAAAAAAATTGTCTAAAAATAATAATATTCATTTTTTATTAATCTAATGATTTTTATTTCTGTTTTGCACGAATCACCTCCTCACCCCCCCCCCCCCAAATAAATAAATTCATACTTATACAATGTATAATATTAATCTACTCAATTCTCTAATGTCCTCTAAAATGCATCTTAATGTAGTGCAGTTCTTCATTTGAAATGTTAGAATAAATTTTGCTAAAGTGACAAGTTTCAATCTGCTGAGGGTAAATAACTGGGCATAAATGCATACCAAGACTATAAACTAAAGAAATAAATCATTTACCCACTATTTTAAAAATTATAAATCTGTTAACATAATGAAATTAATATAACACTTTTTCCATTAGCTAAAATAAATGTTTTAATGATATCCTGTTTTAGTAACTTTACATATATATGTATTATTTTTATTAAGACTGTAGCTGGCCAATGTATGCAAGATTATTGTTTATAATGTTAATACATATCTTTACTTTGGTAGAATAAGCTTGGTTTATGAAATATTAATATCATTTACTGTAATTAAAAATTGTAAGAGTTTTCTATTGATCTATATACTAAATATTATTATTTAGTTATCAGAAAATGAAGAATTGCCCCAATAATCACTTTTGCAAAAACATAAAAGTAATTTGGATTCCACATTTAAATAATGACTCTCCATTTTATATTTCTACTCTCACAATAAAATAACATTTTGTTTTATTGCAAAAAATAGAACTTCAATGATGGAAAGAGAGTTTCTCTTATAAACATTGTAACATAATCTTAGTCAACATTTCTATAGTAATCAGGTTTTATTATATATAGAGAGATGTATATTTATTATTAATTATAAAGTATAATATATATTTTTAATCATACAATTAATTAAGAAATCATTTAGCAGGTACAATAAATCTATTCATTTTTTATTTCATAAATGGCAAATTTTTTCATCTCAAGTAGTCTGCATAATGAGAGAGGGTGGTCTGACTTTCTGTGCAAGAAGATGGTTGTAATATAGTAGTGTTGAGATGAGAGATGATCTGATTTTCTATTTGGTTGTGATATGATGAAGTGGAGATGAGAGAAGATGATCTAATATTCTGTGTTGCTGGATGATTGTGATATGTTGAGAGTTGAAATAAGAGCAGTTGATCTGACCTTTTGGGCTGATGAATGATTGGGACCTGGTGAAGTTGAGATGAGAGCAGATAATCTGACTTTCTGTATGTGGGGATGGTTATGATATATTAAAGTTTAAATATGAGATGCATTAATAAAAACAAAAAAACTTGAATACATATAGTGGTTATAAATGGGAACAGAGAAAAAAATAGTAAAAAATATTTTTTTATCGCATCAAAATACAGTCATTTTTCATTTATACAAATATTGAATTTTGATGTTTTTCATTATAATCATTATATATTTTCATAGATATTTATACACACACTCATGTAAAATTGCTTTAAGTAAAAAGATTTGTATAGCAATATGTTTACCTTGACATTGATTATCTTCATCTCTCTGATAGCCCTCGCTGCAAGCACATTTGTAACTACCAAAAGTATTTGTGCATCCGCTGCAGTTTTTAGCCAATCCTAATTCACATTCGTCAATATCTAAATCATAAAAGTTAATATGCATAGTCATTTATGCTTTTTAAAAATACTATAAAGAAATCATTTTTATTAATGTAAATAATATGAAGAAATAAAATTAATTAGATTTTGTTTTATTTAAAGAATGTAAAATTATGAATATTAATAATTTACATCATTTATAAAATGAAATACATGAAAAATCCCTACATATCAAATACATTAAAAATAATAATTAAAAGTTATAATATAGCCATTACCTTGACAATTTTTCATATCATCCATAAGTGTCATACCAATAGGACAAAAACAATAAGCATTGCCATATGTGTTGGTGCAAATGTGAGAGCAGTTGTAATTATATGTGGCACATTCATCAATATCTAAAAAAAAATACTATAATTAAAAAAAAAACCAACATCATTTCAAAGATATATATCACTAAATGTTTTAATTGATACATACAAAATTCTTATTTAAAAAATAAATTAGAGTGTGGAATAATGTATAGACGGTACAAAAAAATAAGTTAAAGTTAACAAAGTGAAATACAAATAAGTAGATTTAATAATGAACGTAAAAAAAGGCAATCAATAGTCTAAGAAAATAAATTTCAACAGGATATCAAAAAATAAAAAATGCTCCACGAAATATAAAATTTAGAATAAAATCAAAAAAATCAAAAGCGTTTATGGAATTACATAGTTACAATAGATGTGCCTAAAAAAACTATTTTTGACAGGGTATAATAACTATATATATATATATTGTGACGACCATGTAAAGTCATTGACACACATATATATTTATTAATAACATTAGATAAATTCGCTAACAAGAAGTAATAAAGGTGAAATAAATTAGCTATTAAATTTTAAAAAAAAAGGAAGGAAAAGGAAAAATTGAAATTCTAATGTCAAAATTTACTGTGGATTTGTAATAGTAAGAGAAGGGGAGGGGGGTGCATAAAGAAATGCGTCTCTTTCTCTCTTGTAAGTCAAATGCTAGAAAGTTATTTTTGTTTATTGTGGGAGAGAGGTAGGGGATGCATAAAGAAATGCATTTCTTCTCTCTCATTAAAAACTATATAATAACAAATTAAAATAAAATGTAAAACACAAATGTGAAAAAAAAATGAATTGTAAACTTTAAATAAAATTAAATGTAATATATGATATATAAAAAAAACAATATGGCCATAGGTGTGAAAGTCTGTTGGACAAATTAAATCCCACGGACAAAGAAAATGTTAACAACGGAAGATCTTTGCCTGATCTGTTAAATTAATTGGGACTTACATTCCAGCCACTAATTAAATAAAGAAACATAATGATAAGAATTGGTTGGAAATCTAAGTCTTAATTAAAAATTTTAAAAACAATGAACAAAAGAAAGAGATTAAGAAAATTACAATTTTATCTGGGATTGCTAGTAGAGACTTTGAAGAAGCAACAGCTCAAAGAAAATGAAAGAAGTGCATGGCTAGTGGCATTAAAGGGACATGGGTTCGGACTTAAGCTGTCTCACCACTGACTCACAATGTAAGATCTATGCCTGACCTGCTAGAGAGACCACCGCTTCTGTGACTGACAACTTAAAAATCTACCTAAAGAATCGACAAGAAGGAAAAAACTGGAATGAGAAATAACCCCAAAAACTGATTTAAGAAAATCAAGCCAGCCGACAGTGAAGGACATCACTGTCTCTACAAAAAAGGAATGATCTCCCACTGGACAGTAAAAAGCTCTCAAAAGAAATACCCGTGGAAACAACCACAAGGAAAACCTAGGTAAAAGCATGCATGCATTTTAATTGTTAATGTCATACATAAGTAAACAAGGAACAATTTTAATAAATTTAGAACTCTACCCAACAGGACTTCAAAATAACTTTTATATTTGATCTCTTTTATTATGTTTTATTATAGCCACATATTATATAAGTGTGTGTATTTTTTTATTATTGTTATCATGTATTTTTTATATAAAAGTGAGTGTTATTAAATATATTTATTCTTAAAATTGCGTATACTTGCTTTATTCTTTTATCACCAAGCTACGACAGGGAGGAAACTGTAATTAGTGATTAAAGGGTAATGCTGATTTTTTAAAGGTATTCATGTGCTGCTTGTTCGTGCGAATTTCCCAATTATATAAAAATAAATAGCAAGCACTGGACATTCATTAAATTTCTCTGAAATGGTTTGCTTTGTTCAGCAGCCGAGAGTTCTTGATTGGGAAAAATAACGCCAAGATAATATGTACGTATTGCCTTGGAGTTCGGTCAAGGGTATAGATATGAAGTTAAATTTGTATCTGTATTAGCTCTCTGCTTGCATTGTAACGGTGTTGGTTAAATAAATAAATAAACAATATCCATTACAGTTGGAGGCTAAGCCGGGATATTTCGGTTAGCAAAACTGTTAGTAAACAAATTAGAAATAAATAAGATAATAAAGAATCAAAGAAAAAGAATTAAAGTATAATAAATAAATATAATATAAAATAAAATAATCGAAATAAATATAATTGAATACACAAATAAATAAATCAACCGTACGAATAACCATTTCCGTTATAATTGGGGGCCTGTCCGGGATATTTTCACGTTTACAAGTTCAGCCCATTTGAATTCGAATATAACAAAATTAATAGTTGATGCAATAATTAATAAACAAATCAAAAATAGCTTGGTGATAGACAAAAGCAAGAAATAAAATAAAATAATAGAGGGTAAAAGGAGAGAAAGAGAACGTGATATAATTTGGGAAGTTGGGTTGTAAATTGGAGACAGTTGCGGAGGGGTCTTGAAGGCAGGCGTGGGTGAGTGATGATTAGTGAGTGGGATGGGGAGAGTCGAACAAATGTACCTAGTGTGTTAGTGAGATATAAAGTAAATAAAGTAAGGTAATCCTATAAGGAGAGAATTAGAATCATAAAGCCGTAGAATAAAATATAAATAATTTGTGTGTGTGTTAAATAAATTTGATACACACAAGATCAAAAACAAAAATGGACGCTCTAGTGGGCGAAATAGAAAAACCTCCGAAGAACAAATGGAACTGTCCGGAGAAATAGCTAGTGAAGGAGATATAGAAATTAGAAAGGGAATGGAGACAGTGGTTGATGATAAAAATAAAATAGAAAGCTATAATATAATGGATATGTTCATGAAATTAATGGAAGGCCAGCAAAGGTTGATTATAGAAATAAGGGGAAGGGATGAGAAAAATAGTAGGAGGATAGAAGAGTTGGACGAACGACTAAGTAAGAATTTTAGCCAAAAAATTGAAGAAGTGAATAAAAAATATGAACAAACCTCATATCAAGTGAAGGTACGAATGAAAGGTTGTATCACCAGGAGGAATTAATGGAGAAAATAGAGCAGTGCCTTCTGGGAGAATGGATTAAAGTAAAACACGGTGTTGAGTTGAAAGTAAATGATGAGATGGAATATATAAAGGATAGGCTAGAAACATTGTGTCAAGAGGTAGACAAGCTTAGAGAGGAGCAAGGGAAAAAAATAAAGAAAGAAAGGAGGAACAGGAAAACATGCAAACATGGGCAGATATACGTAAAACAGAGGCATCCAGTCAGTTGTTAAGAGTGAAAACATTCTCAGGACAGGAGAGAGAGACGCCGAATGAGCATTTGGAGGGTGTGGAGCGGTATTGCAACTTAAATAGATTGAGTGACGAGGTAAGGGTTGCCATAGCACGCAGTCACATACAGGATGAAGCCCGGTTTTGGTGGGATTCACTACAAGTAAAACCGACGACATTCGAGGAATATAAGCACTCGATGTTAGCAAGCTACTGGGGGGAGGAGCTTCAGGAAAATTTTAAGTTTCAAATAGCACAAATCAAATGGCAGCCGGGGGAATCACTTCACATGTTTTTTCGCAGACAGGTAGCTAAATCGAGAGCGCTCACTATACACCCATTGACAGAGCAGCAAATCATGCAGCTAGTTAGACGAGGCTTGCCCACAGAGATAGAACATATGATGATCGATAAGCAAACGGTAGAACAGATGGCTGAGGTTTTAATAACTTTAGATAATAGTACAGGAGGAGACAAAGACGTGGAAGCTGGTCATATACAGTTAGTGAATTTGGTACATAACAGGGAAGAGAATATGCCTATGACGGCACCGCAAATCTGTCCAAAGATAAAAGTAAGAGTAGGAGAAATTGGGATTACTACTCTATTAGACTCGGGGAGTCAGATATCTGTTATGTCACAGGAGATGTTTGATAGAGTAAGTTGTGTCAACCCGGGGATTAAAACCCTACCTTTGAAAATGACACATGTCGTAATGGCTAATGGAAAGAGAGTCAAACTGGCATCAAAACAGGTATGGGTGACATTATACATAGCTAATAGAGAACATGATCATGTATTGTTGATTTTAGAAGGATTAATCCATGAAGTTATACTATGATCGGACTTTATGCATAAAAATGAGGGTGTGTTGGATTTTAAACATAGTCGGGCAGAGATGGGTAATATAACAACTCCATTTATAATGGATTTAAGGGAACAGACTGATAAAATGGATTATATACAAAACGCCTCGATGGAAATAGAAATGCTGAAAGTGATAGATGAATCGAAAGTCATAAGTGATAGACAAAGAGATAGGCTGAAGAAATTATTACACTGCCACAAGGTGGTATTCTTGGAGATTCCCGGAGAGATCCAGGATATGAACACAGCTCTCGCGTACCCCATACCCTATCAATATAGATGTGAGGGACCCTATCAATATAGATGTGAGGTAGAAGAGCAAATAGATAAAATGCTGACATGGGGAATCATATCTAAATGCTCATCCCCATATAATAACCCCATTGTAACAGTAAAGAAAAAGGACAGATCAATTCGGTTGTGTTTAGATGCTAGACAGTTGAACAGAATAACCATTCCTGATACAAACGCTCTACCACCTATGAATGAATTGTTAACAAGATTTAAGAATAAAAAAATATTTTTGACTTTCGACTTGACGTCCAGTTATTGGCAAATTAAGTTGCATCCAAGGGACCGGAAATAAACGGCGTTTAGGTATAATGGACGAGCGTATAACTTTAATAGAATTCCATTTGGGTTAAAAAATAGTGGGGCGGGGCTAGTGCAGTGTCTAGATCAAGTGTTGTCAGAAGAGGTTAAAAATTTTGTTGTGATATATGTGGACGATATTGTTGTTGCATCAGAAAGTATAGAGGAACATTTTGAGCATTTAGAACGGTTATTAGACGAGTGCAAAAGAAAAGGTATCAGAATCAATTTGAATAAAAGCCATGTGATGGCTACAGAGGTCAAATTTCTAGGCCATATCATCAGTGAGAGGGGAATACTACCTAACCTGGAAAAAATCCAAGCAATTCAGAAGTTTCCTACACCTCGAAATAAAAAACATGTTAAATCATTTCTGGGGCTGTGTACGTTTTACAATCGGTTCTATAGGGGCTTTTCACTAGACATGGAGCCATTACTACAATTATTAAGAAAGGAGAAAGCATGGATGTGGGGTGAACAGCATGAGTGAAGTTTCCAAAGAGTGAAGGAGGGATTCTTAGGGGAAGTTATGCTGTCATATTCTGATTTCAATAGACCATTCTTTGTACAGATGGATAGTAGTGGGTTCGGACTGGGGGCCACGTTGTTTCAAATACTAGAAAAAGGGCAATACGGAATCCTTTGCTTCATTAGTCACTTACTGAAAGGACTGGAAGTGAATTATATTGTGACTGAGAAGGAAGCACTGGCAGTTGTGTGGGCGTTTAAGAAATTTCAGCAATATTTGATAGGTTCCGAAGTAGTGGTGATGAACGACCATAAGAGCCTCGAGTTTCTTAACCACAGTTTTTTGACAAATAGCAGGCTAATAAGGTGGAGTTTGTTCCTGCAGGAATTTAACTATAAAGTAGTGTACTGCTGCAGGAAAGAGAACATTGTAGCAGATACTCTAAGCTGATATCCAGTGGCAGAAAGGCAACACTTAAGCTGTGATGGAGTATATATAGCCACAGCGGAAATGGACGGAGAAGGAACAATGGAAGATGAGTTGTGAAAATTAAAAGAGCATCAAGGAAGGGACGAGTGCAAGCAGATAATAAACTATTTACAACATCAGCCTACGACTGACACGAAGAAGAATCCATTGTGGAAGGACAGGAAGCACTTTTGCTTAAAAGGAGGAGTCCATCAGCGTGTGTTTCGGAGAAAGAAACAAATGCGTATTGTCTTACCGGTCATCATAAGGAAATGAGTGATTGAACACATACATGATACATACGGCCATTATGGGGCGAAGAAGGTGGAAGGATGACTCAGCCTTGGTTCTACTGGCCGCAAATGTATGCTAACATTATAAACGTCATTGGCACGTGTGCTATGTGCAGAAAAACAAGGTCGCCTAACACATCGGGGATAGGTCCATTACAACCAATCTATGCCCAGCGACCCAATAGTTTAATAGCAATTGACTTTTATGGGCCATTATCCCCGTTTAATAAAATGAAATATTGCTTGTCACATATGACATATTCTTGAAGCTAGTGGCGGCGTATCCAGTAACTCAGGCTAATGCAAAACAAACCATGAGGGCTTTAGAGCAACAACACTTCAGAGCTGTGGGAATTCCTGAGAAAATTCTATCGGATCACGGAACGCTGTTCATATCAAACGAATGGAAGAATTGGGTTCACAGACATGGGATAAAACACATACTGACATCAATCCGTAACCCTCAGTCTAATCCATGTGAACGAATTATGAGGGAATTGGGGTGATTATTCCACGTCTACATCCATGATGACCATCGAAGATGGGTAAAGGAAATCCCGCGAATAGTAAATATGATAAACTGGTCAAAAAACGAATCCACAGGGTTCGAACCTGTTCGTTTGCATTATGGGGAAACATCCTGTGCCCCTTTGAGACCAGACTACCAGTGGGAACAAGATCGATAAATAGAAGGAAGGATGCAGAGCAAGCACTCAGCCAGTTAAAAAAGATGGGAAATTTAAGATGTCGGAGACAGGGAGCAGCAAAAATCATATTTAAGATAGGAGATGAGGTCATGGTAAGAGTGCAGCCTGTGAGCCATCCTGAGATCATATGTATAAAAAATTTCAACCTATCTATGATGGCCCTTACGTAATCAGATGAAGGTATGGGAATAATGCTTTCATAGTAGCACAAGGAATGGAGGAAAAGGGACATATAATGCTCAATCGCTAAGGCTGATAAGGAGGGATAAGAAGCCTCCAAACAAAAACTAATCCAAAAGAAAATAAACGGACGGATATGTCGGTTCGATGAAACAATAACGTCTTGGAATCATGAAAAATAAAATTGTTTTTTTTAAACATATGACAGGTGGGGCAAATCGTCTCATGACAAATAATTAAAGTCACTATGATAAACAACAACAACAACAACAAAAAAAAGTGGTGTTCACGGAGTGAAATTAATGATAAACTTAATGAGTGTTTATGTGCAGTCAAGCACAGCAAGACAAATGCAAATAAAAGTAAAAAAAAAAAAAAGAAAGAAATCTGAAATAATTTATTCGTATAACAATCTGTCAATTATAAATGCAGATAGAATTAACAAATAAATAGAAGTAAAAATAAAAATAAGAATCGTTTAGGCTCATTAAAGAGCCAGTTAATAATTAATAAAATAAATAAATGAATAATAATGATAATGCGTAGATGATAGATATCACTAGTAGGTGTATGAGGTTGCAGATTGAGGCATATATGTGTGTGTGTATGCATTATGTTTGGGTTGTATTTTGAGCTTGATTCAGCCGTCTCTTCGCACTTTAGATTCTCATGGCTCTCAGTGGTTAAACTTTTAAATGAAGTGCCCGTAAGAATCCTGGACTCATTATTTAATAAGAATTAGTGTGTCGAAATAAATAAAATAAAGAAATAAGAATTTTTTGTTTGCACAAGATGAACAGATAGTAGAAATATCCTGCTGTTCACATGCTTTAAACCTTTTATGTTTTGATAGAGTTAAGTTATGCCATGGTCTCGTATGCGTGGAGATTAAATTGGTTGATCAGCCAAAATCAATCGGAAAGAATTGTGTAGTTTTACCTAGCTGTCTCTCTGCAGTCATCCTCATCACCTTCATCACTCATCATGATAGAGTGGGAAAGTCTATAATAAAAGCAGAAGTAAGAGTTGAAAGCAAAGAATTAAAATAAACTCTCATCTCAGACTAGATTCAACTCGATTTTAATTCTCAAAAGCGGGCGGAGTGTAATGTGATGACCACGTAAAGTTGTCGACACACATATATATTTATTAATAACATTAGATAAATTTGCTAACAAGAAGTAATAAAGGTGAAATAAATTAGCTATTAAATTTTAAAAAAAAAGGAAAAAATTCTAATGTCAAAATTTACTGTGGATTTGTAATAGTAAGAGAAGGGGAGGGGGTGCTTAAAGAAATGCGTCTCTTTCTCTCTTGTAAGTCAAATGCTAGAAAGTCATTTTTGTTTATTGTGGGAGAGGGGAATGGGATGCATAAAGAAATGCGTTTCTTCTCTCTCATTAAAAACTATATAATAACAAATTAAAATAAAATGTAAAACACAAATGTGAAAAAAAAAAAGAATTGTAAACTTTAAATAAAATTAAATGTAATATGTGATATATAAAAAAAACAATATGGCCGTAGGTGTGAAAGTCTGTTGGACAAATTAAATTCCATGGACAAAGAAAATGTTAACAACGGAAGATCTTTGCCTGATCTGTTAAATTAATTGGGACTTAAATTCCAGCCACTAATTAAATAAAGAAACATAATGATAAGAATTGGTTGGAAATCTAAGTCTTAATTAAAAATTTTAAAAACAATGAACAAAAGAAAGAGATTAAGAAAATTACAATTTTATCTGGGATTGCTAGTAGAGACTTTGAAGAAGCAACAGCTCAAAGAAAACGAAAGAAGTGCATGGCTAGTGGCGTTAACGGGACATGGGTTCGGATTCAAGCCGTCTCACCACTGACTCACAATGTAAGATCTATGCCTGACCTGCTAGAGAGACCGCTGCTTCTGTGACTGACAACTTAAAAATCTACCTAAAGAATCGACAAGAAGGAAAAAACTGGAATGAGAAATAACCCCAAAAACTGAGAAAGAAAATCAAGCCAGCCAACAGTGAAGGACATCACCGTCTCTACAAAAAAAGAGATGATCTCCCACTGGACGGTAAAAAGCTCCCGAAAGAAATACCCATGGAAACAACCACAAGGAAAACCTAGGTAAAAGCATGCATGCATTTTAATTGTTAATGTCGTAAATAAGTAAACAAGGAACAATTTTGATAAATTTAGAACTCTACCCAATAGAACTTCAAAATAACTTTTATATTTGATCTGTTTTATTATGTTTTATTATAGCCACGTATTATATAAGTATGTGTATTTTTTTATTATTGTTATCATGTATTTTTTATATAAAATTGAGTGTTATTAAATATATTTATTCTTAAAATGGCGTATACTTGCTTTATTCTCTTATCACCAAGCTACAACAGGGAGGAAACTGTAATTAGTGATTAAAGGGTAATGCTGATTTTTTAAAGGTATTCATGTGCTGCTTGTTCGTGCAAATTTCCCAATTATATAAAAATAAATAGCAAGCGCTGGACATTCGTTAAATTTCTTTGAAATGGTTTGCTTTGTTCAGCAGCCGAGAGTTCTTGATCGGGAAAAATAACGCCAAGATAATATGTACGTATTGCCTTGGGATTCGGTCAAGGGTATAGATATGAAGTTAAATTTGTATCTGTATTAGCTCTCTGCTTGCATTGTAACGGTGTTGGTTAAATAAATAAATAAACAATATCCATTACAGTTGGAGGTTAAGCCGGGATATTTCGGTTAGCAAAACTGTTAGTAAACAAATAAGAAATAAATAAGATAAAAAAGAATCAAAGTTGGAAAAAGAATTAAAGTATAATAAATAAATATAATATAAAATAAAATAATCGAAATAAATATAATTGAATACACAAATAAATAAATTAACCGTACGAATAACCATTTCCGTTATAATATATATATGGTAAGAGTATAAGAAGGCAAAAAGAATGATGAATTAATGATGAGACTGAAGGGCACAAAAGGTTCACTCATTCAAACTATCTGTGCTTGCTTAATTTGATGATTTTAGCCTGCCAAATTATATTACATTTTGTATATGAGACAATGATAAGATTTAAATTGTTTAAAATAAAGAAAAGAAACTGTTCTAAAATCTTAATTTTAATAAAATATGTTTATTAACAAAATCCAATATATAGCTAAATATCAGGGCTTCCTAATAGAATCTGTTTTTTTGGATGAAAATTATAAGATAATCTCAAATATTGCTAGCTTATATTGGCTAAATCCCTAAGTAAATATTAAAACCAAATCATATAAATTAATATAATAATGATAACAAATGTGGCTAAAATGTACTAAGAATTATTATATAACAAATTAAAATTAGTAAAATAAATTAATGAAATATTTTCCATTAATCTGCCATCTCATTATTTTTAATGATGCTACTACTATGATCACTACAGTACTAGTACTCTTATAAAAGAATAACAGAAAAAACTGCTTGGCATAGGACTATCTTTAATGTAGGCTATTAATATTTTTATAACTGCACAGATTGTAGTACTTTATTAATTTCCAAATGATAATACTATATATAAATATACCAAAAAATAAATTAATTGTTTAAATTCAGTTAATTTAATAATTATTCCACACCATTTGAATTAAAGTTTTCTATTTTTTTTTTTACAATCTTCAGAAATACAATATTTAAAGTAAATAGTTAAGAGTTCTCTCTTGATAAAACTAGCACATAACAATTTTATATCATCATTATAATGTAAAAATAAACAAATAAAAAAAAATAGCATTCAATAAAATTCAATAAAAATTTAAATCCATATAATGTAAATTAATTATTGATATAAATGTAGTGAAAAACTAATTATGCATATTTACTCCCTTTTCTCTTTTTGATCATTACATTAATAAGTAAATATTTGTAATATATAAAATAGAATCTTAAATACTATATACAATCAGATTATATAATTATATATATATATATATTGCAAGTATCAACAATTACGTAAATAAAATATACATTCAATTTATAAGTATTTAACCTAAAAACTACATTATATCAAAAAATATATAACTTTTTATGATATTAAAACTTTTTGTGCATTTACTTATATATATATATTGTTTATACTGAAATTAATGTACTGAGAAGGGATTTGAATTCAGACTTTAAAGCTTTCTACAGTTATCCATTCCATCCTATACAACTGATACACATGACCACATACATGTGACAAAGATAAATGATCTCCAACATACATAATTTTTGTTCAGCACAAAATATTATATTGGAAGTCATTTGTCTTTTTCACATATACATGGTCAGATGTATCAGTTGTGAACATGAAAAATATATATATATATATATATATATATATATATTCGAGATAATTTATCTTTTTCACATGTATGTGATCATGTGTATCAGTTGTATAAGATGAGCTGATAGCAGTAGGGAGCTTGAAAGTCTGAGTTAAAATCCCTTATACATATATATATATATTGTAATCTTATATTTAGCCCTATGGGTTAAATATAATCTATAATGTTTTAAAAAAAAATTTTAACTTAAAAAAAATTCATTGTTATTAAGCTATAAAATCTTAACTAAGTATTTTAATTTATTAATGAAACAGTTTATTAAACATATTAGAATATTAGTTGTTTAAGGAATATTAATTAGCTTATTTAATATCTGTTTGTCAAGTTACTAGACAATATTAAATGTCATTATTAATAATGATATTAAAGGTAATCTGTATACTTTTTAATTATTCCTAAAATCAATAACCTACATATTACAACACCTATTAGATATATTTAAAACTTCCATTCTCTGCACATTCTTGAAGCATATGAAAAAAGACATTTTACGTGTTTACATTGATTTAAGATTTATATCTGGGCTAGAGATAATCTTTACCTTAATAAATGATTAGTAATAATCATTAATATATTCATGTAAAGTGGGTGGGGTCAAAAATGTGCATGGAGAAAGAATGATACTTATAATTCAAATTATAACGTGTATATTTTCTAATACAACATTGATAATTAGAAACAAAGTAATTATTTATTTATAACATAAGTAGAAAATAATTTTAAAAAAGTGATAGGTACCTGAACAAGTTTTATTATCTTTAGCTAAAACTGTTCCTGGCAAATGGCATTCACAGTAGAAAGAGCCTACCTGGTTAGTACATTTATCTTGGCAAGGTCCATGACCATTATTTAATTGGCATTCATCTTGATCTGAAAAAATCAAATCAACATATATAATAACTTTAAATAATCAAATATAAATATCAATTAAATGTTTTATAAAGATTATGACATTTCAAATCTATTTCTTAGTTATGTTCATTAATAAAATGAAATATTAATAGTAATAACATGTCAATAAATTGAATGCTTAAATATGATGTGTTCTAAAGTATAGGTGGTTCTTCTGCACTTTTTCATTTATTTATGGGTTTGTATTAGTTTATATATATATATTTGCCGAGGGTTTACAGTAACTTCTACTTTATTTAATAAAAGGAAAAAATATATTAAATACAATAAGCAATATACCATCATCTATTTAAGTGATTTTTGTGGTTTGAAAAAAAAAAAGAATTACACTTTGATATCAATATCAGGAGTAAAAAAAAATTGTTTCATATAGTATGATTTAATGGACTGGTGGATTCGGGATAAAGGTTAAAGATAACAGTTTTATTCAAGTGATTGAACCAAGATTTTTTTTATTCAATTTGCTGAGAATTGATTTTAGAACTTTAGCATTGTGTCCACCATTCTATTAAAGCATACAAGATGAAAAGAAACTTATTTACTCATGTGTTTTCCTGAACGTTCATGATGATGGTATTTTTATTGTATTTTTATATTGGACTATTTCCATAATCTAATATAAGTATTGAATGTATTTAAAATTTTTTTAACTTTATTTAAATATTTCAAATACTTTCAACTGTTAGTAATAAAAGGCAGGTTAGTATATGCACAATGTTTTGATAGATATTATTCTCCCCTCTTCTTCAGGTATTGTTGGCCTGACCAACAGTACTAGCATGGGAATCAAACCTGGAACTCTAGATTCTTGAATATTGAATTTTAAGGTAACACTCTAACCAACTAAGCAATTCTTCCAAAATCTATCTACAATTTTTTTTTCAATCACATAATTCCATCTATATCAAAAAAAAAAAAAAGACAAAAAAAAAAAAAAAACAGTGTTCCCTTGATGTTGGATCTTGACAATGCTTTTTTTTTTGCACAGAGAGATTGGGTAATCATAAACTAAAGTTTTATCTTACATGACAATATTTTGTAAAAAGCTGAAATTTAAGCTGCATGATCACCACAAAACTTCAATGAAATTTGACAAATGCTGCTTTTTTGTTTATCAAAACAAAATGTGCTCACTCCATTTTCAAATCTGTTTGTTAAAATATTTTGACACAATTATAAAAGATACTCAGCTCCTCAGAAATTTCCATAACAGTCAATAATTTGTTCGATCACCAACTCATTTCACTTATACTTTCAATATTTTTCTCAGATTTTGATGCTGAATGACATTACAATCTCTCCTCATTTTCATTTGATTCACAGCCATGATGAAATCCCTCAAACCATTTTTGAAGCATATAAAGAGTCAGTGCAGCATCATGATAAATTAATTTTAATATTTTATGTGTTTCTTTAGCATTTTTTTTTTAAATTTGAAAAAAATTACACATTACTCAAGATCCACAATTTACAGCAAGTTTTAAGAAAAACTGCTTGAAACTGACTGACTACACCAAAAAATTTGAAACCCATCTCATATTGTTACTAAGGTGTAATGCTTCACTTTCCAAATTAAAGTTCATTGCCTTTCCATTGGATTTTATTCTGCAGCAATATTCATCATACTTTTTGTTCATCCTTAATATATATTTATATATCTATCCATTTACACATTTATTTATCTATTTGCCTAACACTTTGCCTATTTATCTAAATCTCTATATATCTATAAGTTACTTGTCTATTAATTCTTCTACTTATCTATCTATCCATCTCTCTGATTGTCTATCTATTCATCTATTTGTTTACCTTTCTATATATGTACCTATATACTTACTGATCTGCTTGTTCAGCTGCTCACCTATTTATTTATATATCTATCAATCATAATCATTATCAGCCTTATAAATGAATATGAAACTTCTAACTGAAGATTAAAAAAAATGACAAAGGAGCAAAAAATGTTGAGTTTGCAATGATTATCTAACCTGATTCCTGAACCATAATTATATTCCTATAAGCATTCGTCTCTACAGAATATCAGAAAACTTTCTTACTTCATCCATCCATTTCTCATGTGGTTTCTTTCTGGATATTTTACAATATATTAGAACCAATTTAAAACTTCTCTTCTGGCAATATATGCAGGCCATCTTCATTTCAATCTCTTTATTCTTTAATGATATTTTCTCACCCATACAATTCATTTTTGATCATCTCTTCTTTTTATTCCTAATATACATCTCCCCATACTTCATTGAATGGCATAAAATACCTATATTGCCCTTCTGCTAAGTATCCAGATCTCAGATCCATAAGTAAGAATTGGGAAAACACATTTATTAAAACTTCTTTCTCTTCAAACTTATAGGCATATTTCTTTTTAATATTAAAATTATTTCTATCAAAAACTTTCCATCTGAGTTTAGTTCTATGATTAATTTTATCCATTATGTTTTCATTTATATTAATAGCCTGACTAAATTATTTGTAGTTATGAATTTTTATTTTTAGTCTCCTGAGAAAAATCATTGAACACTACTTTTAACATTTATTTTTGTTCCTATTTTATTTTTTTCATTTGATAATGCAACATTTCTTGAAGCGTTGAAGCATTATTTGAAAAAATAATTACATCATTTGTGAAATGCAGAGGACTTCAATAATCTCTATTTACATTAAATCCCTTAGCTTTCCATTCTTGTAAAAATTTTGTAGATGATTTTGGAGATATAAAATCATCATGTTTTATACCCCTCTCAATGTTAATTTTTTCAGGATCATCTTTACTCTAATCATTCATTCTAATAAATATTTCTCAGAATATGATATCCTCTATAGAAATGCTTATACAATCAAATAGCTTTTCATAATTTACAATTCCAAAGCACAATAATAGCTCATATTTATTAATCATTTCTATAACTTTTTTAAAATACTTGGGCGTGATTCAAACTGTATTAAAACAACTTTTAAATCCAGTTCTTTTTATTTTTATTTTACATGCATATATATTATTATTATTATTATTTAGATAATAATCTTATTTTGCATAAAGCTAGATAGTTTTTTAAAAGTGCAACCACATGATAATAGCTCAAATTTATCTAAACTGTTATTTATCATTCTGTCATTAAAGCATTCTCTATAAATAAAAGATGGATTTCAACATTTACTCTGGTTTAAGATATTGATAGAAACTAAGAGAGCTGGCACAGGACTTCAACAGATTGAGATTTTTTTATATTCCTAGAATATTTGCCTGTTTAATTAATGGAGTTTATTTAAAATTCTAAGGATATAAAAATTTTAATTCTAAAGTCCTGTGCCAACTCTCTTTGTCTACATTAAAATATTAAACCAGAGTAAAAGTTGAAATCCTTATTTTATTTATAGAGATTGCTTTGACAATAGATTGAAGATTTGTGATTTATATAAGCTTGGGCTGTTATTTTATGATTACATTTATAAAACAACCTAGCTTTATGAAAAAGAGAGCTTATTATCTAAGTAAGAATAGCAGTAGGGTTTGAAAGATTTAAAAATGACTTATTTATTAGACTATTTTCAAAGCAGGTTATATTTGCATGTTTAATGGGTTTATATAAGCCTCTAGGAATATAAAAAAAAAATCATTCTGTTAATACTTTATCTATATTAGGATATTAGTAAAGGTTAAAATTCATTTTTACTTGTAGAGGTTGCTCTGGCAACAGATTGAAGATTCATGGTTTAGTAAGCATGGGCTGATATCTATCACTGATCTTTTAAGATATATTTCCCATTTTTCAAAGCTGTTCTTTAATCACTTCTGCAGCTAATTTTTTTCCCTTGAAAAACCTAATCATCTTTCCTAATCATTGTTCTCCATTATATTTTTTCTTACCTTATCATTTCAATGCAAGTAACGAGATTTTTAAACGAATCTTTATAACATAAATTAAATATGCCTTTTTCATACATTTATGATTAGGGTTATTATAAATTATTTTCACAGACCCAATTCATGAAAAGAAATGCTTTGCATTCTTGATAATGATACTGAATCTCATTACACTTATATAAATACTTTAGGATAGATATATGATTAAAAACAATTTTTTTTAAATTTTTGTGTATCATCTACTGATTCAATATGACTATATATGGTTTTTCACATCTATATGTTGCTCTCAATGCATAAAAATTGAGAAACACTGTACACAAATGATTATCTTATTTGCAATTTGAATCTACTAAGCTTTATTAATTATTGAATCTCTGCATTTAAATTTTTATAATAGTTTATGAATTTCTATATAAATTTTACTAAAGAGCATTGTGTATTTTAAATGAGTTACTTATAATAAATTATTATCAGAAAACCAACCAGTATTCTTCCTTTTAGAAAACCCAAAAACAAACTTACTTGCATTCACAATATATTCCTTAAGAGAATTTACATCTCATTAACATGATTGCTTTGAATATTCAAATTGGAAATTTTGGTATTTAACAGTTTTTGAAATGTAGTATTTGCAGCATTTTTTAAAAGAATAAATATCAAATTTTCACATTTTTTAAAATTCTGATTTCTAATTACATGAAATGTCATTGTTTTAATTGTGAACATTAAGTTCTTTTGCATAATCTGTTTTGCTTAAATAAATGTTAGTAATTATTAATCCATGAGAAAGACAAAATGAAAGATTAAATGATGGTGAAGAAAATAATAAAGTAAGCAGGTAAATATGAGTATCCAAGAATATAAGAGCATTAAAAATTTTTATTTAAAAAATTCGGAGTTTAAAATGGAAGAGAAAATTGAAAATCGGAACAGGCTTGAGTAGGAAATTAGCATTATTTATTTGCAATAGGTTTGATTTTAATAAGAATTTTATGGAAATAAATTATGATTCCTGTAATAATTTACATATATAAATAATGTATTTGCTGGGGAAAAAAGACTAGAGTATATGAGAAATTTTCAGTAAAGATAAAAAGCGATCCACCAGATATAAATATAGCAATAGGTAATAAAGCTATTCAAAGAATAGTGGATTGATTGCATTTCCAGATTCATGGATGGCAACAAATTATCTAAAACAGTTTACAGCTGGATAATATTAAACTATCAGATAGTTAAATAGACAAAAAATGGTACATTATATTAAAGACTTTAGTAAGAATTCATATTTACATATTTTTACTAAGGTTGGGATAAAAAGAAAATAATGATGAAGAGTATTTTGGTGAATAATACAAATAATATAAAATACAAATCTAGAAAAAAAGAAAATTATGAGTATTTTAAGAATAAATAAATAAAGAGAATTGAGATTATATTTTGGTAACAATCAAATATATGGATCATTGAGGAAGTTATTAGTTTTAACTTGAAGGCAGCATAATAAGTGATATGAAAAAATTACATACTTTTATTATATCACAATTCTTTTGATTAAAAAAAATGATGAGGATGTAGATGATTAAAGATGAAAACAGAAATAGGTAGAAAATGAGTTATTGATATTTTGTATTGAGCTTAAATATTATTAAAAGAGAAATAAAAAGCATGATTTTAGAATAGATGGATGATAGAGCTGACATGGTATAATGTGACAAATCAGAAAAAAAAAAGATAGTGAAGAAATAGAATTGCTATAGGTTAATAATACTTTATTCAAATGTTTTTTTTTTTTTTGGCCAGATTCCTGACTTTGATAAATGAAAATTTATATGTGAATTATATTTTAATGTATATAAAGTCATAAAACCGCTAAAACATTACAGAATCACTATTTCCTATGCCTATACAAACTATTAAAACAGCAGACTGTCAATACTAAGGCTTGCACTAGGTGACACTACTGTATGGTTTGCATTTGTTAATTGAATGTAAATGCTTGAAAACAGAAAGGGTACATATAATGAAGTTATGGAAGAATAAATATGAAAAAAGTGATTATACAGAAAGGGAATTATTGGTTTTTATGCTGGATTTGGAAAAAGATAAAGGGGATTTAGATATAAAGGTTATAGAGTTGACAAAGATTATGTTGTGGAAATGGGATGGAGCAGAATATGGGAAAATTTAGAGTGGGGAATGGAAAATAAAGTGGTTAACAGGTTTATCTGGGCATAATTGCTGGGATATTCTTGACTTTGTTTAAGGAGAAGCCACAATACTCACATCACATCAACAAGAGAATATACATATAAATGGAAAAATATGGGTGATTTAGTTTGGTAAATTGTGTAAGGAAGGGATAGAAAATATTAGGCATCTGTTAATTTAATGTAAATGCTTGAAAACAGAAAGGGTACAAATAATAAAGTTATGGAAGAATAAATATGAACAAAGTGATTATATAGAAAGTGGATTATTGTTTTTTATGCTGGATTTGGAAAAAGATAAGGGGAATTTAGATATAAAGGTCATAAAGTTGACAAAGATTATGTTGTGGAAATGGGATGGAGCAAAATATGGGAAAATTTAGAGTGGGGAATAGAAGGTAAAGTGGCTAACAGGTTTCTCTGGGCATAGTTGCTGAGAGATTCCAGTCTCCATTTAAGAAGAAATTACAGTGCATCACATCACATGTTGTTTTAAAGCAAATCATATTACATCAAATAGGTATCAGACATCCATATATACAATCTCAGCAATTAAACCAGTGACCACAATGAACATGATTAAATACATGCCACCAAAGGGCAGCTTGCTGCTAAACACTTTTGTAGAAAAAAAGGAGAATGTTTACATTGAGAAATATGTATCAGATTGCCTAAGAATAAAGAGATAAAATAGTACAAACGATTAAGATTTTTATGCTGATGCTTTTGAAAAAGCTACAGTTGAGAAATTTACGACTTTTAAAGGTTTTTGTACATATTTCATTTTTCTGTAATTATTTGTCCAGTGTTTGTTACTTTATCTTATATATGAATACAAATATAATGTATATACTTAAGCTAGATATAATTAAAGGAGATTTGAATACAAACTTTGAAGCTTTCTTCCTTCATCCATTCCAGCCTATATGACCAACACACATGACGACATACATGTGAAAAAGATAAATGATAGAGTGCATGATTGAAGAGACCTTGAAAATTTGTGTTCAAATCCCCTTAATTACTTTATCTTACATAAAATTAATTTTTACAACATTATATTACCTATGCAAGTCTTATAGTCCAAAGCCATTTTAAATCCTCTTGGGCAGTAGCAATAAAAAGTCCCTGGCCGATTGAGACACCAAAACTGACAACCACCCTTATCATGTAAACATTCATTAATATCTAAATAAAGATATAGTTTAAATTATGTGCTGAATAATTTTAAAATTAACTTTCTGTAACAAATATTGTTAATTATTATAAATATACTTTTTAAACACAAATGAATAAAAAAAAAACAATTACAAGATATTCATTTAAATATAAATGATTATTTTAAAAGGTAGTCATTATAAATGTTACAATAAGTGATTATAATGAAATATAAAAAAAAAAATTAGGAAATACCAAACAAATTTATACAGCTTAAGTTGGTATAGTAACATACCACTTTAATAACCCACTGCTGAGCAAAGGCCTCTCCATTATCCCCTCCCCCACCTTCTAGAGATTAGTGAAGGGAAAGACATTATGCACCAGGTCTGCCGACTATCATACAATGAGAGAATTTGACAATCCTATTTTATCTTCTACCTAAAAATATTTACATAAAGTCCCAAGCGTATTTGGATTTAGAGTCAAGTTTTACTCAACCCAAACTTAGATATGACACTAACTTAGATATAGTAGTTATGCATTTAATGTATAATTCGTGGGAATTTCATAAATTACTGATATAGCATTAGAAATGTTCTGGACTCAATGATTGATAACCTTAAAGAGTAAATGCGTATGAAAAGTATACCCCCCCCCCCTAAAAAAAAAAACTATTGAAAACATGAGAATATTTTATATAAGGCAGTATAAAGTTTTGTCTTTATTTAGTAACTTTTAACTATGCAGAAATCATAAATTTTATTTGAACAGATGAAATCTTTCAAGATCTTAGTGAAGATTGTCAAGATGAAAATAAAAAAAAGAAGAACGTTGGGAGAAAAGCTTGCTGAAATTATTTCAGACAGGGATTTTTTTTTTTCCAGTTCCAGTTTTTGAATCACTATTGGTAGCAAGCTGTATTTTCAAATAAGTATTTCTTTTTTAAAAAAAATATTTTTAAAAGTTTTTTCTAAACATGTATCAAAATTGACATTTAAATTACAAAAATGATAATATGTTTTAAAAAATTAGTGAAAAATTCTAAGAAATATTGTGTTTTAAATACTAAACATTAGATATTTCACAAGGAGATTTGAAGCATTAATAGGAAATTATGATCATGTGATATTTAGTGGTTTAAGACCATTCTTGCCCATGGGATAATGGTGACTATGGTTATTAAAAAACCAAAAGGCACCAAAATGTATAGATAATGAATTGGGTTTAGATTTACATGACTATACAAGCAAATGTGCCTGGATTTAATGTTTTCATGTTGAACTCATAACTATATAGTTAATTATATAGGTAAAAGGTGGCTGCTGAAGAGTTGAATTATACCCAAAGATCTAGATGCACTGCTATCAGATCCAAGGCTCCTTACTGATGGAAAAACACAAGCTAGAGACTCTGGGGATATTGGGTGAGTAGGCACTAGATAGTGAGTTTATGCATAAACATGTGCTTAAATGCAAAATATAAATGATATAATGTTATGATGAGTATAAAATAAATGATCCAAATGGTTTATTGATTGAAAATTTATAGAAAGTTTGAACACAAGGGATGACAAAGCTCAGCTGCTGTCCATAGATCTTGAGTTTTAGAATCTGCTATTCTAACACTATACCAAACACGTGAGGCATTTGGTGAGTATAAAAGTATATTACTCATATTAATTCAGAAAATAACAATGGTATAAATAACAGATATATATTAATTAGCAGGATGGGATAATTCCAAGTTCTGTTTTAATAATCTTACAAATTTAAATGATTGTAAATTGAATATAACTTAATATATATGTAAACAAAGGGAATAAATCCCCTTCCCACTTTAAGTCATAACCTGGAGGAGGGTAATTTACTTCCTTTGTTTAAATTTAAATGATTATACTTTATAAAATATAATATCATGTAAAGAATAAATATTTAGGAAATGCTAGTTATTACACTATCCTCAATATGTTAAATATTGCCTTCAGGTGCCTAGTGACTTATATGGTTTAAATGACAATTTTGATTGCTTTCTGCATACATGCAGGGTAGTATAATTACTCATCATTCATTACATGTATATTGTTGTGATTATAAATGTTTTTAATAGATTCACTTTTTTTAAACTAAAAACTATTAATTTTAATTGTTTATTACATATCAACAGTTCAGAGCAATTTGAACATATACATTCATATAGACTGCTTATATATGTGTGTAAATGTAATATTCTATTTTAATATAATACATATAAAAACAATCGTAAATTGAAAGACAACAGTCAATGTTAGGAAAATATCTAAAACAATTTCAGTTGCAATATTGTGGCCTAAGTTTAAACTTGAAATCATTATATTTATAAAAAAATTATTAGTTTATTTTAATTCTAAATTAATTTAAAATAATCAGATAGCTTACTTCTTAAGTACATTTTACTTTTGACAACACATTTTAATGTAAAATGGCATATGTATTTTCTAACAAGCTTGATGTATTAAAATTATCTCACACTAAAAATTAAAAACGAACGTTTTATTCTTAAGACAGTATAATAAAGTTAAGGACAAATACATATTATGTTAGAAATATATTAATAATAATATTTAAATGACTTTATATAGTAATGATAATAAAATGAATTACTTATTAATAATTCCATTTATTGACATTTTATTTATTGCATACATTTAAAAATTAATACATAAACATAAACCAATAAGATAGTCAATAATTATTTACAATATGTGTATGCAAGTGTGTGTATTGCAGTATTAAATTATATGTACTTTTTAAAAAATCAATGTGTTAAAATATATTTGATTATATAAATTAGGTATTTTAAAAAAAGATTGATTATAGTATACTAAATAAATAAATAAATACAAGAAATATCTGTATTTTATTTAAAATATGATTTTAAAAGTGTATTTTAATTTGTAAATTTACTTATTTTATTGTTTTAAAAAACATATTAGTAATATTTATTTTATAAAGATAAAAAAATATTTTAATGAAATGGACCACATATAGTTTGCAAAAACTTTTTATTGAGTGGATATATGTATAAATTTAATTCTTAATAGAAAAAACCTTAAAGATGAACTGAAATTGAGTATGCCATGGTAACAGTATCTAGGATAATGACACAATTATGACATCATCAGAAAAAATTATATAAAGTCCTAATCTTAGTTTGGGATCTCTCTTATTTTCATCTTAATAGATAAAACTATGTAAAGTTTATGTGCTATAAATATTAATAATATTTTTTAAAGTTTTAATTATGAATATGGTGGGATAAGCTAACAAACATTTGCTCAAAGGGCTTCTTATCTTTTGAAAATCTACATATCAGATAAAAATTTGGAATATATTGAAGCAATATTAATGTTGTGATATTTTTATTATAGAATACTTCATTTAAAAATGGGAATTGCTATCAAAATGAATAAAAAAAATTGTGAATGCTATTAAATTGGAACTTGCCTGGATTTTAACACAATATCTATCTATATACTACAGAAAACATTATGAGATTTCCCAAAGAACCTTCAAAGGATTTTGAACTTTAAATTTATTATTATTTTGTTTGTATTTATATAAAAACATATAAGTTAGAGCACATTCAACAGATAGTATTTTTTTCATATCCTTTATTTTTTTATTTTTAGAATGCATATGTTTGTTTAGAGTACAGAAAAATATAGTATTACCAAAAAGAAAAGATTAACTTATATAGTAAACAAAATTAAAATAATATTTTTTAATGACAATAATTTATTTAAATAAAAGTATGTTTTTCTTTATATATATTATAACGATCGAAATGCAAAGTGAAGATCGAATTTAACCACAAACTACGATATCTGCTCTACGAGGCGCCATCTAGGCATTTAAACCTAGAAAAATTTATAGAGTAGGCAGATACGCGCTGTTAAGATTCCACTTTATTTAAATATTCAGATCGTTAGCCCAAGTCACTAGCTCAGTGGAGACGCAGAGATAAAAATCTATATCTTAATTTATATCTTAAATATAAATAAATAAAAGCCACTGCCAGAAATTAACACATAAAAATATTTATTTACGCACATATAAAATCATTCTAATTTAAGGAATAAGTTTAACATTTTAGATTTTTATATTAACTTTTAATTTTACATTTAACTAAGTTTCAATGAGTTTAATATTTTATTTAGATAGTCGAGTATGAATAGACCACATAGATCTGCATTTGAAAAGAAAATATTCTTCCCTGATTTAACCTTAGGCAACAAATTTCGCAATCAAACTGGTGCCAATCCATCTGATACATTTATGTATTCAATGTAGCATGAAAATATGACAACACAAAATACTATACTGTCAGGAATGTACATCTGATCAGTAAGTAGAATTAGAGAAGACATTGTCTCTCCACCAACAGGAATGTCACATCTGTTGGCAAGTAGAACAATAAACATAAAACTCCATAGGAATGGACTGCGGTCCTTTGCCGTCTTACAAACCCATCCATAGGCAAACAGAAGGTGTGTGGCATATATATATAATCCTGCCCATAGCAGATCTCATACTACATCTACAATTACACAAATATATCCAATCCATTGAACCAATTCAACTACGAAATGAATAACCTAAGATTACCCTCCCTTAATATAACTTTACAAAACTATATAGCCATTCAAGCCCGACTTAAATTTAACATTTAAATACGTTCGCACATATTATTTTTATACAATTTGTTTTTAAAATGTTGAGTAGAGATCGGCTGCAGAGATTCCACAGTCAAAAACATCCAAATTAAACACAATCGATCAAAATACAAAATCATCGATAACGTCAATTGCAAAAGGGAATACACAAGGCCCCATGGCATTCATCGTAAGATGCTCGCATTAACATCGTTGACTTATATATTCTAATTGACTGTGGAAACCACAACATAATCAACTGCTAACGAATCTATGCAACGTCTATACCCAACCTAAATTTCATCATTTAAAATTTAAACAATAAATAATTTACACAATAAGAGAGAAAAAAAAATGGAAATGATTTTTATCAATCGGAAAACATATAAAATTAAACATTATTAATTTGATTTTAAACTTAAAAAAAGTCAGATAGAAGTTCATAAGCTTGAACGAAAGTTTTTAATTATTTTTAAATTTAGAGTTCATGTCAATATAGCTTACGGTAGAAGAGTCCAGGTTTCTGCTTTTAATTCCCATGATGCCTCCATTGGAAGATAATGTTCTGGAGATGGCAATAGCTGGTTCAAGGTATCACAGTCTTTTTCTTTTTTAAATAGAGAGTGTGGTATGTGTGTCCTACCACAACTCTCAAACACACAACGCTGGAACTGTCAGAAAAAACTGTATTTCCCTTTTTATATTAATCCACATGGATTCAATCAACAAAACATCACTAATCCATCACTTTCGTTAGGGTCCGAGCCAAGGCTTAGTGCTTCCATTGGTCAAGCTAATTTCTCTTTTCTTCTTATCTATCTTTCATCAGATCATTTTAATTATACAAGAGCCCAAGGCTAGCTTGCTTTTCAAACAATTTATAAACAATCATTTCCATTTATAGATTACAAGAATTAATTAATACCTGTTTTTATTTTTAAATCTTGTACTTTTTTTTTTATAAAAAAAGTATGTTCAAATACTTATTTATTTGTTTTTTAAAAAAAAATATTTTTAAAGTTTGGCATCTGTGCGAATGTATATACGTTTAACAAACATTTTAATTTTAGTGTTTAGTTTTTTACTTTTATTTGCGAACTTTTAAGTTTTTATTTTAAATTAATGTAACGACATATTTATATATCGTTACATATCAGTAAACTTCCTCAAAAAACAAAAACAAAAAAAAAAAAGAATTTACTTAGCGTTAGTAATTACGTTACACAAATTGATTATATATGAAACTTTCAAAAGGACAAAACTTTTTTTTTTAAAAGACAAAACAGTAATTACTCACAAATATAATGATTACAAAAAAAAAGTTGACTGTTGATTCCCTATTACCAGCTAAATTTCTGCCCCCTCCCTTCCAAGTTTCATTTCTCCTACCTTTAACTATTACTTAGGCAAGTTGAACGATTAGACTTTAATTTAACAAGACTTTTTTAAAAAAAAAAAAAGATTTATATTTATTATTACGTTTTATTCCTCACATTTATTTTTACATATGCACAATTTTTCTTACTGGCAATACCTTTAAGACCAAAAATTCAAACTGTAACTCCTCATCAATACAACAAATATATTTATACTAATTTCAGGAAAAATATTACCAGCATGATTCACTTTTAAAATTCTCAGGGCACTCGTGTTTATTAAAGATCGGCCCAAGTTGGGTAGCCAGTTATAACGATCAAAATGAAAGTGAAGATCGAATCTAACTGCAAACTATGATATCTGCTCTATGTGGCACCATCTAGGCATTTAAACCTAGAAAAATTTATAGAGTAGGCAGATACGCGCTGTTAAGATTCCACTTTATTTAAATATTCAGATTGTTAGCCCAAGTTACT
The DNA here is from genome assembly GCA_028023455.1 of Epiperipatus broadwayi. NCBI lineage: Eukaryota > Metazoa > Onychophora > Udeonychophora > Euonychophora > Peripatidae > Epiperipatus > Epiperipatus broadwayi. The sequence goes on along the minus strand of JAQFVV010000008.1, from coordinate 646,044 downwards.
AGCTCAGTGGAGACGCAGAGATAAAAATCTATATCTTAATTTATATCTTAAATATAAATAAATAAAAGCCACTGCCAGAAATTAACACATAAAAATATTTATTTACGCACATATAAAATCATTCTAATTTAAGGAATAAGTTTAACATTTTAGATTTTTATATTAACTTTTAATTTTACATTTAACTAAGTTTCAATGAGTTTAATATTTTATTTAGATAGTCGAGTATGAATAGACCACATAGATCTGCATTTGAAAAGAAAATATTCTTCCCTGATTTAACCTTAGGCAACAAATTTCGCAATCAAACTGGCACCAATCCATCTGATACATTTATGTATTCAATGTAGCATGAAAATATGACAACACAAAATACTATACTGTCAGGAATGTACATCTGATCAGTAAGTAGAATTAGAGAAGACATTGTCTCTCCACCAACAGGAATGTCACATCTGTTGGCAAGTAGAACAATAAACATAAAACTCCATAGGAATGGACTGCAGTCCTTTGCCGTCTTACAAACCCATCCATAGGCAAACAGAAGGTGTGTGGCGTATATATATAATCCTGCCCGTAGTGGATCTCATACTACATCTACAATTACACAAATATATCCAATCCATTGAACCAATTCAACTACGAAATGAATAACCTAAGATTACCCTCCCTTAATATAACTTTACAAAACTATATAGCCATTCACGCCCGACTTAAATTTAACATTTAAATACGTTTGCACATATTATTTTTATACAATTTGTTTTTAAAATGTTGAGTAGAGATCGACTGCACAGATTCCACGGTCAAAAACATCCAAATTAAACACAATCGATCAAAATACAAAATCATCGATAACGTCAATTGCAAAAGGGAATACACAAGGCCCCATGGCATTCATCGTAAGATGCCTGCATTAACATCATTGACTTATATATTCTAATCGACTGTGGAAACCACAACATAATCAACCGCTAACGAATCTATGCAATGTCTATACCCAACCTAAATTTCATCATTTAAAATTTAAACAATAAATAATTTACACAATAAGAGAGAAAAAAAAAATGGAAATGATTTTTATCAATCGGAAAACATATAAAATTAAACATTATTAATTTGATTTTAAACTTAAAAAAAGTCAGATAGAAGTTCATAAGCTTGAACGAAAGTTTTTAATTATTTTTAAATTTAGAGTTCATGTCAATATAGCTTACGGTAGAAGAGTCCAGGTTTCTTCTTTTAATTCCCGTGACACCTCCATTGGAAGATAATGTTCTGGAGATGGCAATAGCTGGTTCAAGGTATCACAGTCTTTTTCTTTTTTAAATAGAGTGTGGTATGTGCGTCCTACCACAACTCTCAAACACACAACGCTGGAACTGTCAGAAAAAACTGTATTTCCCTTTTTATATTAATCCACATGGATTCAATCAACAAAACGTCACTAATCCATCACTTTCATTAGGGTCCGAGCCAAGGCTTAGTGCTTCCATTGGTCAAGCTAATTTCTCTTTTCTTCAGATCATTTTAATTATACAAGAGCCCAAGGCTAGCTTGCTTTTCAAACAATTTATAAACAATCATTTCCATTTATAGATTACCAGAATTAATAAATACCTGTTTTTATTTTTAAATCTTGTACTTTTTTTTTTTATAAAAAAAGTACGTTCAAATACTTATTTATTTGTTTTTTTAAAAAAAATATTTTTAAAGTTTGGCATCTGTGCGAATATATATATATATGTTTAACAAACATTTTAATTTTAGCATTTAGTTTTTTACTTTCATTTGCGAACTTTTAAGTTTTTATTTTAAATTAATGTAATGACATATTTATATATCGTTACAATATATTAAAGTAATAGGTTTTATATATAAATATTTACGAATGATCTTTATGACAGCGTATTTTTAATAAACATTTATATTATAATATTTTATGTAAGCAAATTAATAAGCTCATGATTAAGGTTGTTACAAAAAATGGTAAACAAAACAACATATTATTAAATTTTGAAAATATATTTAATGTATTTATTTGGAAATATTTATGCTAATATAATATACACCCAACATAAGTTAAAAAAATTTTCTCTTTCTACATGAGCTGTTTTAAAATAGCACAAATAGTAAAAACAGAAATGATACTTTGGGATTAGAGCTGCTGTGATATATTCATGATTAAAATAAAAAAGTGAACATTATTGTCTGAAAGCCTTTAAAAAAAAATACTACATTCTCAAAAGTAATTCTTAGATTGTCTTAAGTTTTTATTAAACATTTTGAAAAATTCTAAATAATTTCCTTTTTATAAGATTGTAAATGTTTTTAATTCGATGTTTATTTACAGATTTGTTTCTGAGATTAAGTTCAAGTTCCTCATGATTACGACGCAAAACTAAAAAAATAATAATTTATGTCTGTTATTATCATCTAATATTTTTTTTTAAAAAAGTTTCAGCCCTTTATTTTTATTACTTTAAAACAAAAATCTCTTTTTGGCAATATTCCTGCAAGTGGGGAAATTTGTTTGTCTGCAATGTAATGTTTTTGATGTTTTGTTTTGAAAGGGAAGTATGTTTTTGGTATTGATGCTTTGTTTGCATTTTGACATTTGGTTTTTTAAAAAAATTCCTTGTTGGTGTTGATGTTAAAAAAATTTTTTTGTTGGAATTTAATTGATTAATTTGTTTAAATTTAATTTATTAATTTTGCCAAAAATCAATAAATGGTAAGTTATACATTGCAAGCTTTAGTGACAACCATAATATTCCAATCATATGCAAGTGTATGTATTTATTGTCAGAAAGTAGCAGTGAATAAAATCTTGAATACTTTTTTGTTTTATGGGCAAGTAAGATGGTTCCCATATTTTTGATAAATGTATTGTTCCAGAGGCCTATACTTTCTCTTTTTGAATGTATTAGTTGTCAAATTTTTTTAAAAAAAAAAGTTAAATGAAATAAAAGTAATAAATTCCAATAAATTACATTAATAACTTTTTTTTCAGACTTATAATGTGAAAGTGATGATATATTCTGAACTTTAAAGTTTTTGATGGCTTGTGTAGATAAACCAATGTGTGCTTTGTCACAAGTGCTATCATTTTTATTTTTTTTTTATTTTTCAAATGAAATTTATGTTCCTATAACTCAGTTTTTATTTATGTGCAATGTGTATGAAGTAAAATTTGATAGCATGCAAAAAATATAACAATCTAATAAAAAAATTTATATGGTTTATTTAATTATTTTCATTGATTTCTTAGGTTCAGAACCAATATCTTGATTTTTCATATATACAATGTATTTTTTTTTACACAAATTTCTTTTACATGTAATTTTCAGGAACCATTCTATCATGAAAAAAGAGAATTAGTTATATTTTCTTTTTGGGATTTTCTTTTCACAGCACATGTTAATTACCTTTATAAAGCCATAACAAAATAATGGATAAATGATAATTGATTCAGGATTAAATTAATAAACAAGGGATATTCTTATTTGCTTCTTAATTTTATATAAATTGTATTATTGTTTACATTAAATAAATTTTTTTTATTTTGTTAATTATTTTGGATTTCATAATTATTTGTAGTTAAATTATTACACTATACTTTAGTATAAAGTTTGAGAGTCTTAATATACATATATTTTCACATATTAAAATATCAGTTAGGCAAAATATTAAATAAAAAAAATTTTTCACATATTTTAATCATTTTATTACATGATATTTAGCAGTTTAAGAAGAGTGTAAATAAGTTTTGTTTTAAAATCATAGATAAGTATTATTATATTTAGTGCTCTTGAATGTGAAGTTGTTTTAACATTTATTAATTTATTACAAAGAAATCAAGTCATATATCACATGACCTAATTTAACAAGCTTGTATTAATTTATTTATTTATACTATTACACTTAGGTGCTATAACATACTGCCTAATAATAATTAACCTGAGAACAGTTTATCAATTATCTTTTGCTATTATAGTAAATAAACAATTAGTAAAGGTTAAGCTAATGTTTTATAAATCAATATCCAGTTAAGTTAAGATAATTATTTGTTACACTTTGATGTCCAAAGTATTAGTCAAATTGTTTGAAATATTTTATTCTTCGTTATTATAAGAACTATCATATGAATATTTTACATGATTACAATTTGCCACTTAACATTGCCCTATAGGATATCATTTATTTGCTTATTTTTATTTTTTACCATTACAATTTGGCATCCCAACTGGGGCCTGATATATATAAACATTCACAAAATTCAACATAAAATAATAAATATAAATTAAAAGAGAATGTGAAACTGTAATTACTATATCCTAATGAATAGACCTTGCCTTTGGTCAGATGACATGCATGCATAATTACAAATATAGTAATCACATAGTGAGATTACAAAATACAATATTAATTTAAATTTAATACATTCAGTTTAAAATATGCACAAAGAAATTAAAATTTAAAACATTTTCTTCAGTAATGCTCTAATGTGTTATTTCTCTAACATTTGCCTTCTGAAAATAATGCTCTGTACTGAAAATACATTTATGGTTTTAAATTAATAAGTAAGTTTTGAAATTTCCACTCTACTCAAGAAGCATTTATGTTAATGCAAGATATTATTATATTCAGTTATAATAATATAATTAAATTGAATAGTTTCATATAATTCTGGACAGAAAGGTATTCATAGTATAGAATAATCATATTAGATTAAATAATAATAATATTTTTAAAAAATCAATAGAAAAATCACAGTGTAACATATGTATATATATGACTATATATGTGTGTGTGTCTAGACTCTTTGACTACTAAATGCTACATCCAAAAGTAAATTAGATTCCCCTATTTTATTTTATTTTCTATTACTTATAAAATTTTTGAGGTCCTATGAATTGTTTGTGCTGCCATGAATTCTTAGAATGGAAAAAATTTATTATTGTTTTGTTGCAATTTAGAAGAAATGGTATTCTGGTGATTAGGAAAAAGATTGTCAAATATAAATGATATATAAATTTTTACATCCTTCAGTTACACAAATGTTTAATTCTGTGAAATTAATCTTTTGATATAGTCAATTAATATTTTATTCCTAAAAAAAATTTAATTGCAAACTATAACCAGTTCAAAAGGCTCAAAAGCATCAGAAATTGCAATTGCAGTAAAAGCATATTAATTAGAATGTTGTTTGAATTTAAATATGGCATTTAGATATTATTAATTGTCATTGTCTGAATGCTTGTGGAATGTGAAATGACAATTTTTTAAGGATTCACTTCAATAATAAAATCTGTTCTTCAGATATAGATAGTCAATCAGCTAAGGAATGGCCAGTAAAAACATAAGACAAAACTGAATAAAGAGAAAGGTGTTTAATTCATGGAGAAATGTATACAGGTCATTAAATTAAAAACCATTATGATAAAGATCTATCAACAATTTAAATTAACTTTATCTATTTTGAGTCTATAATTTTTTTAGTGCTTTTAATAATAATAGTAACAACAGTAACAATAATAATGATAATGATGGTAATAATAATATTACATTTCAAGCCCCCCCCTCTATCCATTCTATCTCATACAACCAATAAACATGACCACACACACATGTAAAAAAGATAATCTCCAATATATGTATTTCATGTTGAACCAGCACTCATTAGTTGGTCCATATCATCATCTTCCATATACATATACAATCAGTGCTCAGTTTATATTAAGATAGCAAATCTTCAAACTTTAATGAACAGGCTTCAATATACTCTACCCTTCAGCTCTTCAGTCATCTATATCATTGAAAATCAGATGATGGAATGCCCAAATACTTTGTTGATGCCAATATTATTGTCATAATCTTGTCCATTTAAATACATAGAAGAGGGATGGACAGGATATAGGCTAAATCTGTAATATTTGAATACAAATATAATTTATATATTTGGAGTTTCAATGAAATTGCTCCTTTAGCTATTCACTCTATCTAATACAACAGATACACATCACCACAGATATGTGAAAAAGATGATCCCCAATATATGTATTTTATGCTCTACCATCATCTCTCTCTCTCACACATATATATAATCAGTTCTTGGTTTATAAGAGATCAAGTGGATAGCTAAAGGGAGCTTGAAAGTCTGAATTCAAATCCTCTATAATTACATCTAAACTCCAAGTATATAAATTGTACTTTTATTCAAATATTGCAGATTCATTATGTATCCTACACATCTCTCTTGTCTGTATTTAAATGGACAAGGTCCTATACATGAGGGTCAGAGTGATTTCAAGTCAATATGGGCATGACAATAATATTGCCATCAACAAGTGAGTTTAGGCATTTTGTCATCAGATTTTTAATGTTATGAATGGCTGAGGAGTTGGAGAATGAAGTAGACTGAAGCCTGTCCATTAAAATTTGAAGATTTGTTATCTTAATATAAACTGAGCACTGATTACATATATGTGTGTGAGATGATGATCTGGATTAACTGATGAATACTGGTTCAGCACAAAATACATATACTGGAAACCGTTTATCCTTTTCACACAGTGTGTGGATCTGTGTGGTCATGTGTATCGGTTGTATGAGATAGAATGAATAGCTAAAGGGAGCTTGAATGTCTGTTATCAAATCCCCTATAATTCCATCTAAATTCTAAATATATAAATTATACTTGTATTCAAATATTATTATTAATAATAAAAAACCTGTTGAAACTTTTGGAATAAATTATTAAGGAAGGAGAGGAAATGAAAATGAGGGGAGAGGAAGAAAAGAAACTTTTTACTTCCACAAAATAACTTTTTAATTTAATCAAATGTCTAAAATATTTTTTAGCTTATCCACAAAGCAATCATAATAACTGATAAGTCAGAATATAGAATACAAGCTCTTCTTTTTCTTTCAATCAAATGAAGTGAAAGTCAATAATACCTTTCCTTTTATTTTCACTCAAAGACCAAATGATTACTTATTCACATTAAGTGGATTTGACTATTCTTTTGTTATAAAATTAGTGATTGTAACTGATATAAGCTTTGATTCAGTAAATTTTTCTAATGTTGCCAGATTTTAAAAAAGTCATAACTCATTCCTATTAGAACTTTATGTACTCTTTGCATTAAACACATTATAGCTTTTACTATATAGGGTATTCTTATTTTATTGGTGAGTAAAAATAAAATAATTATGTATGTTTTTTTTCCTCTAAAGCATCCTAGTGCAAAATTAGTACTTAAGTTTATTATGCTCCTCTCTGAGTTTGAATCCAAGAAAACTTTGGATAATATGAAAAGTAGCTGAGAAATTTCAAGCATTCTAAATATTTGGCATTCAGGCAACCAACCTACATCCAATTAAAAAAAAATGTCAAAATTTTTACTCCCAGAAATTGACTAGTCTGGTGAATATTTCTCTCCCCTCCTCCCCACTATTCCTTTTTGAAGAAGTCTGAAAGGGCTTTGTCCCACAATGGATTACTTAAAATTCTTTTGTCTTTTTAAGGTACTGTATCACAGATATCTATCTGATTCAAATAAGTGTCAAAAATAATAGGTTACTGTTTATAAAATTTATTCTCATTTGAAGCTTCAATAAGAATTTTATGTGATGAGACTTTTGAAACTTCACTTATTGTAATTATTGTTAATCTGACCTTTACATGAACGTCCATCTTCAGCGAGTGTATAACCTTTAAAGCAAGAACATTTCCCTTTACCATCAACAATATCACATTTATGTTCACATTCTTCCTTTTTATACATGCAGGTATCAGTTACAGCAACAATTGGAAGATCTGCAAATACAATTAACATAAAAATTAAATATTATAATTAATTATTGTCATATATTTTATATCTAATATCAGATATAATAAAACAAAACACTGGAATTAATTGTGCAAAATATACCAATATATAAATAAATAACAGCTATATTAACTTATGGAATGATTGCATATTGTAGAATTATTTTTCAGCATTTTATTATATATATTTTGTGTGTGTGTTTGTGTTAAAAAATCAAATATTATTTAATTTAACTTTTTAAATATTTTTTTTTTTTGGAGTCTGCATTTTCCAATGAATTAAACATTATCGATTATTTTAATAATGTCCATACTTTCTCTTTCTTTTTTATTCTTCATATAAATAAAGATGCAATAAAAGACAAATGACCCCTAAGATGCATTTCGTCCTGAACCAGCACCCATCAGTTGGCATTGTGTGAATTGAAAATTGGAATGTTAACTTTACATACAATAAAATATATCACTATATATCTTATTAAATAATCACCATCTTCTTACACTTTTAAGCAAATAATGTTATGATATAATAACTGTTCCTTGCAGTCTTCTCCAGATCTCAATCTATTTTCCTTCCCCTTTCCATTATTTTATTTTAGTTTCGACTGTTCCTTGCAGTCTTCACTTTTCTTAAATATCAATATTACTTCTGCATTCTTCCAATCACATACGATGATATTTGATATAACTTTACCAACAATTTTTCTATTTCTTCATCTACTTCTTTTAAAATATTAATAATAATTTCATCAATTTCTGGAGCGTTTGCTTCTTCATCGATTTGTCTCATTTTTTCATTTAAAATGCCAGGAAATTAATAAGATGTAATAACAGTAGGATATATATATATATATATATATATATATATATATATATATATTATGTGTCTTAATAAAACTTTTACATATATTTCATAATGTCATCCCAGTTAATAAAACTCTTCCACACATTTCATTGTCATCTTTCTTTTTAATAACTGTTCTATCTTTTATTCTGACTGGAGAAAGAATTCCAATAACAAAATGCTGTTTTACACTAATACATATCCTCTTCCACAGCTTAATTTGCCATTTCATAATTATATCTTATATTATTAACTCTTTTTTATACCATTTTGCAAAATATTAAATATTCAATTCTTCTTAATGGATTATTTTTAAAAAATTTCATTCTCCTTCAAATTTGTTTATACTTTTTTTTTTCAGTAGAAAATTTAATTTCTGCCTTTTTTTTTTGTATCTCAAATTTTTTCCCCCGTTTGTAATACAATATCACTTATCTTTTTATTGATTTTAGTCATGCCTGAACCATCTTCTAAATCTGTTACCATTTTAAAATGATTTGCAAGTTCTAATGTAAATTCTTTCTAATCTTTCTGAAAATTAAGAGTATCAAATATCAACACTGCTTTTATTAATAATTTCATCTCTCTAATTTTGCATTAACTCTATATTACATCTCACTAATAAATGATCACTTCCTATGCTGAACCTACTGTGAATATTATAATCTTAAAATATATATATTGTTAGTCAAAATATAATCTAAATCTGTTGTATCTTCATTTTAATGCTTTCAGGCCCATTTTCATTTAACATTTTTCTCAAAGAAACAATTCATAATATACAGTTTTTTTTTTTTGTTTGTTTTGTTTTTACAAAATCCACAAGTCTGTGATCTCTTAACCAAATTTACCCATAGTATTTTTATTTTCCAATCACTTATCACTTCTAGGATTAAAATCTCCTATGACAATTTTAAAATCTAATTTGATCTGATCAAAATCATTTATATATCCATATGAAAATCCTCTATTTTTTCATCACAACAAGAGCTTTTTGAAGCATAAACTTGAATTATCTGCATTTGATATTTTCCATTAATTTGAATAACTAAACTTGCTATTCTGTCTGATATACCACCAATATCCACAATATTGCTTTTCTACTTTCTATTTATAATAAATCACACCTCACTTGTGCTTCTAATGTTTGCATTTTTTAGTTTATTAATGGCCCATTTAATATTAGACAATTCTTCCAGTTCATTGAGTCTTCTTCTTTCACTTGAAAATGAATGCAATTGTAGGTACCTAAATAAAAGACCATCATGTCCTTTCCCTTTGGTCTGCAACAGGTAACTTTGCTGGTGATTATATAGCTTGCTGGAAATAAAAACCATGATTTAGATTTGTCTGTCATGATTGTAAATATTTATTAAAAGGAAAAAAAATTATTGACATACACATTCATCATATCATCAATAAAATTCAATGGATTATTCAATTAAGAATTACCATTTTAATGAGAAGAAAGACCATGTTGTTTTTTTATCTTAAACTCAGAACTAAAAGCCAGTAAACTCACCATAATGGCTATATGTTGATGAACAAATCATTCATGTTCATTTATTAAATGAATAGTCATATAGTAATAATAGCTGCAATAATAAGCGTGTACTGAGTAGATATGACAAATTTGCCCAGTTCAGTTCCTTTAAGGCTTTAAAGAAGAATCAAAGGGTCTTCTTTCAACTCCTTTTTGTTGCCTTGTTTCATTTGTAGTTTACACTTAACCAAGTTTATTTGTGCAATAGATCAAACTGTGGTCATGAGATGAAGAAAATTTGTTAAATTTTGATTTTATTAGTATTTTTATTATTTAATTATATTTTGATATATATATACGGTACTACTTATACAGAAGAGCATATTTATATATTGTAACATTCTGAGTTCAATTTAAACTTGGTGACTGTCTACATAAAAACTTTGTTAGCTTATTTCTTTTATTTTTATTTTAAGATTATCTAACTTAATTTAGAAGTAATTAAAATGGTTTATCTTGTTAATAAATGATTTTAAATAATAATGTAAAATGACATATCCATTTATTTTTTTTGTTGACAAATGATGTATCAAAATTTATTATTTATATTTTATCTCATGGTCAAAATTTTAAGATTAATATTTTTTTATTCTTAGAATGATAAAATAGAGTTAATGGCATGGCATATATATATATTACATTAGGCTTATATTAATAAAACTATATAAATAGTTTCATATAACAGCAATAATGAAATAAAATATGTATTGATAACTTTATTTGTTGACATTTTATTTACTGCATACCTTTCAAAAATAATATTTAAACATAAACAACAAATGGGATATTAAATTATTATTAAATGTATGGTATATATATATGTTTTGGGATAATTAAAAAAGCATTGTTTTACATATTAAATACATTATTTTAAAATATTTAATTTATTTCTTGATTATAATATATAAAATAAATGAATAAAAGGAATGCCTATTTTATTTAAAATATGACTTTACATGGTTTTCAAATATATTTTGTTTTAATCTGCAAAATTATATTTTTTTTATTATTTTTAAAAACTTATAATATTTATTTTTATAAAGTTTTAAAAATATATTTTAACATCATGGATGTTGGTTTGTTAGTAAGAACTTTTACTGAATGAATACATGGATAAATTTGACTCTTAAAGACTTTGCAAATGAGTTAAAATAGAGTTGCTAAAATGAATGCCATAAAAATAATATCTAGAATAGTGACATAAGTATGATATCACATTGGGAGAAAACTGAGTCCCTGATCTTAGATTAGATATATACTCTTTCTCAATTTTTGTCTCAACAGCTAAACTAAACAGAAGTTTATGTGAATATATCAATAATTTTATTTAAAGTTTAAAATGAATAAGTTGGTGTAAAAATATTACAAACATCTGTTCAAATGACTTCAAGTTTTTTGAGAATCTAAATATCTGATATAAAATCATCTCATTGTGATAAATGTCAGAGTTAAGTTCTACAATATACTTTATCAGGATATTTGAAGAAATTGATAACTGCTGTTACTATTACATAAACAAATCAGTATTAAATGGTGTAAAATGTTAATTATTGAATACCTTATTAAAAAATTAAAACAGCCATCAAAATTGATAATTTTATGGAATTCTAATAAGTTGAATACATTTATAAAGTATAAAGTCTATCTAAACAACAAAACATCATGGGATTTTCAGCATAATACCTAGAAGATTTTGAACTATAAGTAATTATTTTTGTGTATATATGTCTATATAAAATGTACAACAAACAGTGTATGTGCATAAAGGTATGCAAGATAACCTTTAAATGTGCAAACTTAGCAAAATTTGCCTACTGCACTTTTGACTAATTAATTGTATTAGTCATAGTCATGCACTGATGGTGAAAAGAAAAGAGATAAGAATAAATAAAGTGGCAAATTATTGGTGTAGATTGGCTTTTTTTTCAAAAGGGGGATGCAGGAGTCTTTTTTGTTAAATGTGTATTTGTCTCTGGTGATATGCCAGGCCTCTTTCAAGTTGCATTTGGCATCTTTGCATTAAGAGCAGACCACACAAACAGATGTAGACTCAAAGATGTGGCCAGAAATGAATTCATGTTCATAAAAAATTTATCTGGCATCAGTTTGAGTTTTGTCACAGTTATATAGGTACTGGTGTTGTGCAATTCAGGTGGATATGTTGGCATATAATTCCCAATACAGCAAGGCAGTTAGTGTGGGAGTATGTGATTTTGTATACTATTTGAGACTTTTTGTTTAAGGGCACCTCTTATATTGTTGATAAACTGATTAAGTGTGGGAGGGGTGTGATCTATTCTATGAGTTAAAGAGTAGATTTTAGTAATGTAATGGATGGCTCTGGGGATGTAAGGTAATGATGTCAAGGATTTATCATTGGTTACTAAAGATAGGTATTTGAGGTTGGAATAAAAATCTTTAACAATTTGAATCAAAATTATGTAAATCTGAATAATAAAAATTGATGTTATTTTTTTTATCAGACTCAAATTTACACAAATAGTAATTCTTATATAAAAAGTGTTTAGACAGAGGAGTTTGTAAAATTTTGGTGTGATGGACTTGGGGCATATGACATCATGAATGTGAACAGGTTTAATAAGCATTTTATAGTTGAGAGGGTAGTGTCACACTGGGTAAACAGGTTGAGAAACTTGATGCCCTGAAGGGTATCTTCATTTCCACAGGTCCATGTTAGTAAAGAAGTCTGAGAAAGAGGCCAATATATATATCATTGATCTGTGAGTCAGGGGTACAAATAAAGATGTCATTCAATAGCATATATAAAGCATGGAAGGGTGAAATTGAAGTACTTAGGTAAGATGTCTTCCTCAAATTTGTTGAAAATTAAACTTGAAATTATTCCACTAATGGGAAGGCCTACAAGCCAGCCATCATCCATTTTGTAAAAAAAATAATGTTAGATAAAGTGGTAATGTCATTGTGAATCCAATGTAATCATTCCAAAATGAATTTGGTCCTATGTACATTATAATCTGCTTTGTTGGAGGCCTCTTTGATAATTTTGATCAATAAAATGTGGGGGATAAAGCCGTAAAGCTCAGTTATGTCCAGTGATGTTAAACGGTCTTCTTCATTAAGTTGAATATTTTTGATTCAATGGACACATTAAAATGAAGACTTGAGCGTGAATCTTCCAAAGCTAAATTGATCTATAAGGCATTGGTCAATCATTTGAGAAGTCTTATAGTAATATTGAATATTTTTGATTCAATGGACACATTCAAATGAAGACTTGAGGGTGAATCTGCCAAAGCTGAATTGGTCTATAAGGCATTGGTCAATCATTTGAGAAGTCTTATAGTAATAAGTATCACCAAAGTTGATCATTAAATGAAGGGAGTGTTCAACTTTGTGTAGTTTTATATTGCCAAATAGTCTGGATGGAGTTGCAGCAGATGGGTAGATATTAAAGTACTGTAAAAGTAAATTATTAATTTTTTGGTACATATAATAAATATTGTTTTTCAATGGAGTTACAATTTAATGGACATTTCTTGTGAGTAGAAAATAAAAATTTACCAAATAATACATATTTTATAAATTATTTGTTTTGCAAATGCATATGTTTGTTTAGTATACAAAGAAATATATCACCAAAAAAAAAAGAGGTTAAAGTAAATAGTAAACCAAAATCATAACAACACATATGTTTTTGTTTTTTTTTAATTTATATTAAAAGGAAAATAGGTTTTCATGTATAAATATTTATGTGATATCGATGAAAATATATATTTAATATTTATAATATAACATTTTTATAAAAGTAGATTAATAAGCTTGTGCTTATTGTGATTAAAAAAAAAAGTAAACAAATTAAATATACTACTAATTAAATTTGTGCTAACATATTACTTTTTTTTTTTCTCAGTGTATCATTCACAACACATGATAGATACATTTATAAAATAATATAAAAAATAAATAGTAATCAACTCAGTTGAAAATTATTTAACAATAAATATTTTATTTGCTTTTTAATTTAATATAAATATATATATTTTATTATCATTATTGTTTATATTAATAAATTTTCATTTTTGCTAATAAAATAGTTTTTCCTTGATCATTAGTAATTAAATTATTATACTCATTTATTTATTCACATCTTTATATACATTATAACTGGTAATGAATTTTATAAGCAAACCCCTTAAAAGTTAAATAATATTATAAATTAATAAAATATTTGTCAAGTAGATATTAATAATACTGTTGAGAAGTTTAAATAATTCTTACCTATTTAAAAATATATTTGAACTCAATTAAAATCTGTTTATAATAAATATAGAATGAAATATAAATGACTAAGTTTTTAGATTATTAAAATATAGTTTACTCCACATTAATCTACATCTTGAAATCCCTCTATTTTTTTTTATTCGTGTATTATTTTACTAGCTAGTCTGAACATTAGATAAGCATTCTACATATTTTGTTTTAATACCATTACATTTGGCAATATAAGTTGTCTGAATAAGACCTTTCACCTGAGAAAAATACTATTACATTTGGCATTTTTAAATGTAAGATTTTTTGATTATAATTTATTTTGTATACTATTATAATATATATATATCATTAAAAACCAATCAACACTTAGATAATCCCAATATCAATAACAATCAATAATTTTAATTGTTGTCAAGGCAACCTTATATATATATAGAGAGAGAGGGTTTTGGACATAGATATAAATATTCCAACATTTAATAACAAGATCTCTGATATGCAGATAAAAAACAAAACATTTACGTCAATATTATACCAACATGCTCAATGGAGATGATTAAATATTAGAAGTAATAATCGCAAAAATAAAATAATGCATATATTACATTTTTATAATAGTAGTTTGTGACTTTATTTATGAAGCCAAAGAACTAATTAAAATCATATTTTCAATAAGGCACTCTAAAAAAAAGAATGAGTTCTGCTGAATAGCTGAAGCTTACATTTTGCAAATAAAAGTTATGTTTATAAGCATGTCGCTACCATTAAAAAAAGTATGAATTACCTCAATCCAGGTAAACTATATTAATATTATATAATCTCATTTCTGTTATGCTTACTATATCCTCACTATTTATCCACTCATCATAGCATCTTTGTTTTATATTAAGCAAAAGAAAGTTCTTCATGCTCTGGATATTGCCATCCTAATGAGTGATTTCAAAGCACATTATTCTCTTCTGCATCAAGATTTTTAAACTTAAGCAATTTAATTTGCATTATTCATATCTGCTTTTTTTTTTGGTGACATCACATCTCAGATGAGACAATCTATCTCTTCTCTCCACGATATCAATTTTATATCATAATACTATATATATTCTTATTATAGTAACATATCACAATGCTCATATTTTATAACTCTTGTATTGCTTTTTCTGATACAAACTCAAAGAGTTCTTAAAGTCAAACTGCAGTCAGTTTGCTTTTATGAAAATGATCAACTATCTAATTAACTCCAATGTGTTCTCACCCAGAGTAAGGATTTGTTGATTTAGCTCTCTTTGATGAGTCTAGTGATTGTTTTTCCAATCTGCAAAGTGAGTTCAAATGCATTACTTAAAAATACAAACAAATGGTGCCTTAACTTATCAAATTAATTTTTTTCTTCAACAACTCATTTATCCTAGATTATTATCACTTTGTATCATATGCAGCTAGGCATTTTTCTGCAATAACTTATATAAATCAGAATATTTTATTTGTATATATAAATTAATCACTAAAAATCATATGATCATCATTTTCTATGCTTACTCAAACAGTGATGTGGTGTGATGTATTTGGCTTCTCCTTAAACGAAGTCAAGAATATCTCAGCAATTATGCCCAGATAAACCTGTTAGCCACTTTATTTTCCATTTCCCACTCTAAGTCTTCCCATATTCTGCCCCATCACATTTCTACAATATAATCTTTGACAACTCTATGGCCTTTATATCTAAATTCCCCTTATCTTTTCACAAACCCAGCATAAAAACTAATAACTCACTTTCTGTATAGTCACTTTGTTCATACCTATTCTCCCATAACTTTATTACCTGTACCTTTCTGCTTTCAAGCATTTACATTCAATCAACAGATGCCTAATATTTTCTATATCTTCCTTACACAATTTTCACACTAAATCACCCATAGTTTTCCAATTTACATGTATATTCTCTTGTTGCTAAAGATCCCGTTCGAGCCTTAAACAATAAACTACTTTCCTTACTATTATCATAAATTAACTCACATCCAATATTCCGTTTACTTCTATATATATTTAAACTCTTCTTATCCTCCATACTAGTTCTCCATCTCTCCAACTCCCTATTTTTTATTAATGCTTCTATTCTTTTATCCCATTCCTTACCACTATAACACTCAACAATCCTCCTAACACAATCATCACACCTTTTATACAAGTATACTGATATAAATTCTTTATCCAAACCTTTTGCATACCACATTACCTTTCTTACCCATCTTGTTACCTGACCTTTACTCATAACCCAATTAAACACTATTTTGGCTATTCTTTTACTATTCATAAACTGCAACATACCAAACATTTTCATTTTATTTTTGCATTTCTCATATAAAAACTTGACCATCCCATTTCTCTTTGAATTGCCTCCTTTGCTGTCCACATCACTGCATCTAATGCATGTCTTCCTACTTCCCTTGTACTTTCTCTAAATAATCTAAAACCTTTTTATTAACACATAATGCATCATTACCATATGTTAACCCTGCTACTGCAACTCCCTTCCATACAATTCTAGCTACATCATATTTATTATATGAAAATACTGTTAGTTTCTTTACCAAACCCTTTCTTTTCTTTATTTCATTTACCAATTTTTTCTCCCATCCATCCAAGCAATTTTCCTGATTACATAAGATGATTCCCAAATACCTATATCTATCCACCACACTTAACTTTATATCCCCCAATAAAAATTCTATATCTTCTCTTTCCCCAGTATTAACCATCATTATATTTGATTTTTCTTCACTAAATTTAATCCCCATCTTTTTACCCACCCTTGCATATGACCTCAACATAATTTCCATATCTTCTCTTCTTTCTGCACACAAAAAGATATCATCCGCAAAAAAAAGACCCGACAAACTATATACTCCCTTGCCACCTATTAACGGTATCTCTACCCCTCTTCCTAGTCTTCCTATTGCTTTCTCCATTTCACTCAAAAATAACAAAAACAAAATAGGTGACATAGGGCATCTTTGCCTTAATACCACCCCATTTTTAACTTTAACTGATTCTATATCCCCTAATTGGTAAGTATAATAATTATTTTCATACAATTTCTTAATAATATTTACTAAAGCTTCATCCATTCCCAAATTGGCTAACCTTACCCATAATCTATTTCTATTTACTCTATCATATGCTTTCTCTATATCTATAAGACTCATATAATGATCTACCTGAATTCCTACTCATCTCCATAAGTCGTGTAACTACAAACAAACTATCTCCTATACGCCTATCTGACCTAAAACCTCCTTGCATTTCCCCCACTACCTTATTCTCTTTCATCCATTTTACAACTCTTCCAGCTACCATATATGAGTAAACTTTATATAAAACTGATGTTACCACTGTCTATAATTATTTAACTTTCTACGATCCTTACCCTTTTTAAAATAATAATCTTATTTTTGTATTACTCCAACTACCTGGAAAAACTCTCGTCTGTACCATCTTATTAAAACATGATAATAACTTTGCTTTTGCTCTATGCCCTAAATTCATTACCACCTCTGCTGTCCCTCCATCTAAACCTCTCGCCTTTCCACTTTCAATCTCTTCCCTGCTTCATTCAGTTCATTTTTTGTGAACCTAATATTCCCATTACTACCTGCTTTCATGTTTTCTATCACTAATTCCTTCATATCTAACATTTTTTCTATATCTATTACATATCTATTTAAGATTCTCTCTACCTCTTCTCTAGAGTTACACTCTATTCCCTCATCATCTATTAATACTATTTCTCTTTCCCCTACATTTTTCCTTTTAATGTAATTCCAAAATTTTTTACTCCCATCTCTTCCACTTTTATTAATATCCTCCAACAATTTACTATTTAACTTCATCCTCTCTCTATAATTATCCATTTTAGCCAACTTCTTCTTTTCTAAGTACTTTCCCCATTTAGCATTAATATCGTTTAGTGACAAACTCTCCATATGGTAGTGCCACCAAGTGCAAGCCTTCATAATAAAGATTGCAGGAAAGTTTGTGCATAAAATCTCTATCTAGTGCCTACTCATCCAATATTTTCAGATTAGTTTCTAGCTTGTGGCTTTCATCAGTAGGGAGTTTGTCAATGTTTTAACAGCTTGTATAAGAATAGTAAATTGTGATGATGATATGTTTGGTGGTTTAATATCATTCCTGTCCATGGGATGATGGTAATTGTGGTTAATAAAGAACTAAAAAATATGAAAATGTATAGATATTGAACTGGGTTTGATCTATATGACTATACAAGAAAATGAGCTTGGATTGAAAACATCTGTTTTTGTTTATAATTAACTAAAAAGGTAGAAAGTAGCTTCTCGAGGGTTGCAATAGATCCTAAAATCTACAGGCAATGCTCTCAGATCCAAGGCTCTTCGCTGATGAAAGTTACAAGCTAAAACTAGTCTGAGAATATTGAATTATGCATTAGATAGGGATTGTATGCACAACCCTTCTTGCATCCTTTGATTACTATGGCTTACATTGGGTGGCACTACTGTATGGAGAGTTGTCACTGTATATATAAGTTACTGTCATGAAAATTTTCATAGATAAAAATAAATTTAAAATAGACTTTGCAAACACACATTCCATAATTTATATAAATAAATCTAGTTGTTGTAATTCTATATGACATTCTCCAGATTAAGAGGGCAACAAGCATTTAGAAGTTTTTGAGATGTTGATATGGAAAAGATTAAACACAAAAAACTGATATGGAAAAGTAATTTAAAATAACTAAGTGTTGGTGGAAGGTGTTGAAATCATATAGTATTGGAGAAGCATTGTATTTCATCAAGTACTAGCAATGAATTATTATTGATACAAGTTTTCTACTTCTTGCTATCATGATTTTATCATAATTTATTCTATTGTTTTAGAGTACATGAATTTCAATGAGTTAGTATATCAATAGGATGTATATGTGAAAGTAAAATCAAGTTTTTCAAACTAAGTCATGAACCATTAATAAATTAAGAAATCAGTTTTAGTGATCAGAAATTTTTTGATTAATTAAAATAGAAACTATCTAAACAATCAAGAAATTTTTATTAGTGCAAGGTCAAGCTGTAATTTTAAGGAGAACATAGTCAACACACTACATATATCTGCAGTATAATATTCAATTAGCAATGTTAAATATGAGTAAACTCTCAATCCAAATCACAAGATAAATAGTTTGAAAAAATAAAAAAAGCTGTCTTATTTTTGTAACTAAGTGAAATGACATCTTATTGTTTTATAAAGCCAATCTTAAGAATATTAGAGTGTGAATATATTAAGTAAAGTAAATAATTGAATATATTCACACTTTCATTCTAAGATGCTTGACCTTGGCCTATATAATTGCATTTAGGTATGAAGACAAGATGGCCATTCTTATCTTTTCAAGTCTTTATCTTGTGAGTTGGATGAGAGTTTAATCGTATTTATCACTGCTAATTGAATATTAGAGTATGGCAGATGTGTGAGGGTTAATTACATTCTCCTTACAATTAAATAGAAATTATTAAAAAATATTTTTTTATTAAAAGAAATTTGCATTCAATTTTTCTTTGCTGCCTTCATTTATCTAGAGGACATTTATCAAAAAGTTATAAAGAGCATACATATTTGGATGACTTGAATTGTGTTATAAAATGGATAATTGGAATCAAAAATAAAATTAAAAAAATCAGAAGCATTGTATAAAAATAGTAATCAAAGAAATAAACTTTTAGATTGTTTTGTGAAAAGTCTGAATTAATGATAAACTTACGAATCAATTCCCTACCATTTTTTTTTTTTTTTTGCATATATTATATTGTAACTGTTTATTATTAGAAATAGTTTATAGATAAATTAAGAAAAAAAAAGTTCGCTTTTTAAAATCATTTTTTAAGTTATTTTAAATGACAAATATGTTAATAGCTTCTGTCAAATAAATGACTTCCTCTATCAAGATTTTATTACAAACATTTTGATAATTCGTGTCAGTGTTAAAATCTCTGCATTTTAGCGAACTTACATATTACCACTTCCACTTTTATCTTTCAAAATATATCTTATCATTTCTAAATTAATATTTAATAACTATTTGATTACATAAAAGTCGGTTATTTAAAATTATATGTATTATCCCATTTAAGAAAATATAGTGTACATTTAAATAATATCATATTTAATAAAACATATTTTTGAAATATACAGTGCTGGTAGTAGTTAATATATTCACCTACAATAATCATGACCTGGGTTCGAATTTAATTGAGTTAAAATAATTCTTAAGATAATTGAGAATTTCCTAAGAAAGTTTATAGTTTTTTTCCGGGCAGCCATCTCATAGCCAACCTAATTAGCCATTGGATATTCACCAGCAAATAGATATCTAATTATTTTTAGCTAGAGGAAATCAAATTTAGTTGGGTTAGTATTATTTTGTAATCGAATTAAAATAATGTTTGTAACTGATTTACAATAATGTCTGCAATTGAATCAAAATATGTTGTAAACAAGTTAAAATAATATATTGTAACCGAGTTAACAGCAGTTAAAATCCATTATTTTAATTTGATTACAAACTTAGCAATCAGTAAAATTAAATAAACAGAGAAAGCATTATTTCTGCCATCTGAACTTTTATCATTAATCAATACTAACATGTAGAATAAGATCCACTTTATTGACCACCTGCAGTGTTAGACTGAAGCATGAACAAAAAGAAAAAAGTCATAGACAGTTTTATACAGATGCAACAACAGTACGTATTCTAAAAAAATATATATGTTTTATGGAGTCAAAAGTCTAATGGAACAAATGATTGAAATTTAATAGCATCTCCATGGTGATTTTTATTATGAAAAAATGTAACAATAAATATGGCATTGGAATCAAAAGGCATTCAACAGAGTCTATAATAACAATATACTAATCAAATATATATTATAGTTTTTATATCCAAATGATATATAGTCCTTTGGATACAAAAATGTCTTATTGAAATAATTTAATTTTAAAAAAAGAATGAAATACTCCATACAAAAATTTTGATCAATAGATACAAAAAGTTGCCAAAAAATATATTTTTAAAATTGCAATAGAAGATTTTAATTTTAAAAATACCTTAATAATAAGAGAGTGTTTACTTCAAATCATACACTGATTTAAGTTAGACTTAGTGATATAATCTAAAAGATATAACTACTTTTATAATGCATGAAGCTTTTCTAAGATTAACATGTTAATATCATTCAGAATTAAAATATTTATTGTTAGGAATTGTTTTAATGAGATTGCATGACCTTTAAGTTGAAAAAAATTTGAGAATAAATGTGGATCAGTGAGAACAAATCCATTCATTTGTATTGGTATTTGCAAAATATAGTAAAAGATAAGTTAAAATTCTAGACAGCAAAGCAAAAGGTATTAAAACAGGCAAAACTCTCCATAAAGTAGTGCTATTCAGTGCGAACAGAGTAATCAATGGATGCCAGAAGGCTTGTGCATAAAATCTCTATCTAGTTCCTACTCATCCAATATCCCCAGACTAGTTTCTGGATTGTGGCTTTCATCTGTGAGGAGCCTTGGATCTGATAAACTATTATCTAAGCCAGAAACTAGTCTGGAGATATTGGATGAGTAGGTATTATATAGGGATTTTATGCATAAGCCCCCTGGTATCTATTGATTACTCTGGCTTATGGTGAGTTTTGCATGTTTTAATAACAGTTATGAGAAAGCATAAGAAATGGTGATCATATGATATTTAGTGATTCAAATCAAAATATACAAATCTATTAATAATAGCAAGTTAAAGATTAGGGGGAAAGGCACAAATGTGAAATATTAAAATGACAAACCAAATTTATAATTTTAATTTCTATTCTAATATGGTATTTATAGAGATTTAGCAAACTAGTATTATTAGGGAACATTTATTAATAATAGTTTATTTAATCTGGAATTAGTTTCATATAGAAATATATTTGTTAGAAGGCCATCAAAGTTAAGAGGCCCAGTGAGAATAGGTCCAGTCATTGATCAATTGATAATGTCAAGAAGACATATTAAATGAGATAGGAAATACAAGTTAAAATAAAAATTTCTATTATTTGGGATTTAATAAGTTCATATGAAAATGCTTCTGATGAGTATTATATTATCAATATGGACAAAGATAGAAACATTCTTGTGAAAATTTGGGACAGATATATAAATATTGTGAGAGATAAAATAGCTAACATGAAACATGTTATGTAATAAATAGAATTATAATTAATGGGAATTCCTGGTATATTTTTTTTATTAAATTAAAAAATAATAATAGAAAAATGATTCCAAATTTATTGGTAGTAAAGGATATATTTTTAGCATTAAATTAAACTACATTAGGATGATACGATAAAAACTTAAATATAGCAGAAGCTAGAAAACTCTTATTAAGATAGTTGAAAAAATGATTATTAGTGAAATATATCCTTCTAAAATCAGATATTGTATATCTATATTATGAGCAATAATATTTATATAACATTTATATATTCATAAGAATATTTTATTTTTTATTTAGTGCAATTTTTTTATACAGTTTAAATATTAACAAAATATCATAAAGGACTCTGTAAAGATTTCACCCAGAAGATAAATTCACTAGAGGCTTTATTAAATCATTCAATTCTGTTATTGTGGTCATTGATTTGACAATCATTACCTATGTGGTTCATGATTTATATTTATTTAAATACAGTGAGTACATGAAATTCACAGGATTATTGAAAATGGGATATGAAAAAAGTAAACTTTTCATAATCTTTTGGTCTCAAAATAACTTTTTACTAACTTTTGTTGCTTTTTTTTTTTTTATTTAATGCCAATCATAAGATGGCTTAAATAATTGTATTTAATTCCTTTTTTAGAATGTAAGGCATGCAAATGATAATTCCAATAATGTGACTCAGCCATGTACTCTATAGTCATTATCTTCAAAATTGGGTTAAAATTTATCCAATTGAAAAATGCATGATAGATTAGACAAATTCTTTAGATTCACACATAATAAATTGCTTTTAAACAATTAATTAGTTAGATCCATTTTTGAAGATGTTGAGTTGCAGCATGGATTATACCATATTAATAAAACTTTTTAAAATACTTCTTGAAATGTTACTTTGTTCTAAGTTCATTTAAATCAGTTGGTTTGTTCTACAGATATCTGACAATACGATTTAATGTCATATAAACATATCAGAATTTCCAAATAGCTCTTAATATGCTTAGTCAACATCACCTCATTATTTTGTCTGTTGTCAAGATTTCTAATCATCTAACTCATTTCATGGTCTAATAAAATTAGTTTTTAGGCTAATAGTATTATTGCAATCTTCAATAACTTGATAATACAACAAAACAAAAAGAATAACATTAATGAAGCAATTATCTTCTGATTGAGGTATAGATATTAAAAATCTGAAATGTTCTGTATTAATTCAAATTAAATTTTCATGCTATAATTATAGTAACATGCAATTACATACATATATAAAATATGAAATCTGTATTCATTTATATATACCCCCATGTTACTTGCTGTAATGGTAGAATGTTAAATAAAGAGTTACTAGTTGCTCAAATTTATATGCTTTCCAAAAGGGTTCATCATTAAATTATTACAACACACATATACTATTTCTCTCACATACTAAAATATACTAATATGCTCTATAATAATGAAGACATGCATAGAACTGCATAACAATAAATAATAAGATAGAGCAGCTCCTATGATTATATCTTTTGAAATGCTAAATATTTTAAATAGAAGTATGAAAAATGAAAAGTTTCTGCAAAATATGGAATTTCTAAATTGCTTAAGAAAAACAGTTAAAAAAGTAGAAAAATTGTTGGCAAAATTATATATTTACAATTTTAATGGAAGTAATAATGTGTCCAGAAGCTATGTATAAACACCATTCAAGTCATAAATTATTTTGAAATAACAATTGAATAATTAGAGGATAAAAGTGATGCTATTTTTTTAACAATTTCATATTAAATGAAAGATCAGTTTTGTGCATATAAATATTAAATATGTATAGTTTAATATATTGTATATGAAATTTATTCATAGAATTAAGCTTGGTTGGAGTGCTTTTGGTAGAAGTAACTTGATTCTAAAAGGAAATATGCCTATGTGTTTGAAGAGAAAGGTTTTTAATAAATGTGTTTTACCAGTTCTTACTTATGGATCTGAGACTTGGAGACTTAATAGAAGAGCAATACAGAGACTTCAGACCACTCAAAGAAGTATGGAGAGATACATGTTGGGAGTAACAAGAAGAGATTGAAAATGCAATATATGGGTAAGAGAACAAACAGGTGTTATTGACTTCATTGAAAAAATTAAAAGACTGAAATGGAGTTGGGCTGGACATATTTCTAGAAGAGATGATAATGAATGGACAATTAAAATCTTAAAATGGATTTCAAGAGATTGTAAAAGACCCAGAAAGAGACCACATGTGAGATGAATCGATAAAATAAGAAAGTGTGCAGGGGTGATGTGAAGAAGAGAAGCTAAAGATCGGAGAAAATGGATTGAACTTGGAGAGACCTTCATCCTTCAGTGGATTGATAATGGTTGATGATGATGATGATGATATGTAATTTAAACTGAAGTCAATTTAATAATGAAATAGTCTTGCTCACAAGTAAAACCTAATTCTTGAGTACATTTACAAATGTACTGCAATCACATTTTTGATGATGCAAGCACCAGCTCATTGATAGATTACTCTGCAGCAATAGCTTATGTAGTAAAGGGATACAATGAAACATACCACAATGTAATCCATAAGCACAACATTTTTTGCATTCACTCCAATGACATCCTTTTTAGATATGATTACTACTGATCATTTTTTAGGCTAGTGATTATTATAATATTTTAAGCTCAAATACAAATGATAACTAAAGATTAATATATCTATTTTTATTAAGTAGTGGTTTAATAAGTTAGTATCTGCACTAAAAATAATATTATACTTTCTAGCCTATTAAATGATTAATAGTAGTCATTAATATAGTTATCTAAAAAAGATAAATAGGTGAGCAAAGAAATTAGTCACCTGTAAATTAAAGTGTAATCATTTGATATTGGAAAATGATGAACGATGTTGATGAAGACACATGAAACGTCATCTAGGCCAATAGAAGTTTGCTAATTGAGCCAGAAATGTATTTTGGAGTTATTTTCCCATTTTAGATGTCCTCATGTGTTTGGGTCTATTTGTGGTTGGGGGAGGGGGTAGAAATATAATTACATCATTTATTAAAAGTATATAATATAATACTTTAGCTATGTTTATAAATATTTTTACAGAGTAGTAAAATATTGTATACTTGTGCAGTGTTTTATCTAATGTTATTAGTTTAATAAGGAATTATAAATTTCTATATCCGCTCACATTCAGTAAGCTTAATATTAAAGAATACAGGAATAATTTGATCAGTAGCCTTAAAACTGTAAAATTTTATTAGAAATTCAACTTCACACATCTTTGAATTTTTTTCTATATTTTATCTTTAAAAAATTCTGGTGTTAATACATATTTTCATTTGCAAAGATTTTTTGCTAGTAATCCAGTTACTCTTTATTTAATAAGTTTTTTTTTTTAATTCTTGAAGTATCCATGAAAATAAGACCACGACTCATGAAAATATGTTTAATGCCACTGCTAAGCACACATATTTTGCTTTTCAAATGAGCACCATTTCTGACTCTAATAATATAATAATATTGTTTGATGATTTGACATATTGAACTCTAAATATACATAGTAATTAACACTAAAATTGTGAAGAACATTACCAGCATTTAATAAACATTCAAAATTTAAATTTCTACATTTCTGAAAATAAGCATTGTTTTGGAAGTCTTTTTATATAACCATGTGATTAATTTTTCTAAAGTGATTAGTTTTCTAAACAAATTAGTTTTTCCCCCATAAGATAATGAGACTATCTGATTAACAAAAATTATGATTACCTTTAAAAAATCTCTGTAGTATTCTTTATTTTTTATGTTTGAACTTATTTATTCACAGTAAAACACAAGAAACAAAATGTGTTGAATTACCTGGTTATGATTAAATTTGTATAGAAAATCTGCATATAATGCATTTAAAAATTATTTCTTAAGATTTGACTAGAATGAGGAATGAAATCTAAGTATACTTGAGATGTCAAAGATAATCTATTCCAAATTTGTATGGGATGACTATTACCAACATATTCTTCTCAATATTAACTTTATGATTCTCCCCTCTTGTTTCCAAATAGTTGTCACTCTTTCTTATCACCTTTCTTTTTATTTCAACATTTGTACATACTGTCACTTTCTAATAGCTTTTTTAATAAGACTATTAACTGCATGACTAGAACTTTGTTCCTAGTCCTTTTAGATTTTTTTTTTTTTTTTTACATTTATTAATATTTTGCCTGCCAGAATTCATCTATTTTTATTTAATGATTTCAAATTTCTTTCAATGTTAGCTGATAAATTGCTTTTCAAATGACAATCAGCTATAATGTTAATCATCATCAACATCAACCAAGTTCAAACCATCTTCTCTGATCTTTCACTTCTCTTCTCCACATCACCCCTGCACACTTTCTTATTTCATCCATCCATCTCACATGTGGTCTCTTTCTGGATCTTTTAAATCTCTTGGAATCCAGTTTAAGATAAAATTATAATGTTAATACTATCTAGAATATCTGGATGTAAAATATTTTGAGCTATTTTATTTGTTTCAGTAGTAAAACTTTCAAAAAAATTTCTGGTGTCCAAATTAAAAATGTTCATAAGTTTTTAATTAGAAATTATTGACTTAATGGTGTAATTTAAAATCTTTTAGAAAGAATTATCTAAATCATTAAGATCAATTATTTTATTATTTAAAAAATTCACATTCACACTTTAGGACATAATCTGATCAGAAAAACAATCTTACCTTCAACAGCAATACATCTTGGTATTGTTCCAAACCATGCTTCTTCTCTACAGTAAAGCACTTGTTTGCCATTAATAAACCTAAATCCATCATGACAAGTATAATTAGCTATTAAATATTTATTATGCGGAGCAAATCTATTGCGGCGATACAAATACGAAAAAACATATCCATTTTCTATAACTGGAGCTTTAGGTTTAACCTTTATAGAAGACTTTGCACAACTAAAGTCTAAAAGTTCAAACTGGACATCTTCCTCTTGGTCAATGTTATTGGACAAAACACTGTTGGTCACTTCAGTTTTATAGTTAAGAATAATTGGTGGCTTTGTTTTACCATCATCCTGAACAGGAACTTCAGAATCACCTAAAAATGGTATAAATTTTATATTATTTTTGAAAATTAAAATGATAATAATGTATTAGAATAAACATAAAGTTTTTGCATAAAAGCAAGTTTAATAACTTAAAAACTCATATGATATAAATTTTAGAACTATTAAAATACTGTTTTTATAAGCAAATATTTAATTATTTGATCATAGTACCCCAACCAACAAATTACAATGATCACCTTATTTAGATATTGGTATTAGAAGTTTACTGACATTACCTATTGATTACATAAACATTACCACTGTTTACTATATAGAAGTATGAAGTCATATGATACTTGGTTTGTTTTATTAACATGTTTTATTAAAGTCTCTCTCTCTCTCTCTCTCTCTCTATCTACATCATCATCTATCTATCACTACCATCATCTATCTATCTACTACTATCACTATCTACATCATCATCTACATCATCATCTATCTATCATCATCATCTATCTATCACTATCTATCTCTCTATCTATCTATCTAGTCTTAGATTTTAGTTTACTTGTTGCTTTTACATTATAAATATAATTTCTATATGTAAATGGTATAATATTTTATTTGATATGCATTCACTATAAATAAAATATAAAAATTAAATCTTAGTATAATTTTATTTAGGATTAACTTAAAAATCAATTTTATAACAAGTAACCATAGATGAAATTATCAATATAGACTTGATCCCAACTATTTTCTCACAAAAAAAATTACATATTTTAAATTTCCCTTGGTTTTATACATGTATATTAATTATCATAAATATTACAAAAAAGGTTTGCCTTCATCCTAGGAATAGAATTATCTATCCTTATCTATAATATTGTTCTCATAATTCTAAAGGCACTATCAACTTGCCTTTGTTATGACAAACTATTAATTAAAAACAACTGTATCACTTGTAATTTTTAACTGTATAAATTGTATCTCTGAATTCTCACCTGAGTTTAAAAGCATTCAAATGTAATTTTATTAAGTAACATTAATCTATCAATAAACATTACTAAAAATAAAATTTTATATCATGAAAGTCCTAAACCTGGACAGCATCCCACTTGTCAGCAAATATTATGTTTTATAGTATTTAAAATCATCAAGGTTACAGTATACATAAATAAATAAAAATGAAAACACAATTAGTTTCTTACACTGCTGCTTTAATATTTTAGTCAGAAGATTGATGAAAATCAGAATTCTGATTAAAATATTAAAGCAGTTGTGTAGAGAAATAATTGTTTTTATTTATTTATATATTTCTTTTAGTTAGTTAATATATTTCTTATTGATTTCTACCTTCTTATCAATTCCTATATTTCCAAATTAAACACAATATATTCAATCTCATTGAACTAAATCATTTGCACAACACATAAATGTTAATATATCAAAAGGAGTCTAATTTAATATCTTCTACTTTCGGAATTCCTAAATCGAAGATAATGATATTTAAATATAAACTATGATTATATGCAGATAAGGGCATGCCTTAAAACTAGATTCAGAGAATTTAGAAAATGCTTCTATTTTATGCTGAATAGTGTGATAAGATTTATACTATCATAAAGAAGATTTGTTCTTGGAAACAGTAATGTTTTATCTTCTTTAGAAAGTATTTGTAGTCCTTCTTTCATTTTCCATCCTTTAATATATATTAATAAAATTATGAATAATTAAACAGACCCAATTCTATTATTGTTACATTACTTATTTTAGCAAACATCATAAATCTGATAGTTTCATGTAATTATATATATCTTATAGTTCTGAAGAAGACTGTTGGTCAATCAAAATGGTCAGATTGATGAGGTTTAATAAAATAAGCATTAATAACAGTAATAAAGGAAGGTGAATTTGTTTAATTATTTAGACTTTAATGTTGATGGAACAGTAAACAATGGCTTAAAACTATTGTAAATAATGATTTTGATGCTAGAATTAAAATGATCAGCTAAAATTATGTTTTTATATAACACATGAATTGATTACCTTGAATTCTTTGTTTAAACAATCCAATTTAGATTTTCAAAATTGTCATTATTGGGATATGGAATGACCATAAAGAGCATGTTGTGAGGAATTTTAATTGATTTTCAAACAATGATTTTAAGTAGAGACATTCACTCCTTGTTCAGAAAAAAATCTAAATGTTATACTTTGTAAGCAATATAAAGATTAAAGATAGAAGTTTTACAACTAAAAAGTAGTTTTTCAAATGTCTTATAGATTACATGTGCAAAAAAATAAAGATTGCAATGGATGGTACTCTCTTAAGATTTTTTCATCACATTAAAAGTAATGCACGAATATAATATAATAAAATTATTAAACTTGTGTATGACATTCTTTTATAAGATAATGATGATATTTCAAATAAACAGAATCAGCTTTCCAATTAAGGATCTGTTAAAATTTGAGATTGTTTTTGGCAAAAAGTTTAGTTGAACAGAGAGATGACTACATTAAGTAAAAGAAAACTATGAGATTTAACATGTTAATCCTATTTATTTAAGCTTTGACAAATATATCCAATTTAATGAAGATGAAACATCTTCCTGCAATATTAAACCTTTTAAACTCCCAGAGATCATAAGTTAGCATCTGAACTAATGAAATTAGTTAAGAATATATATATATATAAAGTTATGTTATCTGAATAAATTATGCTTCTATTGTTTAAATTTATAAAAATAGGGAAAATAAATAAAGTGCGCAGTAACTATCATTCAGTGTCATTATTATTCATCATATCAAAATCACTTTTAGAAATTTTAAGCCAATAAATAGCACATGATCACCATTTCTTATACTTGCTTATAACTGTTATTAAAACAGGAAAAACTCTCTATACATATTGCCACTCAGTACAAGCCAGAGTAATCAATGGATTCCAGAAAGCTTGTGCACAAAATCCCCATCTAATACCTACTCATCCAATATCCCTAAGATCTAGCACTGCACCTAAGATCTAGGTGCAGATCCAAGGCTCCTCACTAATGAAGGCCACAGCCAGAAACTAGTGTGGGGATATTGGATGAGTAGGCACTAGATGGGAATTTTATGCACAAAGCTTCCTACATCCATTGGTTACTCTGTCTTGCACTGAGTGGCAATATGTATAGAGAGTTTTGCCATTTTTAAGAATTTTGTTAACAATTTGCCTCAAGAGATAGATCAATGGATATCAGAAATTAATGTAATGCTAAAAAATAAAAAGCAGTATTAAAATGTTTTTATTGCTAAGAAAATGCAGAAAAGCAAAGCATTAAAAAAAAGTTGTAATTTAAACTTTTATGGAAATGTTTGAAATTTATATATATTATATGATTTCTCCATGATGAAATGACAGAAAGTATTACTGTTGATGATAAAAAATCTGAAACATTTGAAATAAAAAAAACTGATGTTAAGGATGTGTACTAATTTTAACTGTTTCATTTTTATGACAGTAGTTTTTACATGTTATAAGTAGCTTTACAAAACAAATATCAAGATGTGATGCAGGTTTAAATTTAAACTTTCTCTTCTGGTTGGTTCTGCAGCATCATCTGGCAGCCACAGTATGTGTAACTGAAAACTACCCTTTGGTTTAGGAACGAATATTAAAAAAGTTCAAGTTTTTCATTAACTAGTGATAGAAGAAAAATCTTCAGCAACTATTATTAACCCAAGAATATGAATGGATATTTTTTAAAATAGAAAAGAAGACTTGGATGTAGTCTAGATTTTAATATCTTGAAGCTACTCATTTAATAATTTGGAAGACAATATATTTTATAACAGTAATATAACTATATGCAGAGAAGTTATTTTACTTAATTTATTGCATAAAAGTAAAATATACATACCTTATCAATGTAACATAAAGGCATTATATATCTATATTGGATAGGGCAGATAAAGTAAATGAAAAGTAAAAGACTTTCTAAAACTGGATTTATGTTACGAAGTCAATTTAAACTGTGACAAACTCTCCATACAGTTGTGCCACCCAATTTAATCCATATTAATCAATGGATGCAAGAAGATTGTGCATAAAATACCTATCTAGTGCCTCATCATCAAATATCCACAGACTAGTTTCTAGTTTATGGTTTTTATCAGTGAGGAGACTTGAATCTGAGAGCATTACATTTAGATCTTAAGATTTAATGCAACTATCCAGCAGCTGCTTTTACCTTTTTAATTAGCTATAAAGGTATGAATCCAAACTGAAAAACAGATAATGTTTTCAGTCCAAGTTCATTTGCTTGTATAGTCATATACATCTGAATGCAATTCAATATCTATACATTTTGGTGTCTTTGTTTCTTTAATAACTATAATTATCATTATTCTATAAGCAGGAATGATATTAAACTATTAAACAACACATGATCACCATTTCCTATGCTTGTGTAAACATAGGAAATGGTAATCATGTGATGTTTGGTGGTTTAAAGACAGTTTAAAGAAGCACGATAGTGATGGATTTAAGTGGAAAGCAATGAAAGCAGTTTAAAAATTTGCTGAAGATAGAATACAACTGAAAGCAATAATTAGGAAAAGTGGTTAAAAGATGGTATCACATGATATCAAATAAACAGACTAACAAACTAGCATGTGATGTATATATGGATATGCTTGTGGTTCACAGATTATGTGGTCATCACAAAATTCATTTCTAATTTTATTTATTTTTTTCATCTTTTTATTTTTGTTATTTATTCCTTCTAAACTTAATATAGTGGTACTCATTTAAGAATGGCTATTAATGATAATCTATTAATAACAACTTACACTCCTATATTTACATATAAACATGAGGTATAAATTTTTGTAAGGACTTTTGTAAATTTTATATTAAATACAAATGAAGCAACAAATATATTTATAATATATTATTATGCTTAAAATCTTGTGTTTAGCTATAAGCGAATAAGTGGAGATTTAAAATCATAAAATTCTAGCTAACCATTCATATACCAGTTTATAAATAAAACTATAATGACTTACCAACTTTTTCACATGTTGGAGGAGAATGATTCCAGGATCCACTAGCACAAAATGCTTTTGGAACTCCTACTATCTTGTAACCTTTATGACATTTAAAATGAGCAATATACCCAAAGTAATCTGTCCAGCTTGTTCCGTGTTGGATAGATGGTGGAGTAGGGCAACCAGCACTTTTCCAATCTGTTATAAAATTTAAAAAAATAATAAATTTACTGATAAATGACAGCTATTTTTAGTATGTTGGTGCAAAAAAATGTAGAATTTATAAATCCTAAAAAGCAAGTAACATAAGTATTTAATTTAAAGTAATTCTTATAATAACAGAGTTTGTTATTAATGAAATAATTAAAACCACAAAATTTGTTGTAATTTTCATTTTACTAATCATTAAATAATTTCTGGAATTATTTTTTTACTGAAAATTACTCTAACAACTATTAAGAGTTATTAGAAAAAATCTCATTCAAGAGGAATTTTAAAGAGTATTTAAAGATGTTATTCCACATTATATACTAATGAGGGGGATGACCAGCATAATTATAATCTAGATGCAAACAGCAATTATTGCCCCTTTAAAAAAAATAGAAAAAATTTGAGCAAAAAAAAAAAAATGAAAATTCCAAATTTCTAACTTTAAATCCTTAGATCATCCAAACCCAAACATAATCAAGTTTGTAAATAAATAAATATATATATATATTGTGTGTAATAATATTTAATAATTTTAAACTATCTTGCACCATCTATAAAAAATTTTGGTGAAAAATATCAACCAAATCATGAAAGATAGCCATTTAGATCATAAATTTCTGTAGATAGCATATCATTATTCAATATTATTATACATTTATGTGGTACTTAATATATATATATATATATATATATATATATACTATATATATATATATATATATATATATATATATATACTATATATATATCATATATATACTATATATATATATATATATATCAGGGATGAAGGCTTCATGTATTGAACAGAATGAGTGCTTCTATGGAAGAATTGACTTCAAAAGTTTTAACTAAAATTCAATTTTAAAAATTCACTAAAATATGTACATATTTAACTTCACAAAATTGATCCAACAAGTTGCACATACAATAGTGTAGTAAGAACAATAAATACACTAGTGTTTATAAAGTATTTTGCTAAACATAAAAAAAAAGAAGAATGAACAATTTAAACTAATTTTTTGTATGGAATTTCTTTTAACTTTCAATTTTTTTTACTAATAGTTGAATTGTTTTTATATAAGGCAAATAATAAATTCGCCCATTGCATTACATTATTCATTGATTATAAGAAGTAGAGACAATGCTAAAATGTAATAGTTAAAACTTAAGAATGTTAAAAGTATTTAGAAAATAAAAATATCTTGATAATGAATTCTCTATACTTAACTAGTCACAGTCTGATTTACAAATAAGAGAGTTAATCTGAATGTATGTAATATGTATATGTTAGCTATTACATAAAAATTGTTGCAACTAGTAAAATAAAAACATTATAAAAAAAGATTATATAGTGTGCTTCTGTTCTTAAAAAAGTCACACTTCATCACTGATATATATGTTGAATTAAATATTTCCATGGATTGTTATTATAATAAAGAATAGAAATATGATCATATCCATGTAATCAGAGATAACCTTTAATCTTTGGTGTTGCAAAGAAACTATCAATTACTACTAATTGACAATCCCTGAAGCTAAATGAATTGTTTCATTAACCTATAATACCTCTTTTTTGGAGTTTTTTTGTTGATGTAAAAGATTGAGAGAAAAATATTAGCATATCTAAACATAATAATATAGTTATGATATAATATAATTTCACTTAATTCTTTATCTTACACAAAATAAGATAAAAGAAAAGCAGCTCTCCACTCTTATGACATCTAAGTAGGCTGAGTAATCAGTATTTGTCAATAGTAGTTCATTTAAATACTCATTCTCATATTGATCTAGATGTATAATCATGTTATTTCCAGCTTTGAATCCCAAGCCCTATTAATAAAGACAAAATCCAACACCTGATGCACTATCTTCTGGTATTCACTGATTATTCAGTCTTACTATAGATGATGCCAAAGTGGTTTTATAATAAAATATTATAGTTATATAATAAGAAAAATATTTGATGTAAGATTCAAAACAGAATTTAATTAATAAAAATGAACAAATGACTTTTAGTCAAATATATAGTAAACTATAACAACCTGAACATTCAAGAGTCCTGATGGAATATAACATTGGGACTAAATCTTAATTGAATCATTTTCTTTAAATATATTTGTAGCTTCATTTTCAGCCATTGGCAGCACACTGATGAAAAAATTATCTCCAATACTTTTCTATAAAATACAGTCATGAATCCTTTAATAATGAACCCAACAAATTTCATTATTATATTCTTTCATTTCAAAATAAATTTCCTTTGAGGTTTATTTTTATCATTTGAGTGAAGATTTTACTAGTGCATTAATTGCCATGTGTGCATCAAATTCATTTCCATTTATGATTTCCAATTTTTACAATTACATTAGTAATTCCAGATACCCAATCACTTATTTGTTCCTCCAGCCTTGCTATATCTGACATGTCTTTTCATACTCCTTTGTATCTCTTGTAAATCTGAATTCAGAATGTACATTTGACAACTTAAAAGCAAACTAAGAAAGACATAGTGGTTGAAATCTTTTCCTTTTAAACATATAGTCATTCTTAATTGTAATTTTTAGAAATATATTGTTGTCTCTGAGGGATCCCTATGCTTCAGAAAAGATATATATATATATTCATAAAAATTAACTCCTGGTAAAAACTAATAAGACTATGGCAACTTGTAATTATTATTTAGTATATAATATATAACTAATATATTTATGCTATCTTTAATTTTACAAAATATTTATATATTCAAACTATATACAA
The DNA here is from genome assembly GCA_028023455.1 of Epiperipatus broadwayi. Taxonomy (NCBI): domain Eukaryota; kingdom Metazoa; phylum Onychophora; class Udeonychophora; order Euonychophora; family Peripatidae; genus Epiperipatus; species Epiperipatus broadwayi. The sequence continues at coordinate 610,218 of JAQFVV010000008.1, read as the reverse complement.
ACCTGAATGCATACAAATGATTGGTGAACCTTGTCAAAGTTTGTAGACTTGTTTTAATACATTCAGAGATAAGTCTCTTCATGGTAGAAGCACTGTAAGGAAATTCATGATGATGTCCAACATGTTGCAAATCAATGTTTACACATGTAGCTTCCACAAGTAAGTGCCTCTTGTTTGAACAACTCTAGCTCATATGCTCTATTGATTAATTATTAGAATTGTTAGCATCTAATTGGTTGATTTAATTCAAATCTTGCTGACATTATTTAATATTTCTTATCTGTACACACACATATATAACACATATTAAGCCTATCAAATGCACCACAAGCTATTTTAATTTTTTTTATATTGATCTATTTCATTTAATTTGCTTTAGTTGATTCAAAATGATATGAATAACAAAATAATCAACTATATAAAATGTTTGAATACCATTTCCTATTGCTTAAGCTTTATCCAAATTTTCAAAAACTTTTAAATACCATAATCTTTGTTAAAATTCTTATTCAGCCTTCTTCAAGGCAATATTCCTACTAAACAATATCTTATTTCCATATTTAAACTTTGATTTTACATGTGGCCTTTGCAAAAAGTCCCCACTATATGCTCATTTATTTCATACTTTGTCCAATTTAGACTATCAATCTTCTATAAACAGCAATCAATCTTAGAGTGATGCTATGCATTTAAGTTCACAAATGCTTCTGTTGCTTGCATACTCTTGTAAAAATGTGGGCAGTTTGTTTTGCCTCTTTATTTAATGCTAAAAAATATAAAGTATTTTAAAAAATAATTCAAGATTGATTAAATATACACATGTACACACTTAAATTTTATTGAGAAAAATAATATTTAAAATAAGGTATTCTGACATTTTTTCTAATTGTGTGATTTTTTAAAAAAATGATTTTATTTCGGTCTTCTTTCTGATTTTTATTTTAGGTAATCATGGAAGGACTATACTGCAGCCATCAGATGGTACTGTGACGCCATCAACAACTGGCCCGAAGCCTGCAAGTGATAAATTTATATATGAAAGTGGCTGAAAATTGACAAATAAAAATGCCTGAGGATATATATATATCCAAGAAATACATTGAAAGTAGAAAATATAAAATAAAAAAAGCAAGAAAATGCTATAAAATTCAAATTAAAAAAAAAAAATTCCATGAAAATACGAGAAAGACCTACCCCCCATAAAATCAAAATTTCTTCACTTAAATTGAAAAATAAAAATGCCTGAAGATATATATATATATCCAAGAAATACATCGAAAGTACAAATTGTAAAAAAAAACACAAGAAAATGCTATAAAATCCTATAATAATTCAAATTTAAAAAATAAAAAAGTTCGTGATTAATCCACAAAGAAACATGGTGGACAAAGAGCAGGAAATCCAAAAACATCAAATTATTTACCATTCAACATTTGCAAATATGAATCGGCAAATTAAGTAGCTTTCAATATTTGCAAACGATCAGATTTAAAAGCAATGGTTATATAAACTAAAAAGAATATTATTGGTTTGAAATTATGGCATCTCATCCAAAGTAAGTCAAATGTAAAACCTACTCCCTCCCCCAATGAAGAATTTCTATCCAAAAATAACTGAAATGGACAAATTAAATCAAATAAATATTTCTAAAATACAAATAAAAAAATTTGATCAAAAATAATTAAAAGCAACGGTTATATAAAGTAAAAAGATTATTACTGGTTTGAAATTATGGCATCTTATCAAATGTAAAACCTCACCCCTCCCCCAATGAAGAATTTCTATCCAAAAATAACTGAAATTATTTAGCTTCAAAGCAATTAATTGTTATCTGGCTTTCAAATTATGGCATATTTAAATTGATCAATAATATTGAAATAATTAAAAAGCAATACACAAAAAATGGTAATCAACATAAAAAAGCAATACACAAAAAATAATTACCAAAGTCCTTCCAATCATTTGTAGTAGACACTTGAATGTCTTCAGCATAAAACTCCATCAAGAAGAACATTATTTTGATTTAGAATTTTGAAGCTTTGAACATACTTGATGGCAGAATTTTGAAGCTTTGGGCACACTTGAATAGTAACAGAAGATTAAGTAACGATGGTTATTTTGTGTAAAAAAAACACAGCAAAGATGGCAGAATTTTGAAGCTTTGAACACATTTGATGGCATTTACACAATTATGAGTTTCTCAATGTCCTGCCTTGTTTATAACTCTTCTTTAATTAAAATTATTAAATAATAAATGATTCTTCAGCATTTTGTTTTGTGCTCATTTGAATGTGTATTATTATTCTAGCAATATTCTTTGATTATGTAGAGATTAGCCATTTCAGGAATTAATTCCCATTGTAAAGATAAGGTAAAACTTTCTTTAAATATTTTATTATTGGGTAAAGGACTCTATAATAGCTCTTTGTTGAAGAATAGTGAAGAAAAGGCATTACTTATTACACTTACCAATTATTAGGGGATGAGGGTTTGAATAATTTTACAGTTTTGTTTACATAATACCCATTCGTTAACTTATGTAAGACAACTCCCTGAAAAAGTTTAAACATGTTGAAAATATTTTTCAAGATTATTTGACCTGGATTTAAATCCAAATTGTAGACAGCACAGAAAGATATTCTACTGTTGAACTTATAGGCCATTACATTGGAAATTATAACTTTCTATAAATATATCATAGTGTTTTTTTTTAATAAGTAAAATAAATAAATAAAATATTAATGTCTTAAATATAAAGTCTTCAAACTACATACATTTTCTGAATATTAGTTTAAAATCTGTTTTCAATCCTTTCTTCAAACTTGATCGAAGTCTTTGGCCATTGCTATAAAAAAATTTCATCATATGCAAATCTATAATGATGATTTCTATATGTGCCATTCAGCATGAAATCTTATATAACTCAATCTAAATTTTCAAAACAAAAATAATTTTTAGAAAAACTGAATTATGTACTAATATTTTGCATTTTCAATAATTTTTGTCAATGAAATAGTATTTTTTAAATATGCAGTATTTTCTTAATATAAGACTTTTATTTCTTCCGATTTTTTTAAGCATTAATTATATTATATATACATCACATGATCACCATTTCTTATGCTAGCACATAACTGTTATTAAACAGGCAAAACTCTCCATACAGTAGTGCCACTCAGTGCCAAACAGAGTAATCAATGGATGCCAGAAAGGCTTGTGTATAAAATCCTTACTGATGAAGGCCACAAGCTAGAAACTAATCTGGGAATATTGGATAAATAGGCACTGGATGGGGATTTTATGCACAAGCTTTCTGGCATTCATTGATTACTCTGATTGGCACTGAGTGGCACTACTGTATGGAAAGTTTTGCCTGTTTTATATTATATATACTTTCTTTTCTTATCCCTTTACAATATATATTAAATCAAAGAGTTTCATGAGCTACAGATATAAATGAAATATTATCAGGGTTTATTATATATATATTTTCAATAAATTATACATGGATATGCCCAGATAATATTTTATTTATATATATAGTAAGTTGCTGGTGCATGTATGTGGTCATGTGTATCAGTTGTATAAGATAGAGTAAATGACTGAAGGGAAGTTGAAAGTCTGTGTTCAAATCCCATTTAATTACATCGAGCTTAAGGATATATACTATGCTTATATTTAAATATCCACTAGTAGATACAAAATTATTATCTATAATATTATAGTTTTGGCAATATCAGATGGCTAAGTAGAATTCACCCTGCCACAGCTTAAACAATCGCATATAAAAAAGTTCATATTTCCCTATCTCATTTATCCCCACAAGGAATGACAATATTTCCATTTTTACAAATTCAGTATATAGAGATAAAATTGTAAAAATAATGAAAAAAGAAATTATATATATACATAACATACTCAAATATATTAAATATATATATATTGAAACAGTAAGGTCTGCTTTGCAGATCTTCGTTTCACCTTTTCTCACCTATTTCCTACCCTCATACCTTAGTTTGAACTCCAATCTATCGTAGTATATCTGCAATAGCCAAGGATGTATGGGACCTAGGGATTCAAGCCCAGCTAACCATGCTTGCCACCAACATCAAAGTACTTAAAGAAAACCAGGAAAATATCACACCTGATATAGCAGGAATATATCGAATAAAGGAAATAGTGAAAACAATGATGGCACTGGATTTCAGTCCATGGGCCAAGGAGCCACCCGATAAGGCAAATAATTGTGACAGCCTAAAGCTACAGTTATTAACAACCACTCTGGATTTCAGTCCCTGGACCAAAGAACCGCCAGACAAGGTAAAGAGACCTGATAATCCAAGACTGCAGTCATCAAATTATAAAAGCAGTTATTACCCACCAGACCCAGGATTATAGTAGTTTTTTTTTAAAAAACAACAACAAAAAAAAAAGAAATGGACATGTCACAGGATAATATAAAAAGGAGATCGGATATAAACAATGTTAATCTATTAGATTTGTTAAATAAAATTTTGTTGAAGGGGGGAGATAATAGAAAATGTTCACTAGATGGTAGATTTATTAATATGATCCAGGTATATAATTCAGTTTTGTTTCTTCATTATATTTATATCCTGTACATTATGGGTTATCTTGTAAATTTTTTTTATGCAGGCTTCATAGGTGGACACCTGTTGTAAGATCTTTTTTTTTTTTAACAATTTTTTTTGTTCCATCACTAAGAGAATGTGAAACAGTAAGGTCTGCTTTGCAGATCTTCGTTTCACCTTTTCTCACCTATTTCCTACCCTCATACCTTAGTTTGAACCCCAATCTATCGTAGTGTGTCTGCAATATGCTTATATACCGAAAATCCTGCCTAATTTTAAACCACGAGTACAATGCTCGTATTATATATATATAACTCATTCCCAAATAAAATAAAAGATTATAGATTATGTATATGTTCACATAATTTTGATTTATTAAAAAGTAGGTTATATAAGTCGTAATTGCGCACACACTATGATATGCATTTTAAAACATATCAAAATTATAAATTGTTAAAGTTATTTTGTTTGAATCTATTTACAAATATATATTACCATCGTAATATATTTTGATTTAAAATAAAATTCATTTAGTAAATATTCGTTTAGTAAATAGATTCAAATATTGCAATTTAAAAGTAAAATAATTTTCGTTTAATTTAATAAAAGTCATTCCAAATATTTCTGTTAAAATAAATGAGGGACAATAGTTTAATTAGTTAATGTTATATAAGTTTATCTAAAAACAGCAGATGTCCACTTAAGGTTTTCTTTAATTAGTAAAAGGAATTTTTAATTAAATCTAGTTTGTAATTCGAATGTCGACAGGGAAATTAACAAAAGAAATTAATTAAAAATGTTGAATTCCTTTAGACATTCGGATAGATTTAATTACAGCTGATAAGTCCGATATATTTTTGTAATGCTCCAGGGCAGTTCTATTGTTAAAGTCTACTATAAAAAGAAGGGTTTTCTTTTGTTCTCCATTCTAATGTTTCTAAGAGAAATCATTCTGAGGTCTAATGTTTCTAACCAAAATTATTGTAGTAATTTGTAAATCTTGACATGACAGAGTAGAGCGCAAGAAGGCTATTTCTCTCCGGAATGGTCATATGCTGCCGTAGACCATCGGAAGTTATCACACAAGGAACCCCGGAACTGCTGCCGCTGCCAAAAATATGAACATTTCCAGATTTTGCTGTTAAATTATATAAAAACCTGCCGACCATCAATCTACCCAAAATGCTTCTCCAGAGGTAACCCTAAATTAACCCAAGAGCTCTTGTGATAACTAACATGCTATAGCTATTTTAAATTGTTTTCTGATATTTCACATAACTTCATTATGTATTTCTTTAACGTGTTTAAATATACTCAACATTTTGCTCTCTATCCTTGGGTTAATATTTTCTATTGATTAAGCTTTCTGTTATTTTATTATGATAATGTGTCAGAATCGTCTTTGACCGAGTGAATTATTCCCTTTGATGAAAATAAGACGCCGCTATGAAGGCATATTTTAAATTTCTAAATAATTTTCCAATTTTATTATCTTGCAAATCACTCATTCGAGGGCGATTCTATTCTTTAATATATAATATAATCACATAGTTTAAAATCTACATGTTATTGATTTTAATCTAATATGAGAGTATGTGTGAGGTCAATGATTAAATGTGTCCCCTAATGCATGATTGCGTATATAAATCTATACTTACTTTTCAAACCCGCAAGCATGCATTTTCCTATTTTAATTACCGTGTTCTACTTTAATTACAAAGTTCATCATTGACGTCGAGAATGTGCGGACCCTTTTAAATGAATTTCTGGGAATTTGATTGGGCATTTCTCTTAATCCAAGTAAAACCCATTCAGTATGTTTTATATACACTAGTCTCGTATTGCTGGTAAATGAATTGGTTGTTGAGACCGCTTTGTTGTGCTTTTCCAAGGATTTTACACGGCCAAGTCCGTTATCTTCACTTTCTTTTCATTCCTTGCAATTTCCAGGCAGAGTGTGTCCACAAATGTCACACCTGGGAATTAAATGCAGCTGTCACCCAGTCGCTAAGTTTCGGCTGTTCATGACAACACTTTCCTATGGGTTAGCGGCGAGTTGCCCTCCGTAGTCATTCCAAATATTTCACTATTATTTTATTTTATATTTATTTTTACAAAGCATCCGTGACTTAAACGTGTCACACCCTCCAACTTTAATAAATTCATTATCAGCAATACTGACCTCCCAATGTAACTTTATTATTATTATTATTATCGAATAAATGCTTTGATCACATTCCCATTTTGTTGCTTAGTAAGCTTTTGTCCGTGCTATTCTCGAAATCAATAAATATTTTAGAACACTTAATTTTCAAATATTTTCTTAGACTTGTATAATTGCTCAAAGCACCTCGCACATGTTCCTATCTCATCAAGCACATTATCGTAATGCTATTAACCCGAGGAATAGAATATATCACTTTGCTTTAAAACCTTTTGTCATTTATTGGAATATAATGCCAACAATTATTTAATACGCATCCCTGTCTCATATAAGCAGACAGTGGCATTATATATATAATTTATATAAATAAATTTTGTGAAATTATTTAAAACTAAATTTGATATCTTATTTTATTGATTCCTATCACTGTCTCGGTCTATATATATACATTTTCTGCATTTCTTTTGTAAATCCATAGACGTTAATTAGCCACCCAAGCTTCTTTTAGTATAGAGTCTTTTGTTTCTCCCTGACCACCAGGCACCGGTCAAAGGTTATACTAGTAGTGGCATCAGATGTGTTATCACGTAGATGGCGCTGTGAAATTTGGACTTTAGATTCGAACTTAGTATATCTAGAAGGCAACCCCTCCTAGAATGTTCAGTTTCGTGTCTGGGGTTTGAATTCTGCAGTATGTTAGCAAGATAGACGATTCTGACTGTTACAATATATAAATAATTACATTACATTTTGAGATCTTTTAAACTAAAATATTTAATTTTCTTAGTGAAATTATAATGTTTTAATATATTACCATCAGATCTTTTTTATAAACTTGAAAATGAACATGTTTTAAAGCTCCTTAGTTGGTTCTACTTTTCTTGACTTGGAAGATTCATTGTGAGTTTCCAATTTATTTTCCATAATATGGTAGTTTTTATAATTGATTAACTTGAAGTTTTATTTGAGGATTTTCTTAGTAGGTTTGGGTTTCCACTATCACAAACAAACACACAATAAGGCAAATTATTTCTTAGTCAGGAATACATTCTTTGCCTTGGCATGTTACAGACTATGTTTCAAACTCCATGCTAGATGTAGGCAGTTCATCTATCTCTTTTAGAAACTACACAGCTGAAAAAATTTCACCTTTTAATCAATTATCATGAGACAGCTATAAGGAAAATTATGACTTTTTATCATAGAAATGGAGATATACTAATGTATACTTTCCTTAATAATTTGCTTACTTGTCCACTAACTGAGATTTGCAATTAAAAACTGCTGATAAATATCGCTGATATCTTTTAATTAACTAACTAATTTTTTTACTGGAAGAAAGTTAAAGACTGTCATCCAGTGACTTTTAATTTGATAAAATCTGATATCTGTTTTAATCTAATCTGATATGAAATGAACTAATCTGATATAATTTGACTCTTCATCTGCCTTACATAGCTTCTTAAGACTCCAATTTCCCCCTTCAACAGAACATGTTTTCCAAAACATTTTTACATGGGATTTCATGATCTTTTTATTCTATTATTCAAATGTAAATTAGTTATCATTTTTATAAACAATAAATTGTTTTATATTATCATAATTTTTAACTAATATTTTGCAATAAGAAAAATATTGTATTAAATATTTACACAAATCAAAAGTATCTATATAAAAGTGTTATATTCTTAACATTTTTCATTTTAAGATTGACCATGCCAAATAAAATTTTGATTATAAATTACAATTGCCCTCATAAGTTACATGCTTTAAAGATATATGTTCTGCAATTACATTTTCTAGTTTATCAAACTCTTCTTTACAAATTAATCCTGTGTGTGTGAGAGAGACTTATCTTTCAACAATAACAATAGTTAAACAGATTTTACTACAAGATTTTATTCAAACAGGCAGTAGTGCCACTCAGTGCAAGCCAGAGTAATCAATGGATGCCAGAAGGCTTGTGCATAAAGTCCCTTCTAGTGATTACTCATCCAATATCCCCAGACTAGTTTCTAGTTTATGGCTTTCGTCAGTGAGAAGCCTTGGATCTAAGAGCACTGCACCTAGATCTTAGGATCTCTGTTTTAATAACAGTTATGAGCAAGCATAAGAAATGATGATCATGTGATGTTTAGATTTTATTCCGTTTATACTACATGTATAATTGACAAATATATAAAAAAATACTTAAATTTCTAACCTTAAACAACTCCAAAATTATTTAAAGCTTATTTTTGACCAGAACATATGTATTTATATATTCTAGCATATCTTTGTCTTTAATTTTCATGATAGTATATTGATATAATATCAAAATCTTTATCTAATGTTATGCTATTATTTTAAAACTTGGCCTATTTTCATATCTATTTAAATTAATCTCTATCAGTAATGCACTAGTAATCACAATTTATATATAAACATTAAAATATAATAAGAATTTTTCAAGTAATAATTTAAATTAATGTTTCAATAATGATGTAACAAGACAATGTACTAGTAAAATTGCCATGTTTGCTGTAACCACGTGTCTGATATACATTATAAGAGTAAGAAACTGAACATAGATTCTTTATATGTACAAACAGCTAAAGTATTAAAATAAAAGTCATTTGCTTTTAGTTTAATGGGGCTCAGACAAATATTATTTTAATGGGAAACTGTCTAGTTACATCATAGCTGAAATTTTATTGTAAATTATTTCAAGAAAAATTTCCGTTATATTTTATTGCTTACATTTATAGTCTATGGAAATCTTTACATCAATATAATTAAGTTAAAAGCACAGCAAAGTTTTATTAATTTAAGAGCAAAAACATATCAGACTAGTTCTGCAGATTGAAGATAAGTAATAGCAAATTTGTTCAAACTACTTGCAAACCAAAAAATGGCTGCTTTTGATCAATCACTCATGGTATTATACATAACTATTACAAGTCATCGCAGCCGCGTTGCAAGCAAGTAGTTGGTTACAGACGGTTGTTGGTTCGCGTCCCGGCCGGTGCTATGACATATGAAAAAAAAAGTATAATTACTTGTCTGCACAACTGTTTTTTTAATTCTTCAACTAGAGGATTGTTTTTCATTATAAAACACAGTTAAATGAAAAAATGAAACATTAAAAATTATTTTCATATCTGATAAAGTAAAAAATTAATCTAAATTAATAATCTTTTTTTTTACGAGAGTTTAACCAATCAACTGCCAATCTAGTTATTTTCTCCCCAAAAAACTTTAACTATTTTCTTATATAAAACTTTTGAATAGTTAGTTAACTAATGTATTCTCAGTTAAAAATACGAATATCTAACTTATTTTTTTCCAAAAAAAAGTTTTAATTTTTTTTTTTATCAAAACTTTTAAATAAAACTTTTAAATAGTTAGTTAGATCATCAAAAAATAATTAAGTCATTAATTAAAAAGTAAAAAAAATTAAAATACAAATAAAAATACATTTAT